>SJYA01001414.1:274687-407975 GCA_006410615.1 Neotragus moschatus | reverse complement strand
AACCTTAAGTTTAAGAGATATGCTAAATGACTCCTAATATATGAACCTAAATTTTAACTTAAATAAAATATAAAAAATATATATATGACAGTGGGGAAATATGAACACTGAATCTCTATAGATAATGTTAGGAATTATTGATAGTTTTTTCAAGTATATTAAAATGATGTTATAATTATATTAAAAGAAAAAACTAAGAGTCCTTGTTACTTAGAGATAGAACCCAAATATATTTATGGGACAATGATTAATGATGTGATATTTTGAATGTGAAATACTATTGAAAGGGCTCATATAGGAGAGTATATAAAAAACAAATTCAAGATAAGTTAATAAGTTTTATGAAACATAGCAGTACATTAATTACACCATTAATACAATACAATACAATGCATTAATTTTTTTATGTTTGAAATTTCTCTATAATAAAAATTTTCTTTAAAAATAAAGATTCTGATGCTTAATGAAATAGATTATGTAACCAAGTATAAAAATTGATTATTAAAAAAATGTGTCCATCTGAAAGACTATGTTCCTAGAGGCTTTCTTTTATAAAATGTAATTTTCCAAACATAGGAAATTATAAGGAAAGCTCAGTATAAAAATGAGCAAAGAAAGAGGAGTAAATACTAATATATAATAAATGTGTAAAGATTATAATTGAATTAAAACTAAGAAATTTGAAACAGAATGGAGCTATCACTTCTCAAAGTTCTGTAGTCTAGAAGTCTAAGACCATGGTACCAGTTTCATCAGGGCCGCCAGAGAGTGCTCTTCAAGCTACACATGGCTGATTTGTTGTATCCTAATGCAACGGAAGAGAGAATAAGGAAGTAAGCTCTCTCCTCACTCTCAGAAGGGGACCAACCCTATTCTTGAGGGTCAGTCCTCCTCACCTCATCTAATCCTCTTACCTCTTAATGTCATCACACTGAGGGGTAGATTTTCAACAAATGAGTTTTAGGGAGAGGGACAAACATTCACTGTAAAGTTACTTTTCATCCATCAAATTGGGCAAGATCGGGAAAAAAAAAACCCAGAGCGTTATGTACTGACAACTAAAATTTTTGTATGTTGAGAGAATGCTGATTTTTAGTTTTATGAATCTTACTAATTGCTCTCTACACTTACCATTCCAATTTACATTTCACCAGCACTGTGAATGAGCTTCTCTTCCCAAATGGTTATCAAAATTTGGCACTACACAAGCTGGAATCGAGATTGCCAGAAAAATATCAATAACCTCAGATACGCAGATGACACAACCATTATGGAAGAAAGTGAAAAACTAAAGAGCCTCTTGATGCAAGTGAAAGAGGAGAGTGAAAAAGGTGGCTTAAAGCTCAACATTCAGAAAACAAAGATCATGGCGTCTGGTCCCATCACTTCATGGTAAATAGACGGGGAAACAGTGGAAACAATAACAGACTTTATTTTGGGGGGCTCCAGAATCACTGTGGATGGTGACTACAGTCATGGAATTAAAAGATGCTTAATCCTTGGAAGGATAGTTATGACCAAGCTAGACAGCCTATTAAAAAGCAGAGACATTTTTTGTCAACAAAGGTCCATCTAGTCAAGGCTATAGTTTTTCCAGTGGTCATGTATGGCTGTGAGAGTTGGACTGTGAAGAAAGCTGAGTACCAAAGAATTGATGCTTTTGAACTGTGGTGTTGGAGAAGACTCTTGAGAGTCCCTTGGACTGCAAAGGGATCCAACCAGTTCATCCTAAAGGAGATCAGTCCTGGGTTTTCATTGGAAGGACTGATGCTAAAGCTGAAACTCCAGTACTTTGGCCACCTGATTCGAAGAACTTTCTCATTTGAAAAGACCCTGATCCTGGGAAAGATAGAAGGCATGAGGAGAAAGGGACAACAGAGGATGAGATGGTTGGATGGAATCACCAAGTCAATGGACATGAGTTTGGGTAAACTCTGGGAGTTGGTGATAGACAGGGAGGCCTGATATGCTACAGTCTATGGGGTCATGAAGAGTCGGACATGACTGAGCAATTGAACTGAACTGAACTGAGATATATATATATATATGCATATTAAAAGTCTAGTAAGTAAAAGCATTCCCTTAATTTATTTTACATTTCCTTTATAACCCATGGGGTTGAGCAACTTTTTATATGGTATTTCCTTTTGGACAAACCTAAACTTTTAAATGCTACTTCATTTGTTACATTAAGAAAAAGCTAATTTGTTAATCTCAGTAGTATGGATCTTGCACTGATTAATCCATACAAATATTTTCTAAACAATAAAATTCTTAACAATGCATTCGGAAAATGAAGATCATGGCATCCAGTCCCATCACCTCATGGGAAATAGACGGGGAAACAGTGGAAACAGTGTCAGACTTTATTTTTCTGGGCTCCAAAATCACTGCAGATGGTGACTGCAGCCATGAAACCAAAAGACGCTTACTCCTTGGAAGAAAAGTTATGAGCAACCTTGATAGCATATTCAAAAGCAGAGATATTACTTTGCCGACTTAGGTCCGTCTAGTCAAGGCTATGGTTTTTCCAGTAGACACGTATGGATGTGAGAGTTGGACTGTGAAGAAGGCTGAGCACTGAAGAATCGATGCTTTTGAACTGTGGTGTTGGAGAAGACTCTTGAGAGTCCCTTGGACTCCAAGGAGATCCAGCCAGTCCATTCTGAAGGAGATCGGCCCTGGGATTTCTTTAGAAGGAATGATGCTGAAGCTGAAACTCCAGTACTTTGACCACCTCATGCGAAGAGTTGACTCATTGGAAAAGACTCTGATGCTGGGAGGGATTAGGGGCAGGAGGAGAAGGGGATGACCGAGGTTGAGATGGCTGGATGGCATCACTGACTGGATGGACGTGAGTCTGGGTTAACTCTGGGAGTTGGTGATGGACAGGGAGGCCTGGCGTGCTGCGATTCATGGGGTCGCAAAGAGTCGGACACGACCAAGCGACTGAACTGAAGTGAACAGGTATTAACATGAACATTAGCACCGAAGCATCTGACATTCATCAGGTAAGCATGTATGCTGCTGCTGCTCCTGCTGCTGCTAAGTCACTTCAGTTGTGTCTGACTCTGTGCGACCCCATAGACAGCAGCACACCAGGCTCACCCACCCCTGGGATTCTCTAGGGAAGAATACTTAAGTGGGTTGCCATTTTCTTCTCCAATGCATGAAAGTGAAAAGTCAAAGTGAAGTCGCTTAGTCGTGTCCGACTCTTAGCGACCCCATGGACTGCAGCCTATCAGGCTCCTCCATCCATGGGATTTTCCAGGCAAGAGTACTGGAGTGGATGTATAGATTAAATAATTTCTTAATCCTTGTCTTTGAATGTGGCCTTGTCATAGCACTTGAAAAATATTTGGAAGTTACATTTGACATATACTTTCTGAAATTTTTAGCATGATTTAATATTTTCATACAAAAAATAAAACTCTATCATTTTGGTTTAAAATAAATATTTAAAATCATATTCTAACATTAAGAAATGCTCCTTGAACTGATAGTACATGGCAGGTAGACACCTATCAAAAATTACAGTTAACATGGGACCTCTTAATTGCAGAATTTCTGGTACCAAGTGTTTACATATAATTATCATGTTAACACTCGGGAACAAAAAGACTATGAGTTCTTAAAAATGGAAATATAATTTTAAAAAGCTGAAATATAAAGAATACCAATGAAAATCTTCTGTCTTCACATAGTAGACTTTTTTTTATTAGAAGTCTGTTTGCATCATTTAACATTGTTGGCCATTTAACATTACTTACTTTCATTTTACACTCTCTTGTGTGGCTAATGAGAAGAGCAAGGAAATGAGCAGGATGATTGTAAGGTAAGCTATAGTCCTTTCCAATTTTCTTTTCTGCAGTTGCACAGGCCACTGATATTCGGTATAATTCATATATGTATTAAAAATTCCCCAGAGCACAGCATTCCCTTGTTTATCTCTAGGAGTTCTGATGATCCTTTATATTAATACCAAATTCAATTTACAGAAAGCTTTAGAAATGTAAAGGTATGATTCCAATTTCTCCAGATCTTATTTATGGAAAACCTTGTATAATCGCTGCTAAAATATCAGGTCTCACCTTTGACAGGTAATTCATGACCAAGGTCAAAGAGAGAGCAGTGCTCCCTGAGGGACCACCCACCTCGGTCTGACTAGAATAAGACATGGTAAAAAATGATTTGAATTATGCATGCAGCAGTACAGGCATGACACTGTCATTTGGTTGGATCAAAAAAAAAAAAAAAAGATTTGGTGCACAGTAAATACAACTGATTTCTATGTATCTTGGGAAATGACACTTTATTATAAAGTATGTCACAGTCATCCTCTGGCTGTTAAGACATCTAAAGTCATGTTGGTTTTACAACCTTCCCTCCCAATTACAATTCTGAAGGGTGGTTAGTGACAAGTGTGCAGTGTTTTGTCAAGCTATTCAGTTTACACAGACAGAATGCTGTTTCACTCACCAAATCCATTACAAGTGCAAATATGTGACTAAATGGACCAGCGTTTGTATTAGACGTGAGTGCAGCCAGGAACCAGAAAGCTTTAAAGAGCATCTTCTCTAACTTTATTGAATACAACATTCCCCATTTCTTTCCAGTAATCATATTCTCTTACTAAAGCCTTTGTATTTCATGTTATTTTTAGCATGACACAGAAATAACTAGTTCCCCTAGAAACTCTTTTAGAGATACAAACACATTTGGTTACATCTACTGAAGACTAGAATGGGTCTAGCATTTTAGTTTAGGGCTAGCCTCATTTTTTCCCATTGAGATTAGAGGCTAATTTAGAGATTACCAAAGATCAAGTTTATAAGTGAGGATAAGGAGACATATTCTTAAAAATCCTAGTGAATAGAAACTGTTTTACTCCTTTCAAGGGAAATTTGTTTTGCTGGACATCAGTCATGAAGGAAAAATGGTAGTCTCATCAGCTATTTGAAATTCCAACTAAATCAAGAAGCAGAGAGTAATACAAAAGGGAAAACAAATAGTTTGTGCCTTAATATGGAAAAGGCACAGCAAGCACCATGCTGGCCGTTTCTTGTGTCATTAATCTTTTCCTACAGTGCCAAACTGTCACCATCAGGGCTCCAGTGGACACACATGTTCCCAGGTCCACATTAAAGATGAAGAACCACTTTGCAATGTTTTGAAATCTTGCTTCATGGATAGACTGGCTTTCCTTTACTAGATAAAAAAATCAAAACAAATTCATGATAATAGATCATAGATTTGGACAGAAAATATTTCTTGATTTTTTCACGCTATATAGCCCCATTTATGTCTTTCTGAGGCACAGCTAAGTTCCCTTTGTATTAAAGGAAACTGACATTAAGGCTTGGCAGGGCATCAAGTAATGATATTCAAGAAAACTAGAAAATGATCTTGCAGATATTTTATCTTTATACCGTGTAAATACACTCTATCTTCTAAAGTTGTGGTCTGGTTATTTTTTCTTCACATAATGATAAAACCAAAGATTTTTCAAAATACTCAAAGCATTTTCCAACTGAAAGCACATTTCAAAGATTTTTTTTTAATAATAAAATGTTTTTAATTGACTGATAATAAATATGGAAGTATCATAATCATAAAACTTTTATACAGGGTTCTGCAATTCTTTTTTTCTAGTTATCTGTTTCTGTCTCTATTTCAATATTCTATATCATCTGAAAACCATAAGGTGATGGAGACCATACTGAGTCAGGGTGATGACTCACAAAAACCTCAGAAACTCCTGCCAAAGAATATGCCATTTCTTACAGGATGACCAGTGAGTGCAGTCTTAGCTAAAATGGCCAGTCTTGCTGCAAAGCACAGTTGCATAAATCTACCACATTTATTTGTCCAGGAAGTTAACTGTGAAAAAATAATGTGACAATAAAGTGGTGAGAAAGCAGAACAGTTGTGGAAAGAAACTGCATTGAGAAATGATGAAGATAACAAAACATTTATTATAATAACAATATGAAATTCACTGGGGCTATTAACTGCAGAAGTTAAAGACCTAAGTTCCAGATTTGTTCATGCAGCAAGTATGGAGACTTTAGGTCTGTATCTTGACGTCAACTTAGAATTTTATCATTGAGAGATAAACCTGAGGACGAGATGGTTGAATGGCATCACTTACTCAATGGACATGAGTTTGAGCAAGCTCTGGGAGATGGTGAAGGACAGGGAAACCTGGCATGCTGCAGTCTAAGGGGCCACAAAGAGTCAGACATGACTGAGTGGCTGAACAACGACAACAAGGCTAAACAAGTAGACAAGGTTTATTTAATTGAATTAGATAAAATTCTCCAAAATATGTCTACTTTTCTGTGTATTTCTAAATCTAAACCAATCATAAAATCTAGGAAGAATATTTTCTGTTTCCCTCTGACATGGGTTGACTAGGATGAAAGTTGCCTTGCACAATGTAAAAATATGCTTATATAATATAAGAATAGAACAATTTTATGAAAAAGATTTCTAAAGGCTTTAATCTCTAAGAAAAGTAAGAAAATAAAGTAAGCTTAATCTTTAATAAAAGTAAGGAAAATAAAGATCTAAGCGTAGAAGGGGAAAAACCAAGGAATTGTAGAACAAAGAAATATGATGTCAATATCTTAGGGCTTCCCCGGTGGTTCAGCAGCAAAGAATCCTCCTGCAATGCAAGAGATGCAGGAGACATGGGTTCGATTCCTGGGTTGGGAAGATCCTCTCGAGGAGGGCATGGAAACCCACTCCAGTGTTCTTGCCAGGAAAATTCCATGGACAGAGGAACCCGCAGACTATGGTTCATGAGGTCACAAAGAGTTGGACACAACTGAAGCTACTGAGTACACATCCACACGTAACTTATCTTCAGGTTGAGCTTAAATAGTTTGAAAGATTCTTTCACATTGCCTCACAGAATTACTGTCAGAGATAACACATGAAATGGGCAAAGAAAACATGGCCTTTAATGCAGTTCAGTTGGGCTGTGACCCTTGGAGTCGTGAGTTCAAAGGGAAAAAAATGAAAATATCAGGTACGTAGGAGAGAAATGCTAGTTACAAGAGGGAAAAGTCAATAGGAGGAAAATATTTTAACAGATTCAGGGCAGAAAGGACTTCACAGTAATAAGAAAGGGCAAATAAGCCACAGTTACTTAACTGAGTTTTGGTTATTAAAAAAATGTCAGGTAGAGGATAAATACAACACAGGGCATGTTCATGCATATCCACAAACACAGAATATAAACAAGACCATTCTTCTGTACCTAAACTAGTCAATTTTAAAAGGAAAGAGAGAAAATGTTGTTTTCCCCCAAATCCAAATGAGTTACACATCAATAAATGTGAGCAGGTGCTTTACAGAAACTGGCACCACAAAAATTAGTTTTATATTAAGAAAACCATACAAACAGCATCGCTATCTCTGTATCTACTGATCATACATGGCACATCTAGTTTTGATAAAGCTGGTGCAAGATGGATTACCCAGAAGAGCTGTGGTTTTCCTAGGCATGCCAAATCTTCCTTTGTTCAGCCTTTTTCTTGTGTAATTTGTTCCTTTAACTGCTCTTTCTGTGACCCTTTATATTAAGCAGGTTTTTTTTCCCCCAGCAGGATGCAGAATTGCACTACACAAGAAAATGGGCTTTCCAAGTTTTAAAAACATTCAAAATGCATTGAATTTTCTTCCTGAATCTCATGTTCTTCAGAATGCAGCACTCACTGGAACCCCAGCTCCCAGGTCCTTACTGTGCTCTTAGAAGACTGCCTTTGTTGACCTCAGTTATTCCTTAATAAGTGCCCACATTTTACTAATTTTACTACTAACATATGCCTTTTCCTTGTAACAAATGCATAGCATGGCATCTTTACATATCTCTGGCAAGTGCTGCCTTCAGCTTCTGAACAGATTTGAAATGTAATGCACTGATCTGTAGATTGACAAATGGGAATAAGAAGGATGACATGGGTGGCATTAAACCAAATCCTCTAACTGAAGCCCCAATTTTTAAGAATACCTTGAGAATCCCAGGGATGAAGGAGCCTGGTGGGCTGCCATCTATGGGGTCGCACAGAGTCGGACATGACTGAAGTGACTTAGCAGCAGCAGCAGCAACATAGGTATTTCAGTTTTCCCAAACATCCTGCCAAAGAAAGTACAAAAAAATTTAAGAGTAATGTTTTTACATCTATTCACGTTCACACATATAATTAACAGAATCTGAGTCGACTGGATCAGAAATATTACGAGCCTGTAGTTATATACGGCTTCCCTTGTGGTTCAGTGGTAAAGAATCTGCCTGTCAATACAAGAGATGCAGGTTCAATTCCTGGATTGGGAAGATCCTCTGAAGAAGGAAATGGCAACCCACTCCAGGAGCAGGCTGACTGGCAGGATGCAGTCAGTGGGGCAGCACAATAGTTGTACATGACTTAGCAACTAAATAACAACAGAATTATATACAAACCAGTGAATAGTGTTTCTTGAACTCTGCTGAAGTTACATTAAACTACAGAAAATTACCTTTAGGGGCATTTCACTTGTTCAACACAATATCCAATTGTTTTCTAATTTACCTGAAAACCTACCTCCTAATGCCAAACACCTGTGGATATCTCTACCTGGATTTACTGCCAAAATCAGTTTTGAGGTGAAAAGGAAAAGTGGCCTTGATATTTGTAAATTAAATCTGCTTATTCTCCTGGAATCTCTGTCTGGATTGTAGGCAGAGCCACTCTCCTTTTCGCCTGACTTCACAAGATTGTAATCTGTGTCTCTTGGGAAACCCTTGATGAACATTCTGGGGATTATCTTGGTGGTTTCCCTGAGGTCTTCTCTCTCGTTCCAATCCCTAGAGTCATTTTCTGTCTTAAAAAGATAGAACAGTGTTTCACTGGACAGATTCTAAAACCTCTCTCTAGTCTAAGTCATCATTCTCTAAATACAATGATAGTTAAATCTTCACATATTCTCAGAACCCTGACTCCATGGTAGTGCTGAACCAAATACTGAACTAACCAGCCAAAGATGTTGCCTGTATTTATGAAGCTATACATCTTGTGAGAGAGACAGGAAAGCAATGAATCTGTCAATCAGCTAATTAATCAATAAGTGAATGAGTACTTAGGGGGACAATAAATGGTGGCAGGTGCCTTGAAAGTGATTTAACCCTTTTTCTGAGGAGGTTAATGTTAAGCTGAACAATGAAAATTAAACAATAGAGAAAACCAAACACAGAGCCAGGGGTAGAGTATTACAAAGAAAGAAAATATACAAAGCTCTTATATTAGAGAAAATGAAAGAGTCTGGGTGTGGTTGGAGTACAGAGAAAGAGGAGGGCTGCAAGCAGGAAGGGGAGGTTGGGAAGAGCTGAATCGTGTAGGGTCTTATTGTCTAGAGAATTTTACTACAAGGATTAGAGCAGCCCACTGAAGTGCTCTGGGAAAGAAGCACAGTCTCATTACTGTTTAAAGTTATTCTGTCTGATGTGGAGGATGTGTACAAGTCTAGAAGCAAACACCGAGCAGATACATGAAGCCATTTAATGTTTCAAACTGCACGGTGGCCTCTAATGCACTTGCTTGAAACACTCAGCATTCCCATCTGTGCTTGTAAAATTAAACATGTTTTTCTTAAGACAGTCCATAAAAGTCACCTGACCACTAAACTGTAATCAGCATTTACATTTTCGTTTGCATTTCAATTATTGCATCTATTACCTTCTATATAAGTATAAAAATGTTTCTTCTGATATTTAAGTCTATCTTTTTAAAAGACTCTAAGAAAGAGTTTAAAATGAGCTAGGAAGTAGAAAACTTATACTTCTAAAATTTTTTTTAATAGAAAAAAATGTGCCATTTCTTGTGTAGATGAAAGAGCCCCAATATATGGATTTCAATTAAATTTATAAATAATAAAACACTATACACTTAAAATAGTGAAATAAATTATGTTGTGATTTAGTTTTCATTCTATGGCATCTTATGTGTACAAAAATTGTGTTGGTGAAAGGATAGGGTAAAAATCTAATTTGCATTAGCCTGCACTAATTTTTTTTCACTTTCTTGCCTCAAGGGGAGAAAAACATTATTAGCATGGTTCTTCATTCACTACAGCATTTTTAATTGTCTAGTAAATGAAGTCTCATCTCTTGATATACCTTCAAAAACTCAGCAGCATCTTTCTATTTCTTTGGAAATAAAGGAAACTTAAGCCTTTATTATTATTATTATTAAAACAAAAGCGAATTTAGATTTAGACAGTTAATTTCATACATAATTTTTTCAACACATGAGTGCTCTTTTCTCTCTGCTCTGTAATATATCTGCTCTTAATAAGGGAGAGGTGGATTAGTCTAAACTAATTGCAACATGAGTGATAAAGACAATTACAAAGGAAAGCAGTTACCGTTTTTTGTACTCTAAAGTGGAATTGAAGGGTAATGTTTTCTATCCTTCAATTAAATTAATTTTGACAGAGGACCAACTATATGTAATTTTTCTAGAAAAAAAAATCTTCCCAGCAGCATTTACTCATGTTTTGATAGAAAAACTCATTTTCTTGGGTATCTGTTTGATGAGTCATTTAGTTATAGTCACTTACCAAAAATGTGCTCACACAAATAACCACTTCTACTCTGCCCTGCTTTCTGACTTCACAAGCCTGCCACTCCATTGGAGAAGCAATGAAACTAACAAGCAAGAAAAATCTTGGGCATATCTGTGTTTCAAGTACAAGAGTAGGAAAGAGGCACATGCCAATAAGCCAGGAAAGCCACAGATAATTAAGACAAACTTAACTGAAGGCAAAGAAGATACCAAATGGAGCTAATGTGTCTTCTTGTTAACACTGCTGCTCCCACAATATCTGCTGACACTTATCTTTAATTGTCTGCATCCTTTTCATACACTGCTATATTTTTGAAGCTTGGGGATCCGTTTGGTGTAGTGAATCTTTCCTTTGAAAACAATATGTCTGGGAGGAGTATAGGTTTTTTTCAGCCATTCAAACATATATTTCAATTTGTTCAATTAGATTGCTTTTCTTCCCATACTTAGCCTAGATAGATGCACAGAAAAAAAGTGGGGTGAAGATTAACATAGAAAAGGGTAGCAGGCATATTTAGTTATTATGTACATTGAATAGTTGAGGGGGGGATGTGTGTGTGTGTTTTGTGGAGTCCTACTCTTCTCAACCCTTTGGACTGTAGCCCATAAGGCTCCTGTGTCAATGGGATTTTCAGGCAAGAATACTGGAGTGGGTCACCATTGCTCCCCCAGGGGATGTTACCTACTCAAAGATCAACCCATGTTTCCTGTGTCTCCTGCATTCCAGGTTGAATTCTTTACCCATTGATCCATCAGGGAAGCTTAAATGGGGGATGGTAAAACACAAATTGAGTTTCACATAATATGATAAGGTATTGAAATGAGGCATAAAAATAAGTTGTTAAACAAGGAGGCCATAGGAGTCAGGTGTCTCTAATGCCATGACACCCAAACCAAAATCCAAGCCTGTAAATGCCTCAATTTTATGAAATAGAAAATTAAAGACAATCAGTCACAAAGAGCCAGCAAGGGTTTAAGCTATAGCCAGTGAATAGTCTATTTTTTACTTTCTTCTGCTTTATCTTTATAAAAATTTTCCCGCAGTTCCCATCTGCAGAGTGAACTGCCCGATTCAAATCAACTTTTGCTTAGATGATTTCTAAAAATATTTATATGCCTCAATTTATCTTTTAAGAAAGTGATGGAGGAACATGGAAAGAGAAACAGCAGTACACCATGACAAACTTCCACTTTTCATACTCTCAAGTTCGGTTTTGTGCTGGGGAGTAAGAAGGAGAGTTTCCTTATCACCAGGCCATTATAGCATTAAACTCTCCTGTTAGGAACCAGAATTTGAGATATTGATATAATTCATTCAAGTTGTAGATTAGGTCATCTTTGGGTTGGCCTATGATCCAATCAATTGATTATGTTCTCATTTGTAAGTGAAAAATGTGCCCAATATTCCAGACCATTTAATGCTGTTTTTTATGAGGTAATAATATAATGAAATTACTGGTAATCTGTTATTTTGTGCTATTTAAACTACTTAAGTAAGCAACTATATTTTGTGAAATATATAATTACTTTTATTTATTGGGATGGTCAAAAAATTCATCCAGGTTTTCCATAAGATGTTACAGAAAAACCCAAATGAACTTTTTGGCCAACCCAATATTTGACCAACCCAGACAAGAAAGAATCTACCTGCAATGTGGGAGACTGGGTTCAATCTCTGAGTTTGAAAGATCCCCTAGAGAAGGGCAAGGCAACTCACTCCAGTAATCTTGCCAAGAGAATGCCATGGACAGAGAAGCCTGGTGAGCTATAGTCCAACGGGTCCCAAAGAGTTAAACATAACTGAGCGCATATTCTTTATGAATTTGTCACCCTTTTGGCAGAAAGTGAAGAAGAACTAAAAAATCTCTTGATGAAAGTAAAAGTGGAGAGTGAAAAAGTTGGCATAAAGCTCAACATTCAGAAAACGAAAATCATGGCATCCAGTCCCATCACTTCATGGGAAATAGATGGGGAAATAGTGGAAACAGTGTCAGACTTTATTTTGGGGGGCTCCAAAATAACTGCAGATGGTGACTGCAGCCATGAAATTAAAAGATGCTTACTCCTTGGAAGAAGAAAAGTTATGACCAACCTAGATAGTATATTCAAAAGCAGAGACATTACTTTGCCGACTAAGGTCCGTCTAGTCAAGGCTATTGGAGAAGGCAATGGCACCCCACTCCAGTACTCTTGCCTGGAAAATCCCATGGACAGAGGAGCTTGGTGGGCTGCAGTCCACGGGGTCGCTAAGAGTCAGGCACGACTGAGTGACTTCACTTTCACTTTTCACTTTCATGCACTGGTGAAAGAAATGGCAACCCACTCCAGAATTCTTGCCTGGAGAATCCCAGGGACAGAGGAGCCTAGTGGGCTCCCATCAATGAGGTCGCAGAGAGTCAGACACAACTGAAGTGACTTAGCAGCAGCAGTCAAGGGTATGGTTTTTCCTGTGGTCATGTATGGATGTGAGAGTTGGACTGTGAAGAAGGCTGAGCACTGAAAAACTGATGCTTTTGAACTGTGGTGTTGGAGAAGACTCTTGAGAGTCCCTTGGACTACAAGGAGATCCAACCAGTCCATTCTGAAGAAGATCGGCCCTGGGATTTTTTTTGGAAGGAATGATGCTAAAGCTGAAACTCCGGTACTTTGGCCACCTCATGCGAAGAGTTGACTCATTGGAAAAGACTCTGATGCTGGGAGGGATTGGGAGCAGGAGGAGAAGGGGACGACAGAGCATATGATGGCTGGATGGCATCACTGACTCAATGGATGTGAATCTGAGTGAACTCTGGGAGCTGGTGATGGACAGGGAGGCCTGGTGTGCTGCGATTCATGGGGTCGCAAAGAGTCAGACACGACTGAGCGACTGAACTGAACTGAACTGAACTGAAGGGTAAAAATGCAAATTAAAAGCAACAAGCTTAATCTTCTCTGTTGAAAATAAGGAAAGACTTTCTTGCCTTTCTATTTTTAGAGCAGTTACCTTAGAAAATGCTTAGGACTACATAGGCTTTTGTTGGCTTTTGTCTTTGTTCAGTGGCTCAGTTTGACTCTGTGACCCCATGGACTGCATGACACCAGGCTTCCCTGTCTTTAACTATCTCCTGGAGTTTGCTCAAACTTCTGTCCGTTGAATCAGTGATGCCATCCACCATCTCATCCTCTGTCATCCCCTTCTCCTCCTGCCTTGTCAGCTTCGGGACCCAGAAATGTCTTTCTCAACAACCTAGGATCCATCTCTGAAATGCAAACATCAAAGAAGGTAGTACCCGTATCTTCCAGTTTGTGAAGAACCTTAAGAACCTAACTATGCAAAACTGATTAGATCTCCAACTAGTCCATCCTAAAGAAGATCAGTTTTGAGTGTTCATTGGAAGGACTGATGTTGAAGCTGAAATTCCAATACTTTGGCCACCTGATGCAAAGAACTGACTCATTTGAAAAGACCCTGATGCTCAGAAAGATTGAAGGTGGAAGGAGAAAGGGAAGACAGAGGCTGAGATGGTCGGATGGAATCACTGAGTCAATGGGGACATGAGTTTGGGTAAACTCTGGGAGTTAGTGATGGACAGGGAGGCCTGGCATGCTGCAGTCCACGGGGTTGCAAAGAGTCGGACACGACTGAGTGACTGAACTGAACTGAACTGATGCAAAATTGCCTCCTGTCACAAACATTTGAGAAGCTTGTTTTTCCTCTGATTAAAACAAACTAACAGATTTTTACTGCAGTTACCAGGTAAAATCAGGATAAACTATATGCTATCAGTGGTGCCATCAAGTCCTCTTACCTGAGGACTAGTTACGATTATTTGAAAACATGCATGCAATGGGTTGTATCTTCTTGTCTATGTAAGGAAGTATCTCTGTAATCTTTCAGTTTGAAAATCTCTTCTCAGATTGTCTGTGATACACATCACATTCTGCTTTAATGTTTATTCAATAATAAATGTGTATTATTTTTGTTTACTCTCTTTATGGAAAGGAATTTCAGGTTGAGGGAAGATATTGTTTTTGAATATAATTCCCCAAAAATCTCAAGTTTGTGATATTATATGATGCCAATATTTTCTTTACAATTATTCTACTTTATGCAGTATTCGAAGTCTTTTTATAAGTATAAAATATTTTAAATATTGATATTGAAAGTGTTAGTCATGTCTGCTCTTTGCAACCCCATGTACTATGGCCCACCAGTCTCCCTTGTCCATGGAATTCTCCAGGCAAGAATGCTGGAGTGGGTTGCCATGCTTTCCTCTAGGGGATCTTCTCAACCCAGGGATTGGACCCACGTCTCCTGCATTGCAGGCAGATCCCTTACCATCCAAGCAACCAGGGAAGCTCTAAATAATAATATTAATAATTAATAAACTAATAAGTAAAAGGTGTATTTATAATATGCTGCTGCTGTGTAAGTGCATTCATAAGGCCTAAAAAGCTAAATAAGTTGTACTTCCATATAGGTAAAGAATAAGGAAAACATGATCACTTTTAAGATTCATTGTGTCCATGAAATTGTGTGTTAGTCACTCAGTCGTGCTCGACTCTTTGCGACCCCATGGACTGCAATCCACCAAGTTCCTCTGTCCATGAGATTTTCCAGGCAAGGATACTGGAGTGGGTTGCCATTTCCTTCTCCAGGGGATCTTCCCAACCCAGGGATCGAACCCGGGGCTCTTGCCCTTCAGGCAAATTCTTTACCGACTGAGCTACAAGGGAAGCCCTTTGCTCAGCAAAAGTGATCTTGGGGAAAATAACCTCAATATCCTGCCTATAATGCCAAAAATAAAGATTTCCATGCAGTTATTAATAGCATCCATTGATACAATTGAAGAGTGAGATATAAAAATCAAATGTCATAAAAGTTGAAACAAGAGTCTTGAATTTGTATTCCCTGATGATCTGATTTGAACTGTGGTTAAAGTTTTGAATTTTGAGAGCACTGGATTACTTTTCTTGCACTCATCCTCGAATGTTGTTTCTCCCAGGCAGGCAAAAGTAATTCAAGGTTATATGCTCTTGCAGTAACCTGGATTCCAGGCATTCTGTGCCGATACTCAAACTTTAAAAGTAAATAAGTAAAGTAGAGGTTACGTTCTTATGGAAATGATGAGGCCCAAACCAGCATGAGTTACATTCAAATAGATGGCTGAGAAAAATGGTCAAACCCCTCCATATGCTCTGACAATAGTGAAAAGATTACCTACAAATCTTTGTGATAGAAAAATAAAAAGAACAAATAAAACAAAATAAAAACTTAGAAAAGCTGCCTAAAATGTAACAAAGCATCCTTAAAAGTCATAGATGATCATTCCGAAAGAAAAGTCCCAGAGGCCCCAAATTAGAGAAACATCAAAGCAGAGAGCAATCATGTGGTACTGCAGTAGCCCAAGGAGGCGCACCTTTCGCAGAATCGGGGGGCTTTGGTTCAGTTACTCAGGGGTTATAGGAGATGGAGATGAGATGGGGAATCCACCCCAATGTCATTATATAAATCTGGATACTTGAAGGGTTTTCCCAGCAGTGATGGGGTGGACTAGAAAAAGTTGTCTTTTACAATGCTTCTCTCCTGAAAGCTGCACTCATATCCACTAGATAATTCCTTATCCATATAGGAAGAGGAAAATTGAAAAGAAGTACATATCAAATGACTTTGAAGGCAACTGTCCTACTGGTAGGGAGACAATTATTTACAAATTCTTCTTCCGGCAACCATCTGAAATTGCCTCATTTCTTCACTAGGATCATCGTACTTCACGCCACTGAGCTCAAAATGTCCATATTTTTTTAACCTGCATATATGCAAATACGTATTATAAAAACTATTCTTTCAAAAAAAAAAAAGAAAGAAAAACTATTCTTTCTACACGTTTATTTTTTAAGACCTAAAGACACAACATTTAGATGATTTTCAGTATATATATATATACACATATATGTATACACACACATATATACACACAACACATATAGTAAAGATGATATTCTATAATTTTAATACTGTAAGGGATGTTACAGGTTTTTAAACCATTGCTTAAGTAATAAAACAACTAAAAACACTTCTCACTGACTGGAAAATAAAATGTTAAATAGAAAGCATATGGAAGGGGAAGAGATATACATTTATTTAATTCATTGAGCATAGAATTCTCATTAATCCATAATATCAGATCTTACCTGAGAACTTTCATTTCCTTGCTATAAAGAAAGTATAATAAAGATGATTTTAACTTATAACTGGAAAATGTTCTTCTGAATAGTTTTCTTTTTCTGAATGTCTCTAAATTCATTTTTTTACATAATTCAATGTTTCTTAATTTGGGATCAAAGTAGAGGCAGCTTCACTGGAGTTTTCTATGGTTCTAGCCCAAATCCCAGGTGCCAGAACTTATACCTGAATTTAATAACCAAAGATTCTAATAGCTTTAGAGACATTCTACATGGAGGAAAAAGTGAAATTGACAGCCATGGTGAAGCATTGGGCTTTTTAAATAATTTTTGGAACAAATACAAATATATCTGTGAAATTAGTGAGTAATGTGTAATTACTATTAAAATTTAGAAAAATACTAATGTATTCTATTTTAATTATTAAGAAAATCATTAATACTTTCTGTTTTTCAAACTTCATGAGAGTTGGTAATCAAGCTTGTAGACTCTTTCATAGCAAGTGCTCAGCCTATGATTTTTTTATTATATTTGAGAATTACTACAGGAAAAATGATAATGTGTTGAACCCAAAACTAGCACTGCGCCAACTGTCAGATGTGAAGAACATCTCATTGACCATTTGGAAAATAGTCCTTGCACGTTAAAAACAAGAAAAATATAAAATGTGTGTTTATGATTCTATATTTATTCTCTGGGTCATGGAAGAACTTATAAGTATAATGGCATTAAAAATTTTACAAATTTGACTAAAAAGCAATCTATAACATTTATTCTTACTTTATGAACAAAATCTTAAAAACAACACTTGAAAATGTTCTTTGGGTTAATTTCTGATAAGTCTAATACCATGCACTTTAATAAAATTTTAATTATAATGAGCAAAGCCACAAATACAGGAATTAGAAGTGAAGATATGCAAAGCTAATAAACGTAAAAAGTTCTCAACTTCTACCAATAGTCATCAAGAAAAGGCTTTGCTGTTTTGCTTTTTATTGCTTTTTATCCTTCAAGCTGAAGCAAACAGGGCAAAACTATAATAAATATTCTTGCAAGAGTTCAGTGAGATAAGCTCTCACATATTATTGGCAGGAGTGAAGATAAGAACTTTTTCGAACTACTTCAGCAAAGCGGGCATACTCTGTTTAATGTGAGACCTCACCATGTGAATCTGTAAATGTATCTGTTTCTAAGGTAATTTCCTTGGAAAGATGAGAGAAAGAGAAATAGATATAACTATAAATAGAAGTAGATATGAAACTGATAGGTGTCATTTCAGTGGAGCTCCGAAGAGGTTTGGCACCACAGTCCTTTATGTCTCAATGCATAGAATTCAGTGAGAGCAAAGTTGTAGATAAGTGATTTATTATTGTAGAATAGGACACTTGTAAGGTTTACAAGGGGCCAAGTGAGAAATGCCACACTGAGAACTTAGTGGGCTACAGTTTTATAATCAAAGGAAAAGTGGGGAGTATACGTGGGGAGTATAAGTGTCTTTCCTGATTATACGTCACATTTCCACCATCAGTTTCTTCTCCAGATAAGGCGAGAAAATTTGCTTGTCCCTCTCTATATGGTTAGCAAGGACCGTCATAGCACTTCAGAAAAATATTTTCAGGTCTCAACACAATGAGGGTCTTCCCATTTTGCAAAAGTCATCTTCCCATAAATGATTGTTTTTGTGTGCACAGAGCCTATTTGGGGGGTCATTAACTTATTGAGCAAACTGAGAAGATGTGGGCTTCATGCTACCATTGTTTTAATGTTTCAGGGTATGTTCCATGCTCTGTTGCCTGGTTCTCTTGCTAAGCAAGACTGCTTGGTTTTGTGGTTAAGGAAATCTGCTTTCTAGAGTAATCATTAACTTACAGGAGTTTCCCATACTTTTTTACTTATAATCCCCTAGGGGGATTAACTGTTTAATCAACTATTTTGTCCCTTCATTCTGTCCCTATCAGATACTCCATTTTTAGCATAATCTTAGTTTGGTGACCCACTTCAGTATTCTTTCCTGGAAAATCCCATGGAGAGAGGAGCCTGGCAAGCTATAGTTCATGGGGTTGCAAACAGTCAAACACGACTAAGTTACTTCACTTCTTCACTTTAATGTGCATATATATGTGTGTGTGTGTGTGTGTGTGTGTGTGTGTGTATAAAGATGCTTACTCCTTGGAAGAAAAGTTATGACCAACCTAGATAGTATATTCAAAAGCAGAGACATTACTTTGCCGACTAAGGTCTGTCTAGTCAAGGCTATGGTTTTTCCTGCAATCATGTATGGATGTGAGAGTTGGACTGTGAAGAAGGCTGAGTGCTGAAGAATTGATGTTTTTGAACTGTGGTGTTGGAGAAGACTCTTGAAAGTCCCTAGGACTGCAAGGAGATCCAACCAGTCCTTTCTGAAGGAGATCAGCCCTGGGATTTCTTTGGAAGGAATGATGCTAAAGCTGAAGCTCCCGTACTTTGGCCACCTCATGTGAAGAGTTGACTCATTGGAAAAGACTCTGATGCTGGGAGAGACTGGGGGCAGGAGGAGAAGGGGATGACAGAGGATGAGATGGCTGGATGGCATCACGGACTCGATGGACGTGCGTCTGAGTGAACTCCTGGAGATGGTGATAGACAGAGAGGCCTGGCCTGCTGCGATTGAAGGGTTTGCAAAGAGTTGGACACGACTGAGCGACTGAACTGAACTGAGCTGATATATATATATATATATTTGTGTGTGTGTGTGTTCTGGATGATATTTAATGCTTTGAGACAATAGAGTTAGCAACGCAGACACTAATATATGCTTTTTTTCCCAATAAGTATTAGAGCATCACAAACACTCTTACTCACAAAAGCTCTACATTATTCTATCTGGAGTTGCACATGATTTGAAATTTGCAATGTATACTTTACTTTGACTTTTCATTCCAATATTTACTTCCTTTCTCCCATATTGATTGGTAAAACTATAAAAGTAGGTAATACAAAAGAGCAAAGAAAGTGTATAAATCTACAAATCTTTATGTTAATTAACCTGAATACTAAGTTTGATATCTTCTAGGTTATGGAGGAGGAAACAGAAGATACAAATTAGCAAGCAATTAGGAAAGGTGAGGATTCTTTAACATTTCGAAGCACACCACATCTGAGCTCAGAATGGGAGTACTGATCAACAATCATTTGAAGAGAAATTGGGACATTTTAACCTGAGGCATGTAGAATGAGAGATCAATTGACAACATAGGATATCAAGAAATGTTTTCAATGGCGTCTATGCAATAAGGACCTATGTAGCTCTGATTCAGTTGAAGAAAGCCCCACATTCAAGGACGTATATGCTGAGTAACATGAGAGCGTTAGGTGTATTTCAAAGTCCTTAAAAATATATTCATCTCAAGAGAGCTATTTTCATTGTTAGAAGTCTACCTTAAGAAAACAATCAATATCTAAATGTTAGAATGCTTATAAAACTTTACAATAAAAACTAATTATTTATAAAATTAATATTTAACAATATATGTAGAGTTGAATAAAGTAAAGATGTGCATATTATCAATTATTGCAGCTTGTAATGTGGCATTTGGGGACATAATCACATGAGGCAGTCCATAGACTGTATATTATTGAACAAATAATAAAAATCAAAGCCAGTTTTGTGAAGTGAAAGTCACTCAGTCGTATCCAACTCTTTGCAAATCCACAGACTATACACTCCATGGAATTCTCCAGGCTAGAATACTAGAGTGGGTTGCCTTTCCCTTCTTAAGGGGATCTTCCCAACCTAGAGATCAAACCCAGGTCTCCTGAATAGCAGGTGGATTCCTTACCAGCTGAGCCATAAGGGAAAGCCAAGCAAGTTTTAGGCAGTGTATTATTCCAATTTTGTCAATAACTCATATACTTGTTAAATTACGTTTTCTATATATTTTAGAGTAAAACCACAAAATGTTAAGTCATTAGCAGCAGATGAAAGTATTAATAATTTTTGTATTCCTTATTTGTGTTGAAATTTCACAAACACTGCATGATTATCACTGCTCTATTTTAGAGTAAAACTAAAGTATTAGAAATGTTTGGTCAATTATCCTAGTGGTGAATTTAATAATATATTTTCTTTTGATTATTTTAATCAATCTAATCAAGTATAAAAATATTCTTCCATGTGTGTATTACAATATATTTAATGATATATGTCAAGACAGTGGTTGCTCAGTACTCAGACTTCAGTGTCTTTATGTAACACATTTGGCCAACAATTTAATGTATTTTTGTGTCTAAGCTATGTGCTATATGCTAAGCCACCACTACTACTGGTGAATGTAACATCTTTTTGAAAAACTGAAATGTTAAATTTATAGAATGATCAGAAGTCAACATACATGTTAGCAAACTTTATGGTACTGTTAGCACTTAGAGAGACTCTTTGATTCTCTTAGAAAGAGTGGACGTTCAGAAACGCATCAGTATCTAAATAATTAACACTATTTCTGACTTTCCAATTCAAAAAAATAGAACTGATACTACCCTACAGCTTCAAGGATTATTCAAAAGTTTGAAGATACTTGAGGGTGAAGATTTCTTCCCTTTATCTTTTGGTCACATTCTGAAGCTGTCTGACAATTTCACCTGAAAACAGCTGCCCCTGCCAGCTGAGATTCTCATAGGATATGTACCATGATGTTTGCCTTGCTGCTGCTTGTTCTGTAAATTTCACATTTCATCATTTCATAAGATGGTAAATTCACCAAAGGCAGTGGCAGTAGTTGTGTTGTTGTGGTGTGGTAGAGGCGATGATTCTATATTTATAATGAGTTTTTTAGATTAAAAGAAAATTAAAACTTTTTCAAAAGCTCAGTGTTTCAAAATAGGAAGCTGTCCTCAGTGATTTTCTCCTACATTCATGTGCAGGTAGAAAACAGCTATATTATTTATCCTGTCATAGTTGACTATTACTGAATAATCATTGCCTTATCTATACCTTTTCCTGCAAATAAGCATCACTATCAACCAACTTTGTTATATTCCAGGTTAACTGCAATAAAGTTTTCTGCCAATTGATTTGCTTCATCTTACTATTCAGTAAATCTTTTCCACACCATTTTTTACCTACCTTCCACCATCCCTAGCTTAGGACAGAAAATAACATTTGGACAATTTTATGTCATTTTTGCCTGGCAGAGTCTGTTCCTTAAATTGCCCTAAGCAACAATAACAATATCCACAATAAAAACCCTTCAATAATTGCAAATTACATACAAGCTGTAATAAGTGCAATTAAACACAATTCACTATGACCATTAGGTCACTGTCTTTTTAGTAAGTAACATTAGGGCCAGAGGGATGACTGGAATTCATTTAACATAATCAAGCCATGTTAATATAGATCACACTTAGAAAATGCACTTAAACAGAGCCTCAACTGGGGTTATACAGGGCAAATATCCTTTTCCTGAATGCTTGTATAGACATAAAGAACTCAAAACGCTTTCCTTAGGAGTTTGGCAAAGACCAAGGCTCTTGCTGTGTGTTTTCCATTATTCTGGAATAATTCATTAGCAAACATTATGAGTTGGCAGTATCACAGATATGCATTAGAATAAAATTATTTTTCTCTTTTGAGTCCATAAATAAAATACATTTAGTCAGTGACTTCTGCAAAAGGGAACAGCCACTTTTTAAAACAGTGTGTTATTCACTAAATTAAGTAAAATTTAGTCAGAAGTAAATTAACTGAATGGTTTCCAAAGCAGGACATATAAAAAGATCTCAGGATTTTTACCTGTGAAGAGTAATTAATGTTTATGATACTTATTATATGTTAGGTACTATTCAAAGTATGTTTAGTGAATTAATTCACTTAACAGTCCCAAAAGTAAGTACTATTACTATCTCTAATTTATAGACTTTTAAAACCTGAGGTGAAGGAATTAAGCAATCCCAGCTCACACAGATCAGAAATGTATTCAAATCTAGGTGATTTGAAAAGTGGTTTCAAAGTGTACAATTTTAATTATAAAGCTACTCTTTCTCTCAAGTATTCATGTGTATGTGTCTGGGAGAGAAAGGGTACCACCTATACTCATTTCTTCATAAGAAGCATTTAGGTGCAAAATATATCAAACTGAAAACAAAATCCAGGGTGGAATAGATTTTTGTCCAAGAACATATTTTTATATTGTAAATTTAATCATAAAACCTAGTAAGAATAATGACTTGAGGTACTAAATTATTTTTGCCAAACAACAACTGCTAAAGTGCCAATGCAGCATAATATTTAGTATGTCCCAGCCACAAAGTGTTTTTTGTACATATCTCAGGTCTCATAAACACCCCTTCTATGAGAACTATTATATCCCCTACATATAAGGCAGGGAAGTATCAGAGACACACAAAATCTCCTGTCTACCTGACCAAGTGTCTTATGCCATTCAAATACTCACATGCAGAAAGCCCAGTCTTCAAAAAGATAAATGTAAAATGGGATAGAGAACATTTAGAAAGAAGAAATGATGGCTCCAAGAATGAGAAGTGTGGTCTAAATTCCATGTAACTCTCCCTATTTGTATTAGTCAGCTTGGTGCCATAATAAAATACCATGTTGTGCTTAGACAAGAGACATTTTTTCTGTTTACAGTTCTGGAGGCTAGAAGTCTCATATTGAAGTGACAGCTGATTCAGTTCCTTGTGAAGCCTCTCTTTCTGGTTTGTAGACAGTCACCTTCTCTCTGCATCTTCATATGCCTTTCCTCTGTGTGCTTTTGAAGAGACAGAGTGCAAGGGAACTCTGGTGACTCTACTCATAAGGACACCAGCCTGATAAAATGTGGGCCTCATCCTTATGACCGTTGAACTTTACCTCCCTAAAGACCCTATGTCTAAATTCAGTCACGCTGGGATTAGGGCGCCAACACATGACTTTGGTGGGGACACAATTCAGTCCATCAAATCACCCAAGTACTTCACATATAAGAATAATAGGAAGAGAGGTGCTATGATCCTTGTCTGGCAAACAAAATCTGCAAGGTCCTCTTTAAAAATCGACATTTTCATAGGTATTTAAGGGATGTGTCATGCAGAAGATCACTGAGTAACCCAATGGACTATGTCCTTGACTCTAGTTTTGTTGAAGACAAGAAAATTTCTTATTCTGTACAATCGAAAATCATAATTTTAGGAAGCTAAACGATTATGATTCAGATAAGGGAAGATCTATGACTTCTAGACCATATCTTGAGAGTTATAAGAAACATTTTTTTTAACTCATACCACTAAATAGGTTATAATATAGCTAAATTTCACTGAGTACATCCACAAATAAATGAGTATGTTATGATGTAGCACTAGAGGAAAACTAAGAGCATTCAAGTATTAATGCTCTGCTATTAGATCTACTTTTAAAGTATTTTCATCTCTTTTCCCCCCCTTGTTTTTCTTTGTTATTGGAGTATAGCTACTTTACATTGTTGTGTTACTTTTTGCTGTACAAAAAAGTGAATCAGCCAAATGAATGCATATACCCCCTCTTCCTTGGATTTCCTTCCCGTTTAGTCACCATAGAGCATTGAGTGGAGTTCCCTGTGCTATACAGTAGGGTCTCACTATTTATCTATTTTATAGACAGCATATATGTATATACGTGTATATATGTCAATCCTAACCTCCCAATTTCCTGTTTTTCTTTAAAACTCATAACATACATCTGAGAAATTAAAATCAGGATATTATTATATTTTATCACTAATCTGAAAGTAAAAGTTAATATTATCAGTCTATAATATAAAAGTCATTATTTCCTGGAAGATAATTATTCTTTCAATACTAATTTTTAAAAATTAGTACCTGTTATGTGCCAGATGTTATCTGAGACATTGTATTAGACCCTAATTGATTCAGCACATATTAACCAACTACTATTTAGTAATCACATACAGTTATACATATATTATCTTCTGCAACATACTTGGCTTTTGTTGAATAAAATTATATTTTGGTTTTCCAAATTTCAATCAAAAATAAATTAAAAACAAAAAAGCAATCATTAACATTTACTAAGCATGTATTTTGTGCAAGGCACAAAAGTTTTTAACACATGTATTCTCAGTCACTTCAGTTATGTCCAATTCTTTGTGCGGCTATGGGGTAAAGCCATCCAGGCTCCTCTGTCCATGAGGATTCTCCAGGCAAGAATACTAGAGTGGGTTGCTATGCCCTCCTCCAGGGGATCCTTCTGACCCAGAGATTGATCCCACATCTCCTATATTTCCTGCATTGGCAGGTGGGTTCTTTACCACTTGCACTAACTTGGAAACCCTTTATCGATTTATAGACTGTTTTTATGAAATTTTGATCAACCGTTATCTATAGGCTATATTTTGGGGTCAGAGGACCCACTTCATTTACACATAAATATGAAAATATTGCCACAATATCTTCCTCACAGTATGCACTTAACAGTGCCCAGGAGTGTCAGAGGTAGTGATGAGGATGACATGAGAAGCATCTAGTGATGGCCACATGGTCTGGAGAATGTTGAACAACAGCAGGAGGATTGTCAGGAATCTATCATTCCCTTGAGGTGCTCAACCAGTTACCTTGGTTTTGCTCAATGTCTTCATTGAAAAGGCATTTGTCTGACCAATTTAACATGCAGCTAACAATTCAATCCACCTGCTAATTCAGGAGGGGCAAGAGACACGGGTTCCATCCCTGAGTCAGGAAGACCCCATGGAGAAGGAAATGGCAACCCACTTCAGTATTCTTGCCTGGAAAATTCCATGGACAGAGGAGCCTAGTGGGCTACAGTCCGTGGGGTAGCAAAGAGTCAGACACAACTGAGCACACACACACAATTCCACAAAGGCTATAAATGACAAACAATTACCTTCTTAGCTTTCTGAAAAGTGCTTTAAACATTGAAATCAATCTCATTACTGTAAATGAATGACAAAAGACAATTCAATTCAAATGATAGAAGTAAAGGAGTAAGAAGTAATCTGTTGTCAAATCATTGTCACAGGCAAAGTTTATCATATATGCAGAATTTGTTCTAGATATAATCCAGGTGGTGCAAGGGGTAAAGAATCTGCCTACCAATGCAAGAGACACAAGAGATACAAGTTTGATCCCTGGGTTGGGAAGACCCCCTGGCAGAGGAAAATGGCAACACACATCAGTGTTATAGCATGGAAAATTCCACGGACAAAGGAGCCCGGTGGGCCAAATACCACTGGGTTGCAAAGAGTCAAACATGTCTGAACACACACAGTTTACAGTTTAAGAGCTTTAACTTTATTTCTGCTTAATATGTAACAAAAAATCTCAAATAGTAGTAGATGCTAGGAACAAAACAAAACAGGTTCTAGTTCAGAGACTGTCTAGGGAGGAGTTTCATTTTGTAGAGTGATAACCCAGGGCCTTTCCAAAGTAAGGACATATGAGATGAGGCCTAAATAAAAATAGTCAAGAACATATAAGATGAGCATTCCAGGTAGGTAAAAGCCCTGAGATGGAAGTGACAATAGAGTATTCGAGAAATAGACAAAAAAACAGTGGCTGGAATGAAGAGAGGAGAGAGGTGATATGAGTTTAAAGACATAAACAGAGACCAGATCTAAATTCAAAGTAAAGCCAGTGTAGTATTTTATAAATGATCAGTGTAATTTAACCTATGACAGAGAAAAAATTTTTTATCACTGTGATGAAAACAGTGGACTGGAAGAGGTTCAAGAGTGCTGACAGTGAAATCTAAGCTTGCTCTATCCAATACACATGTGGTTAGTTAAATTTAAATACTTAATAATAAAGTTTTTAAAATTTCAGAATCTTGGTCACATTGACCACCTTCCAAGTTCCCAGTGGCCACCTGTAGCTAACACTTAGTGGGGCAACAATGGTATAGAACATTTCCATCATCATTATCCTTCTAGAGAGGTGAGGGATAATGATGATATTGAAATGTCAGTTAAAATGGAGAGAAATGGATGGATGTGAAATACAGCTTGAAGGTAATGTTTAATTCTATCTATTAACACACCACTGTTAAATGTAGAAAGAACTCTTCTCCCAGGATAACATTTGATTATGTCCAATTAAATTATTAAGAAAAATAAAAGTTTTTAAATAAAAAATTATTTAAAATCAATGTTATTTTATTAAAAAGAGAAGAGAAATTATGTCATTAAGAAAAAAAATACTATCACACCTATGACTTAAGAATAAATGTCATCCAAGTTATCAGGAGTAGAAAGCTGTCAATCTAAAATGACAAAGGACTTTGGTCCAAAAAGGATTCCTAGGTTACTCCAGTCTTGTTGTCTGGAATTAAACCTCAATAGATTTTTGATGACTTGCTCAAGTACTGCATTGCTAAGCACTGGAAACTGAGAGTAGAAAACAGCTCTCCTGAATTCCACTTAATGCTATTACAATTATATGTTTCTATCTCTATTAGTTGTGTGATCTGGCTACCTGTCATCAGTCTACCTTCCTTAGAGACCCAGATAACCTCATTCTATATCCTCATAATCTATTACAGTATTTAATAGCATCTAATAGAATTTAATTGTGAGTATCTAGTTTCCAATGATGAAGAAAGAAGGAAAGAAGAACCCATTACAAGGGTTTTTACATTTGTGTGTCTCTCTGGAATAGATTTCCACTGTATAATCATAAGTGATCTGATTTAGGTCATACCTGAATGGTCTAATGGTTTTCTCTACTTTCTTCAATTTAAGTCTGAATTTGGCAATAAGGAGCTCATGATCTGAGCCACAGTCAGCTCCCAGTCTTATTTTTGCTGACTGTATAGAGCTTCTCCATCTTTGGCTGCAAAGAATATAATCAATCTGATTTCAGTGTTGACCATCTGGTGATGTCCATGAGTAGAGTCTTCTCTTGTGTTGTTCGAAGAGGGTGTTTGCTAAAGCAGTGTATTCTCTTGGCAAAATGTTATTAGCCTTTGCCCTACTTCATTCTGTATTCCAAGGCCAAATTTTCCTGTTATTCCAGGTGTTTCTTGACTTCCTACTTTTGCATTCCAGTCCCCTAAAATGAAAAATATATCTTTTTTGGGTGTTAGTTCTAAAAGATCTTGTGGGTCTTCATAGAACTGTTGAACTTCAGCTTCTTAAGCATTACTGGTTGAGACATAGACTTGGATTACTGTGATGCTGAATTGTTTGCCTTGGAAATGAACAGAGTTCATTCTGTCGTTTTTGAGATTGCATCCAAGTACTACATTTTGGTTTTTCGAGTAGTCATGTATGGATGTGAGAGTTGGACTGTGAAGAAGGCTGAGCACCGAAGAATTGNTATAATCAATCTGATTTCAGTGTTGACCATCTGGTGATGTCCATATGTAGAGTCTTCTCTTGTGTTGTTGTAAGAGGTGTTTGCTATGACCAGTGCATTCTCTTGGCAAGACTCTATTAATCCCAATCTCAAGTCCCAATCTGAGGTAAGCTGTTCCATTAGTTTAGCTAGTTAAGTCACAGTGAAACCTACAACTGATCACATGGTTATTTTTCACTCTAAATAATAGCGCATATGTAGTTTTCCTTATTCTACTATCTCTACTCATTGACTTGATGGTAGGGCCTGAGTGTCATATAGACACACATGAGGTTCTGGAAGACTTTAAATGAGGGATAGAGACTAGTTCCTGGAATTCAGTTTTCAGAAGGTTTCAAGGTTACTGTTCCTGTTAAAGGACTCAGGAATCTGACGTTATTCACCTAAACTCAATTCCCTTTAAAAATTCAAATCCTTTTAATAGGGAGAAATTGTAGTAACTGCCAATCTTCTGCATTTGCATTTATCAGATCAAATTATCTCACTCGAGATAACATCATAAAAGAATATTGTCAGAGGCTTGATGTCTGCCTGGAAGATAAATGGTTCCCCTGTTAGGTAATAAGGGGAAATAGCCCTTGATAAGGCTCCAGTCCACTGTCATTATGTCTAGGGGTGAAGCTTCTGGGAACTGAAGGGCCCTCCTCATGCTGACGTTTTCTCCAAGTGGCCACAGGGAGTAAAGGTATGTAACTTACGTGTGTTCTGCTGAACCCCAAAGCCCAGGTAAATGACTCCCACAGAATGTAACACACGGGACAGAACAAACATTGCCATAGAGACCCCATCCAAACCACAGAGACGGGAAGCCAAGGCAGCCAACAAGTGATAGAGGGAACAGTGGAAGCCTTGCGCAGTCATCCAAGCCCCTGAATTCAACTCCCATGGATGCTGTTGTCTCTCCTCTGCAAAAGGATCAAATTTAGCCCTATCACACAACACTTCCCAGGTTTGAAAAACATAGTTTATGTCTCAGCTCTGGACTTCTTAGCTGAGTGACATTGGCAGAGCTTCTTCGCCACCTTGAGATTCAGACTCCTTTTCTATAAAAATGGGTAATCAGATAATCAGTGCCTTATCTATGTCACCCATCATTTCCCGGAAAAAAAAAAAAAAAAAAAAAATTCTTTGTCAGATATAAAGGGAAGTTGCTCAGTCATGTCCAACTCTTTGCGATCCCATGGACTTTAGCCTACTAGGCTCCTCTGTCCATGGGATTTCCCAGGCAATAGTACTGGAGTGGATTGCCATTTCCTTTTCCAGGGGATCTTCCCAACCCAGGGATTGAACCTGGGTCCCTCGCATTGTAGACAGATGCTTTACCGTCTGAGCCACCAGGGAAGTCCTATCTAAGTATAAAGAAACATGTAAATGCTAATTGGTAAAAGGAGTCTATTTCACTGAAAAGAATAGCAAACTTATAGTGCTTTTCTTTTTAAGTGTCTGGCAGAATATCTAATGTCAAATCAATGCTGTGTCGACTGAAAAAAAAAATATGTGCAATCTAAAAGTTGAGAGTTAGGTTTTATTTAACAGAAAAATTGAGGACTTCAAGCCAAGGAGGCAGCATCTCAAGTAACACTGAGGCAAGAGGGGGAGACAGTTTATATAGAAGTTTTGCAGCAAAGGGTAGGTAGCCTGAACATAAGATTACTATTAATTAAAAAACAACAGATATCTCAAGGAATTTAGTGCTTTTCTATGTGTGGGAAGATGCAAGAGTCTGGGCTCACTGAAATCACTTCTTTGATGTGCACCCTAGCTATCTGGGGCCAGATATTTTCACATCCTGAATTTCCTCAGGGCTCACTGTAGGGAGTGGCTACAGCTTAATACACGCTAGATGGCAGGTATTCTTATCCTTCCTGAGTTTCCTCAGGGCTCACTGGCTAATGTTGGGGGGCTGCAGTCACTGATGCCCATGACATCCTTTGTTTACAGATATGGCAGGAAATATTCCATTTCTCAGTTGTCTATTTTCATTTTTAGATCTCATCTAAGGAACAGAATCAGGGTGGGAAGGGATGGGGGTGGGGCTTGGGAATAGCTGAGTATCTAGATGATGCTAAATAGGCAGGTGAAAAAGTTACTCAGATATACTTTATAGTTTTCTGTGTATCTGAATAGTTGAGCTATAGCTGGGCAGGCTTAAGTTGAAAATTTTATTTGAGGAGCTCAGAAGTAACAAGGAGTATGGAGATTCTGGAGAGCTTAGGGTGGTTGCAGGTAGCTAGAAGGTGAATAGAGATATGGGAAGAGAGAGAGGGACATTCCCAGTTCCTTTCAGCCTCTAGGACAAAAATGGAAGGAAAAAAAGTTACATGTTTAGCTCAAGACTGGGGAGAATCAGGGACTGTATACTATACTAGGTTAATGGTGGGACAGAGCTAAGCAGCACTGATGGAAACTCATTCAAGTTAACAAAATGACTTGGAAAAATACTGGGGCAAAAATGAGAGGATACTCGAGAATTCAAAGCATGCATATGGGTTTCATTTTACAAGAGGCCACAAGAAGCCCTATCTAGCACCTATTATGTGTCTATCCCAGCCTGCCACCTGAGACTCAAGTTTAACCCAGTGAGTGACCAGGAGTGGGAAAACTCTTGTGCTGTAGCCCTGAAGCAACAAGGGTTCGTTCTGTAAGATGATAACAGTACAAGTTTCACTGTCCAAGGAAAGTTCTTGAAAAGTGTGTTGGCAGACAAAGAAAGGACGAGGACATAACCAATTTTCTTATGATCAGGGTGATTATAATACAAGCAACGGCTATTTTACTTTTGGAAGTGACGTGAGTCAGAGGAGTAGTTGTGGGAGTGGTGAAGAGCAGATTCTAGACACACGTGGAAGATCAGAGATCAGATATATTGAAGGAGCAGATACAGACATGAGACGAAAGGACCGTCAAGGACAGGAGGGTTCGGTTCTGAGCAACTGTAAGAATGAAGTTACAGTTGAATGAAATGGAGAATATTGCAAAAACAATACTTTTTTAATTTAATTTTTTTTAAACACANTAGACACACGTGGAAGATCAGAGATCAGATATATTGAAGGAGCAGATACAGACATGAGACGAAAGGACCGTCAAGGACAGGAGGGTTCGGTTCTGAGCAACTGTAAGAATGAAGTTACAGTTGAATGAAATGGAGAATATTGCAAAAACAATACTTTTTTAATTTAATTTTTTTTAAACACAAAACAGTTTTGTTGGGGTATAGCTGATTAACAATGCTGCAGTAGTATCAGGTGAACAGTGGAGGGACTCTGCCATTCATATACATATATCCATTCTCCCCCAGACCACCACTCTGATCCAGGCTAGTGCATAACATTGAGCAGAGTCCTGTGTGCTATACAATAGATTTTTGTTGGTTATCCATTTCAAATGTAGCAGTGTGTACATGACTTTCCCAAAGTCCTTAAATCTTACTACCCTCCAGCATCCATGAGTTCATTTTCTAAGTGTGTGAGTCTCTTTCTGTTTTGTAATTAAGTTTGTTTGTATTGCTTTTTATATTCCACATATAAAGGATATTTCTCCTTTTCTGTCTGACTTCATTCAATATGACACTGTCTAGGTTTATNAAATCTTACTACCCTCCAGCATCCATGAGTTCATTTTCTAAGTGTGTGAGTCTCTTTCTGTTTTGTAATTAAGTTTGTTTGTATTGCTTTTTATATTCCACATATAAAGGATATTTCTCCTTTTCTGTCTGACTTCATTCAATATGACACTGTCTAGGTTTATACATGTTGCTGCAAATGGCCCTATTTCATTCTTTTCAATGGCTGAGCAATATTCCTCTGTATATATGTACCACATTTTCTTTATCCATTCATCTGTCGATGGAAATTTAGATTTTTTCCATGTCTTGACTATTGTAAACAGTGCTGCACTGAACTATGGGGTGCATAGATTTTTTCAGGCCTTTTTTCCTTTGGATATATGCCCAGGACTAGGATTTCAGGGTCATAGTGTAGCTCTTTTCAGTTTTTTCAGGAACCTCCATACTGTTCTCCCTAGTGGCTATACCAATTTACATTCCCACCAACAGAGTACAGGAAAGTTCCATTCTCTCCACACCCTCTCCAGCATTTTCTTTTGTGGATTTTTTGATGATAGCCATTTTGACTGGTATGAGGTGATATCTCATTGTAATTTCGATTTCATTTCTCTAATTATTACCAATGTTGAACATCTTTTCATGTNTATACCAATTTACATTCCCACCAACAGAGTACAGGAAAGTTCCATTCTCTCCACACCCTCTCCAGCATTTTCTTTTTTGTGCATATTTTGATGATGGCCTTTCTGACTGGTATGGATATCTCACTGCAGTCTTGATTTGCATTTTTCTAGTAACTAGCAACGTTGAACATCTTTTCATTTGCCTTTTGACCATCCATAAATTCTCTTTAGAGAAATGTCTATTCAGGTCTTCTGCCCATTTATTGAGTGCATTATTTGTTTTGATGCTATTAAGTATCTTAAGCTACCTGTAAATTTTGGAGACTAATCATATCATTTGTAAATATTTTCTCCCAATTTTGGGTTGTCTTTTTGTTTTGTTTATTGTTTCTTTTGCTGTGNTTCATGGCAGAAATCACCATCTGCAGTGATTTTGGAGCCCCCTGGAATAAATCTGACACTGTTTCCACTGTTTCCCCATCTTTTTCCCATGAAGTGATGGGACCAGATGCCATGATCTTCGTTTTCTGAATATTGAGCTTTAAGCCAACTTTTTCACTCTCCTCTTTCAGTTTAATCAAGAGGCTTTTTAGTTCCTGTTCACTTTCTGCCATAAGAATGGTGTCATCTGTATATCTGAGGTTATTGATATTTTTCCCAGCAATCTTGAATCCAGCTTGTGTTTCTTCCAGTCCAATGCCAGCAAATTTGGAAAACTCAGCAGTGGCCACAAGACTAGAAAAGGTCAGTTTTCATTCCAATCCTAAAGAAAGGCAATGCCAAAGAATGCTCAAACTACTGCACAACTCCACTCATCTTACACGTTAGTAAAGTAATGCTCAAATTTTCCAAGCCAGGCTTCAGCAATGCATGAACTGTGAACTTTCAGATGTTCAAGCTGGTTTTAGAAAAGGCAGAGAAACCAGAGATCAAATTGCCAACATCTGCTGGATCATGAAAAAGGCAAGAAAGTTCCAGAAAAACATCTATTTCTGCTTTATTGACTATGCCAAAGCCTTTGACCTNAGCAATGCATGAACTGTGAACTTTCAGATGTTCAAGCTGGTTTTAGAAAAGGCAGAGAAACCAGAGATCAAATTGCCAACATCTGCTGGATCATGAAAAAGGCAAGAAAGTTCCAGAAAAACATCTATTTCTGCTTTATTGACTATGCCAAAGCCTTTGACTATGTGGATCACAATAAACTGTGGAAAATTCTTTAAGAGATGGGAATACCAGACCACCTCAGCTGCCTTTTGAGAATCCTGCATGCAGGTCAGGAAGCAACAGTTAGAACTGGACATGAAACAACAGACTGGTTCCAAATAGGAAAAGGAGTACATCAAGGCTGTATATCGTAACCCTGCTTATTTGACCTATATTCAGAGTACATCATGAGAAACACTGGACTGGAAGAAGCACAAGCTGGAATCAAGATTGCTGGGAGAAATATCAATAACTTCAAATATGTAGATGACACCACCCTTATGGCAGAAAGTGAAGAGGAACTAAAAAGCCTCTTGAAGAAAGTGAAAGAAGAGAGTGAAAAAGTTGGCTTAAAGCTCAACATTCAGGAAACTAAGAACATGGCATCTGGTCCCATCACTTCATGGGAGAAACAGTGGAAACAGTGTCATACTTTATATTTTTGGGCTCCAAAATTTGCAGATGGTGACTGCAGCCATGAAATTAAGAGACGCTTACTCTTTGGAAAAAAAGTTATGATCAACTTAGATAGCATATTGATAAGCAGACACATTACTTTGCCAACAAAGGTCTGTTTAGTCAAGGCTATGGTTTTTCCTGTGGTCATGTATGGATGTGAGAGTTGGACTGTGAAGAAGGCTGAGCACTGAAGAACTGATGCTTTTGAACTGTGGTGTTGGAGAAGACTCTTGAGAGTCCCTTGGACTGCAAGGAGCTCCAACCAGTCCATTCTGAAGATCAGCCCTGGGATTTCTTTGGAAGGAATGATGCTGAAGCTGAAGCTCCAGTACTTTGGCCACCTCATGCGAAGAGCTGACTCACTGGAAAAGACTCTGATGCTGGGAGGGATTGGGGGCAGGAGGAGAAGGGGACGGCAGAGGATGAGATGGCTGGATGGCATCACCGACTCGATGGATGTGAATCTGAGTGAACTCTGGGAGTTGGTGATGGACAGGGAGGCCTGGAGTGCTGTGACTCATGGGGTCGCAAAGAGTCAGACACGACTGAGTGACTGAACTGAACTGAATTGAACTGAACTGGAATAGATTGGAAGTCTATGTACTCCCAAACCTCGTATGTTACAACTAATGCCCAAGGTTAGGAATGAAGAGGTAGGAACTTTGGGAATGATTAGTCATGAGAACAGAGCCCTCATGGATGGAATTAGTGCTTATATTAAAGAGATTCAAGAGAAAATGGATCTATCTTTGGAAAATACAAGAAAAAAATCTGCTTCTACAATTGGAAAATACAAGAAGAAATCTACCATATGGTAGGTGGCCCTCACCCACCATGCTAGCACCCTGATCTTGCTCTCCCAGGCTCCAGAACTGTGAGAAATGAATTATAGTCACTCAGTCTATAATATTCTGTGATACCAGCCTGAATGGGCCATGACAGGTATCAAGAAATTAATAGTGATTAGAATTAAACTCATTACACATATAACATTTCATTTATTTTTATATATTTCACTAAAAAGTATGAGGCTTATTATATTTATATTAGATATATGATGGATTTCCCTGGTGATGAATCTGCCTGTCAATTCAGGAGACACAAGTTCAATCCCTGGGTTGGGAAGATCCCCTAGAGAAGAAGAAAATGACAACTCATTCCAGTATTCTTGCCTGGGAAATCCCATGGACATAGGAAACTGTTGGGCTACAGTCCATGAGGTTGTAAAGAGGCAGATATGACTTAGTGTCTAAACAAAACAAAGTGATATGTGATAGCAATATCACAAGGTCAGGAGGAGAGAAAGGGAAGTTTGCTATTTTAAGTTTCCTTCCCCATATGAGAAGTTTTATAATATCTCTCTGTTTTTTAGAACTACTTTATTAAGGAACAATTCACATACCATACAAATCACCCTCTTAAAGTGTACACTTACATCAATGTGCAATAATCACCACCAAAAGAAGCCTCATACTCATTCCTGGTCACTCTCTCCTCATCCCCCCCGCAACCCATCTCCTTCCTCTGGCAAGCAGCAATCTACTTTCTGTCTCTATGGATATGCTGTTTGTGGATATTTTACAAAAGTGGAATTCTATAATATCTAGTTTAGTGATGGCTATCATTTAGTATGATTTTAAAGGTCTGTCTATGGCCTGTCAGGTATCAGTATTGAATTCCTTTTTTATTGCTAAATAATAGTCCATTATTTGGATAGGCTATGTTTTATTTAACCATTCACTAGCTGACATTTGGATTGTTTCTACTTTTGGCGATTATGAATGATGCCATAATGTTTGTATAATAATTCAAAAAAATCAAAACATATGTCCACATTTCTCTTAGGTGTATATCTGGCAGTAGAATTACTGGATGATATGGCAACCCTGTTTAACCTTTTGATGAACTGCTAGACATTCCCTAAGTAGCTTTACCATTTTATATTTTCACCAGTGGTATATGTGGATTTCAATTCTGCCCTTTCTCACCTTGTTGATTACAACCATCCCAGTGGGGATGGAAGTTTGACTTTTTGATGGCTAATGATGCTGAGCACTTCTCTGGGTACTGATGATTTCTCCTCAATATTAACTGAAATCCATTCCCTTGGTTATAGAAAGCAGACAAGAAGAAAAACAGAGCACTAGTTGATGACACCAAAACCAGAACTATATGCTTATCAGTTACATATATGGTACACTTCTTGACTGTGAGTGCAGTAGTTGGAAAAGTTTGAAAAGGTAACGGTGAAAGACAATAAATAAAATTACCCATTCTTAGTTTTGTTTTGAGGCAGTCTCCTTAATGATGTCCTCTGCTTGAGAGCTATCTTTTTGTGCTTAAATCACAGCAGCACCCATGGCGGATTCATGTTGATCTATGGCAAAACCAATAAAGTATTGTAAAGTAAAATAATAATTAAAAAAGAAAACACAGAAGCAAACGCTGAGATGCATATTACCCCAGCTGTGGGTGCCACACACCATCCTCTACAGAAGCCAATTATTCTGGGAAGTGGAATAAGTAAGACTTTTATTATTACTCACAGGACAGGAACAAGACTGTATATAGTATAAGCAGTATATTCAGAAGTGCAAGATTTGAGACTAGTGATTCCATGACAACTTGGTGCCAAGATTCTGAACAGGACAACGTTCTTGAGCCCTTACCCATGTCTAGCAGGTGAGGTGCAGACTTGAATGCCAGTCAAAGCAAAAGCAAATAAGAACACAAGGAAGATCTCAGCCCTACATGCTCCAACACAGAAACATACAGAAGTCCAGGGAAGGCAGAGTAAGAACTGTGTATGCAGCAATAACAATCAAGGCTGGTGCTTTTTTGTGGTCAGGGTAGTAATCAGACACAAAGAATGCAGAAGCAGCCCAGACATATCAATGGTAAACCAGCAAAGTTCTTACTATGGTCCAAGAAACAGATAACTTAGGGCTAAGACACGGGAAAATAAATACACATCTAAAAATAGTCAAGCAAGATGATTTGTCTCCAATTATCCCCAGTTAAAACATTTGCTAATGAGAAGAGAGTATGATGATTAAAGAAAACCACAACTGTGGTACACAAATTCTAATTGTTCAGTAAACACATCTATTCCATTTCTGTACAGTGCTTTAAATATAATTTTAAAATATATTTAAGATATTTACATTAGTCCAACATATTACCCTTTTGGTGTCCAGAATGTGACCAGTCTTCAAAAAATTTCTGGGAGTGAGTCACAAACATGTTTATAAAAGTAATTCTTCTAATCTGAATAACTTGCACAAGATTGCATCCCTTCTACTACTCCTGGTTTCTTCTTTCTATCAGAGTACTTGGCTCTCAAAAACTGCATATTATATGACCAGAACTGATAAAATGTCAGGCACATATTTTGTGTGGATGGGCTAGACCTTTTAAATTCACAAATACACATGCATTTTCATCATACATTCACAATAATACAGCATGAGTGTATAGATGCATACTGCTATAGGTGTTTCAAGAACATCATTAAATTAGCCGTAGAGATGTTCAGAATATATCAAACATGTCACATGTTTGAAAAGATAATCTACAACTTATCATATTAGGATCATTTTACGCATCAACTTGTCTGGGCTATGATACCTGGTAGGTTGATCAAGCATTGAAAAAAAATTTTTTTTTCTTCGATAAAGTCTAGCTGTTACTGTGAAGATATTTTTTAGATGTGATTAATATTTAAATTAGTAGAGTTTCAGTAAAGTAGGTTATCTTCCATAATATGGGTGAGCCTCATCCAGTGAGTTAAAGGCCTTTCGAGCAGATACTGAGGTTTTCAGAAGAAGAAGGAATCTTCCTCAAGACTGAAACATAGAAACCCTGCCTGAGATTCTAGCTTGCTGCCTGGCAGAACTAGATCCCTCAGCTTCCAGCCTGTCAGAATATCTTGCCTTATTTGGATTTGTCAACTTCCACAGTCTTGTGAATCAATTCCTTAAATGAATTTCTCTCTCTTTCTTTATCTCCATCATATTACATTTAGAGAGAGAGAAAGAAAGAGATCACCCATGGGTTGTATTTCTCCAGAGAACTCTAATACACATTTTATATTCTCAGTTAACTGTCATCACCGAAACCCCTTATTTTCAGTCCTAGAAACTTGCCTGTATAGAGTTAGTCATTTTGTTTCTGTACATAAGAATAGTAATAATAATTTCTGTATTTCCCAATCAATAAAGATAATAAAAATCAGTCCCTAACATCTATGAGATGCTGTGAGGATAAATGAAAAACCATAGAAATTTATTCTGCAGTCTCCAGGGGGAAATTATTTAATATAAATAAAAAGTATTACCAAATTATTCAAATACATATAAATGATCTAATACTTCATATCAAATAAAAATCAAATATTTCCATAACACTAGTATGCTGGAAATTGCACTGGTAGGAAAAGCGGGAAAGAACCTGAATATCATGAATTTTTCATCTGTGGTATTTAGATGACTTGATAAAGGAGTATGACTTAGGCTGTTTGTTTTCTATATCTAAGGAGAACCTTAAGAATAATATAAATAAAAGTAAAGGGACAATGGTGGCTGTAAATGTTAATTAAGGCATTTAAGAATTAGGAAAAGTTACCAACTTAATAATGATTAGAAACAGTTGTTCCTCATGAGACTAGAGTTAAAATTCTACTCTGTAGATTAATGTACATCCCAATATTACATTTTTTGCCCTGAAAATGAGTGTTAGTAATCCAGTAAATTGGGTTCGCCTTCACCTAGCTTTCTACTGTGGGTATGGAACAGAACCATTGAAATTCTTCAAACTTATGAGTCCATAATTACATTGCAAAGAAATCTCTCACACACACACACACTCTTTCTCCTCCATGAATGGCTATCTGATAGATTCCTCATAGAAAACATTCTAATTAAAAAAAAAAACAAACATAAAACGTTCCCATATCTCTTGAAAAGTGAAGCACATCTTTGTTATTCTATTATACAGTTAAAATGGCGAATTTATGAGTGTAATATATACCAGAAAAATACTTTCACTGCTTGATGAGGGCAGGTAAATTTAAAGTACATAATTGCATAAATACCTATAGCATCAGAAACAACATGAGCTTTTTTCTTTTTTTTTTTCCAAAGAAAAGATACTGAGAAATGTGTCCTGTTAGAATGTACAAAGGGAATTATTGACAAATCAGGGGTGGATGACATGGGAAACCAACAATTATTTTGGACTGAAATATCAGTAAGAGAGATGGATTATTTGAAATCAAACAAATAATAAATATTCTGTGCTAAAGACATCAACTTACATGAATTCACAAGGATAAAGAAAATACCTAAAACTAGGGGATAGGGGAGCTTATGGAATATTGAGCAGAGACCTACTTGCAAATAGGACTCAGTAAATGTGAGTAGATGGAAATGCTGGAAATGGTCTGCCCCTCACATGATAGTCATTTGAGAGATGGGCTAAGTGAAGCCCAGAGAATCAAAGAGGGAAATAACATTTATACCAAACCCATCTTCAACATTGTCAATATGAATACTAAAATCACCTAAGATTAATAGGCTGTATAACTCCACGGAGAGTTGAGAAAGAAAATCTATAAGTTCATTAAGAAAACTTGTAGTTTCTCAGAGGTCTGTAAATTAAAAGTGTTTCTAAAGTTATATATTAAAGCAAATAGGTACATGGAGAGAGAAAAATGGGGATGTTTTGGTTTTATAGAAAAATGCATTTTAAAAAGATTTGATTCTAACCTTCACAGTATAAAACAAATTTCTATGTAAGTTAGGGATATAACAAGATTTATGAAGCCTGAAACAAGATTTTAATTGCACGGTAGCCTTATTACCCAAGTTAATCCAGGCCATTTTTACCATGTTGAATTTACCACTGATTCTGCACTTTTGGTAGTAATTATTCATTAGCTATGTCATTATAGTATATTACAAAAGACTCACTCTACAGTATACAATTTAATATACAAATGATTTGAAAAAGTATGTATTTGAGATTATACTCCATTTAATGTATAAATACATATAATGAGTCAATAAAAGTAATTGCATATTTTATGAAATAACTTTATCTTTCTTTTTTCTACTAACACATATTCAAATGTTATCCTTGTATCACTAATTTTGTTTAACAGAAGTGTTGGAATATTCTGTCTAGAAGAGACATAGGGAACAGACAATTCTCAGTTTATCATAGTACAGCTAAAGAAACTACAGTTTAAAAGATATGAAGTACATTTACTCAAATTTTTGTAGTTTTTTTTTTTTTTTAGTTCGTATCTAGGATTAGATAATAGATCCATGGAATTTCACTGCAGTGTACATTTTTTTTTTTTTTTGCAGTTTTAAAAATGTTGTCATTTCCCAGCAAAAGAGACACAGATGCATGGAATGGACTTTTGGACTTTGAGGGAGAGGGAGAGGGGGGGAAGGTTTGGGAGAATGGCACTGAAACATGTGTGCTGTCGTGTGGGAAACGAAGCATCCGTCTATATTCGGTTCAGGATACAGGATGCTGGTGCACGGGGATGATCCAGAGAGTTGATGTGGAGTGGGAGGTGGGGGGAGGGGGTTCAAGATTGGGAACTCATGTACACCTGNAAAGTTACCAACTTAATAATGATTAGAAACAGTTGTTCCTCATGAGACTAGAGTTAAAATTCTACTCTGTAGATTAATGTACATCCCAATATTACATTTTTTGCCCTGAAAATGAGTGTTAGTAATCCAGTAAATTGGGTTCGCCTTCACCTAGCTTTCTACTGTGGGTATGGAACAGAACCATTGAAATTCTTCAAACTTATGAGTCCATAATTACATTGCAAAGAAATCTCTCACACACACACACACTCTTTCTCCTCCATGAATGGCTATCTGATAGATTCCTCATAGAAAACATTCTAATTAAAAAAAAAAACAAACATAAAACGTTCCCATATCTCTTGAAAAGTGAAGCACATCTTTGTTATTCTATTATACAGTTAAAATGGCGAATTTATGAGTGTAATATATACCAGAAAAATACTTTCACTGCTTGATGAGGGCAGGTAAATTTAAAGTACATAATTGCATAAATACCTATAGCATCAGAAACAACATGAGCTTTTTTCTTTTTTTTTTTCCAAAGAAAAGATACTGAGAAATGTGTCCTGTTAGAATGTACAAAGGGAATTATTGACAAATCAGGGGTGGATGACATGGGAAACCAACAATTATTTTGGACTGAAATATCAGTAAGAGAGATGGATTATTTGAAATCAAACAAATAATAAATATTCTGTGCTAAAGACATCAACTTACATGAATTCACAAGGATAAAGAAAATACCTAAAACTAGGGGATAGGGGAGCTTATGGAATATTGAGCAGAGACCTACTTGCAAATAGGACTCAGTAAATGTGAGTAGATGGAAATGCTGGAAATGGTCTGCCCCTCACATGATAGTCATTTGAGAGATGGGCTAAGTGAAGCCCAGAGAATCAAAGAGGGAAATAACATTTATACCAAACCCATCTTCAACATTGTCAATATGAATACTAAAATCACCTAAGATTAATAGGCTGTATAACTCCACGGAGAGTTGAGAAAGAAAATCTATAAGTTCATTAAGAAAACTTGTAGTTTCTCAGAGGTCTGTAAATTAAAAGTGTTTCTAAAGTTATATATTAAAGCAAATAGGTACATGGAGAGAGAAAAATGGGGATGTTTTGGTTTTATAGAAAAATGCATTTTAAAAAGATTTGATTCTAACCTTCACAGTATAAAACAAATTTCTATGTAAGTTAGGGATATAACAAGATTTATGAAGCCTGAAACAAGATTTTAATTGCACGGTAGCCTTATTACCCAAGTTAATCCAGGCCATTTTTACCATGTTGAATTTACCACTGATTCTGCACTTTTGGTAGTAATTATTCATTAGCTATGTCATTATAGTATATTACAAAAGACTCACTCTACAGTATACAATTTAATATACAAATGATTTGAAAAAGTATGTATTTGAGATTATACTCCATTTAATGTATAAATACATATAATGAGTCAATAAAAGTAATTGCATATTTTATGAAATAACTTTATCTTTCTTTTTTCTACTAACACATATTCAAATGTTATCCTTGTATCACTAATTTTGTTTAACAGAAGTGTTGGAATATTCTGTCTAGAAGAGACATAGGGAACAGACAATTCTCAGTTTATCATAGTACAGCTAAAGAAACTACAGTTTAAAAGATATGAAGTACATTTACTCAAATTTTTGTAGTTTTTTTTTTTTTTTAGTTCGTATCTAGGATTAGATAATAGATCCATGGAATTTCACTGCAGTGTACATTTTTTTTTTTTTTTGCAGTTTTAAAAATGTTGTCATTTCCCAGCAAAAGAGACACAGATGCATGGAATGGACTTTTGGACTTTGAGGGAGAGGGAGAGGGGGGGAAGGTTTGGGAGAATGGCACTGAAACATGTGTGCTGTCGTGTGGGAAACGAAGCATCCGTCTATATTCGGTTCAGGATACAGGATGCTGGTGCACGGGGATGATCCAGAGAGTTGATGTGGAGTGGGAGGTGGGGGGAGGGGGTTCAAGATTGGGAACTCATGTACACCTGAGATGAAAAAATTAAAATTTAAATTAAAAAAAAAAACATCTTAAGGGCAGGTTATTTACTGAATAGCTATTTGTTGAATAAATGAATATATCCTTCAAAAAAAAATGTTGTCATTTCATAAAGAAAGGAGAATTCTGCTTGTCTTCAAATATAGCCCATACTGACTAGCTTTGTGACAATGAGAGAAGTTTACTTCTCTAAGAATCAATTATCTGTCAAGTCGAATAATCCTGGTACTTAATCCAGGCAGTTGTTCTAAGTAAAAAGTAGTTAGGCAAAACCTGAGCATCATGCTTGGCACATGCTAAGTGCTCATTGCCTACTAGATGCCATGATCATTATTATCATCAAATCCTCCTGACAAATAGCCACGCAAAAAGTATTTGTTGACTGTTAGGTGAAAATAAGAGAAGTGATTTTAGAGTATACGAAAAAGTGTGCTTTAAAAAATCCATATATAACTGAACAAAATGTGAAGGAAAATTCCCTAGTTACTTTGCCTTCATAAATAATTATTTTCTCACTTTAAATTTTTCTAGAAAGCTTATTTTTGTGCCTTTAAACATATGGCATTAGAATATTTGTGTGTTCTATTTATATTCATGCATTTCCCCACTGGAACTTATATCCAATATTTTAACCAAACAAATGGGGTAAAAAGGTTAGCCTTTCAGAAATTTATATCAGAGGAAGGCTCCCTGGGTCATCTTCAGTTTATGATGCAAGGTAATCTGTAGTACCATCAAAATTGTTACATTTTCCTCCAAAAGGAGCCAAAGACTTGACTTTCTGCATGAATCATTTTAACAGGAGAATATTCAAATATTTCTGCATTTCTTTTCAGAGGTGCTCTCATCCATTTTAATTTTTGCAGTGGTAGAGTAGAATCAAAAGCCATAAAGCTTAGACAATCCAGTTTAAATGTCAAGTCAAATAGACAAAATTAAGATATTGAAAGTGCCATCAACAAAAAGAAAAGACAACCTATAAAATGGAAAAAAAAAATCCTGCAAATCATTTATAGGATAAGGGGCTAATATGGGCTTCACTGGTGGCTCAGGCAGCGGAACTTGTGTTCGATCCATTGGGTCAAGAAGATCCCCTGGAGAAGGAAATGGCAACCCACTCCAGTATTCCTGCCCAGGAAATCCCATGGACAAAGGAGCCTGGTGGGCTACAGTCCATAAGGGCACAAAAGAGTCAGACACAACTTAGTGACAAAGCAACAACAACTCAAAATATATAAAGAAATCATACCATGCAAGAGAAAAAAAATTAAAAAACAAAGATTCAAATTTTAAAATGAGCAGAGGATCTAAACAAACATTTTCCCAGTTGGCCAGCAGGTACATGAAATGGTGCTCAGTGTTACTAATCATTAAGGAAATGCAGCATACAACAAAAGTGAGACGTTAGAATGACATTAGGCTGTTAGAAAGACTATTATCAAAAAGACAAAAAATAACAAGTATGGTGAAGATGTGGAGGAAAGAGGATCTTTGTGCATTGTCAGTGAGAACCAGTTTACAGCATGGAAGTTTTTCCAAAAATTGATAATAAAACTACCATCAGTTCAGTTCAGTTCAGTTCAGTCACTCTGTCATGTCCGACTCTTTGTGACCCCATGAATTACAGTACGCCAGGCCTCCCAGTCCATCACCAACTCCCAGAGTTCACGCAAACTCATGTTCATCATGTCAGTGATGCCATCCAGCCATCTCATCCTCTGTTGTCCCCTTCTCCTCCTGACCCCAATCCCTCCCAGCATCAGAGTCTTTTCCAATGAGTCAACTCTTCGCATGAGGTGGCCAAAGTACTGGAGTTTCAGCTTTAGCACAGTCCTTCCAATGAACTTCCAGGACTGATCTCCTTTAGGATGTACTGGTTGGATCTCCTTGCAGTCCAAGGGACTCTCAAGAGTCTTCTCCAACACCATAGTTCAAAAGCATCAATTCTTCGGCACTCAGCTTTCTTCACAGTCCAACTCTCATATCTATATATGACCACTGGAAAAACCATAGCCTTGACTAGACGGACCTTTGTTGGCAAAGTAATATCTCTGCTTTTCAATATACTATCTAGGTTGATCTATATGATTCAGCAATTCCATTTCTGTGCATTAATATATATCTGAAGGAAACAATATCACTATGTTAAAGAGATATCTGCATGCCCATGTTCGTTTTAGTGTTATTTTCCAATAACCAAGATATGGAAACAACCCAAGTGTCCATCAACAGATGAATGAAGAAAGAATGTGNCTATATGATTCAGCAATTCCATTTCTGTGCATTAATATATATCTGAAGGAAACAATATCACTATGTTAAAGAGATATCTGCATGCCCATGTTCGTTTTAGTGTTATTTTCCAATAACCAAGATATGGAAACAACCCAAGTGTCCATCAACAGATGAATGAAGAAAGAATGTGCCTTTCGGGACAACATGAATGAATATCAAGGGCATTATGCTAAGTGAAATAAGTCAGACAGAAAAAGACAAATGCTGTATGATCTCACTTATGTGTGGAATTAAAAAGCAAAAAACAAAACTCATAAATATTAGAGGTCAGATTTGTGGTTATCAAAGCTAGAGGATGGTAATTAAATGCAGGTTATCAAAAAGCATAAATTTTCAGTTATGAAATAAATAAGTAGTGGAGATATACAATATGAGGACTATAGATAACATTGATATATTTGAAAGTTACTAAGAGAGTAAATCCTAAAATTTATTGGCACAAGGAAAAAATATTTTATTCTTTTTTTGGTTAATTATATGAGATGGTGGGTATTAATTAAACTTATTGTAGTACTCACTTATAATCTATATAAGTGAACTTTTTAAGCTGTATACCTTAAACTGATACAGTGCTATGTATCAATTATATCTCAATAAAACCAAAAGGAAAAAATTAATGCACACTATACACATTCATATTATTTATTTCTTTTTTGTCTTTGGCTCTGCTGAGTCTTCGTTTCTGCATGGACTTTTCTCTAGTTGTGGCAAGTGAGGGCTACTCTTCCTTGCAGTGGGTGAGCTTCACTGCAGTGGCTTCTCTTGTTACAGAGCGTGGACTCTAGGGTGCTCACCCTTCAGTATTGTGGAACATGGGCCCGATAGTTGTGGGTTCCAGGCTACAGAGCACAGGCTTAGTAGTTGTGGTGCTCAGGCTTAGTTGATCTGAGGCATGTGGGATCTTCCTGGACCAGGGACTAAACCTGTATTGGCAGGATGATTCTTTACTATTAAGCCACCAGAGACGATCATTTTCTATTATTTTAATTATTTTCATATTTCCAATGTTTTGTCTTTTCTTTTTCTTGTAACTATAATGTCTTTTTTTTTTTTTTTTTTGTCTTTTCAGAGAGGTACTAAATCTGTATAAACTTTCTTGGGTGACATTTTTTGAGTTTATAATTTCAAAACATTTCTTTCTATTCCTTTTCAGCTGTTTGATGCTTTAAAAGCTCATATTCAACATAAAGAATAGCACCTTCCTCTTTCAGCATCAACATAAAAGACCTGTCATTTCAATTATTTCAAGTAATTGATTCTTCCTGCATAAGGAAACTCCATATATATCACAGAAATTTCCATGTCACTAGATATTTCCACATTTTTTAATCTAGAAAATGAATATGTAAGAGAAGATCCAAACACATTTAACACTCACTAAATACTTTTTAAAAAATATATTCTGTGCCTTTGCACATTTTCTTTGGGAAAACATCTTTGGACTTATGCTTCTAATTTTTATTTAATTAAATGAATATACCCATAATGATTAATACAATTATTCTTATTATAAGATCAATATGGCAAAATGTTAAGGAATTTCTCCTCATTTATTGTAGGGTCAGAATTTTGTGAAAACATTAAAAAATTTAAGTATTATGAGGGAATTTATGTTTAAAAAATTTTAAGATCATAATTTTTTAAAAATCGTTGCATTCCAGTTATGTAGGAGATTTTGCTTTAGGCCTGGTTCTGAGTAATTGTTTGGATATATCATATTTTTCTTTGTATAAAAACACTACCCATGTAGCACACATTCATAACACCATAGGTACTTTATTAAAAGTACAAATATACATATATATTTTTAAATTTTATTTTTGGTTACCTAATTCACAAAGTTCACAGATTTACAAAAGCAATATAGAAACTAGTAAATATCGGCACTCAAATTCATCATGGCAGTAATTGAACACATTCGTTTTTTTATCTTCTAAAATAAAAGTTTCTTAAACTTAAACAAGAAAAAATAAGATTTCTACTCCTTCTACAATATTACAGTTAATGTTTGTCCTTGGAGACCTGCACTAATCAATAGTTACCTCTGCTTGAGAATAAATTATCAATATATAATGAACAGATGCAAATTTCAAAACTTGAATAGAAGTTTACCTTCATCTCCTTTGTAGTCTATAGTCATTGCTACTGGCATTTGTAAAGCACTAAGGCTTATTTTAAAAGTTTCAACACAAATATAGTTTCCACATATATTTGGAACCTAACAAATTAAAACAGCAACTAGTAACTGTGGGGTTATGACTTTTAAGAATGAACTATGCTGTGTGTGTTTTGAGAATGAAAAGACTCATTTGAAAAACAGACTCTCAGAGTTTGTGGAGCTGACCTCAGGCCCAGCTAACCTATAAGAAAAGGAAAGAACATTTATTTTAGCTAAATATATCTTTGCCCAATAAAGTCTTTTAAGATAATTAGAAAATTATACTATCTTTTATTTCTACCATCACCAAAACATCATTTTTTTAACATAACATGGAATTGATGTGTGCACAACTAAAAAAAAAAGAAAGTAAGTAAAAAAGTAAAAAAGAACACTGGAACTTCAAAGGAGCAAATACATAAGAAATTTATAAACAACTTTAGGAAATTATATGTCTATATGGAAGACTTTCAATAATATATTTGGGAATCAAGAAGCTCTTTTGTGTGTGTGATTTCATGGAGTTCCAAATTCTGGGAAGAAAGAGAAGTTAAAAGACATCAAGTCCTAATTGTGTTTAGTTAATATATACAATAAAATAAACTTTTGGCTTTTGACATTCTTTAATTATGTTTTAAATTATATATTTTAGGAACTTGTAAATATTTTATCCCTTAGAGCAATAGTAAATATTTTTAAACTCCCACAAAATATATCAGATCTCAGCATCTGTTAAGATGTAGTGATACATATATATTTATTATTCATTTAAAAGTTAATTTGCTGGTTTCATTTTATTTTCTTCTAGAAAGATCATATATAGTAGTGTGCATGTTTTAGGTAGATATTAATATCTTGGATCCTCACATTTAGTAATAAACTGTTTTCTTTGTTTCTGTGAAACATCAAAGGTATAAGTGAATAATCTGTGATTCTTCTAATAGCGTTCCCATTGCTAACAGAAGCTTAGACACTGTTAAATTATCATTGGATTAATAGTTTAACATTTACTTAAAAAGCAAAGTTGAGCCTGACAAATATGGAGGATTATAGGAAAATTTTGCCATCTGATTTGAAAAATAAACAAAATTTTCTCCACTAGTCTCAAAACAAAAAGCTCTTTATTCATTAACAATTGAAGCCTGGTTCTTCAATAATCATCTGGACTTAGAGAAACATCAGCAGAACTGATACTATTAAGGAAAATGACTCAATTTGGAAAATGCTGAGTGGATAACACTCTAAGATCTGCTTGATAGTTATGAATTAGATGAGAGGAAAATGTGAAATAGAGTGTGATCCACTGCCCTCAACTTTTCTTGTCCACTTCTCGATAATCACAACTAATCAGAATTCATACCACTTGTCAAAATACCTCTGCTTTTAGGATGACAGGCGATGGAAAGTAGAAGCAAAGACAATGATATGTGGAGATGGCTGTGTGGAGAACAGCTGAGTTGGGCTCAAACATCTCAGAAGAGAGGGATCAAGAGGGCCAAACAGAGAGAACTGACAGACCACCAAGCAGTATTTCCTATTACCCTTACAGGAGTAAAGGGTGGGGGGTGGGAGGGCAGGCATTGTTCTGTTGGAGCACCAGTGAATGCAGAAAATGCAAAGAATTTACACAGATTTCTTCCAAGGGGCTGTAGTCAGGCAATGAGCCATAGCAGAAAAGAACATCACTAGTCTATGCCACTCCAGAAGGTTCTCCAAGTCTTGGATGGGATGAATTTCAGTCTTCAAGTTCTATAATCCAATATGTGCTCCAATATACTCCTAAAGTGTCATCTCCTTAAAGAGTCACTTCTCTTAGAAGAATGATGAGAAAAAAAAAAGTCTCTTTCATTCAGAAAAGATTTTGGGGGTTTTCTTTTTAGAGTAACAACACTAATACAGTTTTTTGTTCATAAAAAGAACTACTGGAAAAATCAGAGAACTAGACTAGAGAGAGTTTTAAGTTCATAATTTTGAAGCTATTTGCATGAATTTAAAGTTCAATCTAAATAGACATTTCTCCAAAGAAGATATACAGATGGCTAACAAACACATGAAAAGATGCTCAATATCANACTGGGATGACCCAGAGGGATGGTATGGGGAGGGAGGCGGGAGGGGGGTTCAGGATTGGGAACACATGTACACCAGTAGTGGATTCGTGTTGATGTATGGCAAAACCAATACAATATTGTAAAGTAATTAGCCTCCAATTAAAATAAATAAATTTAAATTTAAAAAAATCAAGTTCAATCACTAATTACATTTCTCTGTGACTATCAACAGTGTTTACTATTTTGTTTTTGTTTAGCTGCTAAGTTGTGTCTGACTCTTTTGCAACCCGTAGACTGTAGCCTGCCAGGCTCCTCTGTCCGTGGGATTTTCTTAGTATTGCGGTTATTTTTACATTTACTTTTGATCTTTTCAATGAAGAGAATGCATTAGTAAGGCTTTCTGACTTAGAACTTTTAAAACATGAAAAAGTACAAAACAAAGAAAAAACATAACTGGTCATATGGAAAACCAGCCAAAGTACACTGTTAGTGTATCTTCAAGTTTATCTGTATTAGTTTATTTAGACTTACTCATCAATCATACTATACTTTATTTCCTCAATTCTAAAATTTTTTTTTCAATCCACTAGGGGCATTCACTAAGGGTACCACTGCTTCTAAATTAGTCCATGATATAGAGAGTAGTTCTAGAGTACTTGGCTTAACTTTAGATTGTGTTCTTTTACATTTACACTCAAACTCAAATTCAGATCAAGCCAATAGGCCTTTCATCTGATGAGAGAAGTGTGGAAAGTACCTAGTTATCAGGGAGTTTAACATGATATACAGGACATGGAAGCTCTTGAGAGTCTTATGTTTTTGTTGTTTTTCTTTCCTCCCATTTTCATGCACAATAACAATACCTGACAAGATTTACACTGGCACAAGCATATTGTCTGTCAAAGGTGCTTCAAGATTTATTTGGCTCTTCATTGACTCACATTATTACAAGTTCTTTGATACACAGAGCACAAAGCTGCTTAACACTGTTGAGATTAGTGTTCAAACCACACTAAAAACACTTCATTAAACAGCCTACTGCAGTGTAATTGTTTAATAATATTTTGATTAGGTTGTTTAGTATACAATCCATGCTGTAAAACACTCTCTTTTTTTCATGATGTCAAGTGAATTACTGGTAAAAAGGCTACTGCAGAAAACTTAGAGTCTCTGAGAAAAGAAATTTAAGTGGGGAAAAACAAACCAAAGTCACTCTGCTCTTATTAGCCACTGTATTCATTTCCTATAGCTCTTGTAACAAATTGTCACAAACTTAGGACTCAAAACCATATGAATTTATTAACTGACTGTGCTAGAGGTCAGAAGTCTGACACACATCTCACTGGGCTAAAATCAGTGTCAGCAGGTCTAAATTCCTTTCTGGAGGCTCTAAAGAAGGATCTATTGCCTTGTGTTTTCCATCTTCTAGAGTCCAACATTTCTTGGCTCCTGGTTTTCTTCCTTCAAAGCCACAATGGCTAGTGGGGTATTTATCAAATTGCATCCTGGCCCTGACTCTTCTGCTTCTCTCTTTCACTTGTAAAGACATTTGAATCCACTCAAATAATCAAGGATAATCTCTTTAAACTGAAGCTCCAATACTTTGGCCACCAGATGCCAAGAGCCAACTCATTGGAAAAGACCCTGATGTGGGAAAGATTGAATGCAGGAAAAGTGGGCAACAGAGGTTGAGTTGGATGGCATCATCCACTCAATGGACATGAGTTTGAGCAAACTCTGGGATATGGTGGAGGATAAAGAAGTGTGACATGCTGCAGTCCAAGAGTTGGACAGGACTGAATGACTGAACAACAATCTCTTGAAGGTTATCAGACTGATCAACTTAATTCCATCTGAGATCTTAATCCCCTCTTACCAGGTAACATGCATATTTCCAGGTTCTAGGAATTGATATAAGGATGTCTTTCCTAGTGTAAGGACGGGAGTACTTATCTGCCTACCACCCATCATCATGCCTCATGAAAATTATATGAAACTTATATTTCACACAGAAATACTTCTTTGGGTGTGTAGATTGGGAATTTTATAAGGAATGTTGTAGTTTTCATATGTATATATTCCTTGGTCAATTTCATCTTAGCACAGAATCTAATCAAGGGTTAATTTCAAGAGTGTGCATGTTCTGAACAGTTTTATTCATAAAATACCATTTTGGTCCATAGTATTTGGGAGATATGATTCTACAAGTCTTAGTTACAATGATAAGAAGGACTTACTGTGCTCAAGAGAAATTTCTGGGTTATTTCCCTTTCCTTTACAACATTATCTCTACTTGATGCAAATAAGCTGTAGCTTTCAATAATGAGGATATAGGCTTATACCATTTTCATCAGTTCTTCTTTTATGGGAATGATAATATTTGGACATTTTTGCAATGAGAATTTTGCTTACTCCCGGCTTCAAAAGGCAGTATTCTTTAGTGTCAAACAAAACAGTCATCATTTTCCCAAATATTTCTTAATGGTAATGCATGTTTGCTGAAAAAGTATGTATAATTTCACTGAATTATAAAATTTTGATGTCATTTTGCTCAATAAATAAGGGAAAAGTTCCCTAATTCATTGAGGTGATAGGCAAAAATACATAAACATTTAAATGCAATAAAATATTCTCATTATAGTATCATAAAATTCAGAATAAAAAATAAATTGCTTTAAATACAATAACTTCCTAAATTCACCTATTTTCAAGATGGGGAAACCCAATATTTCTGAAAACTTGTCCAATCTTCATTAAATTCTGAATATTAAAAATATCTTCTTTATACAGGCCAGTTTTTTTTTCACCTTGCATGATATTTTAATTTTATTGGTAAAGTCCAGCTCCTTCTAAGTTATATAGAACAATTTTAATTTTTGTTTTTATGTCAACTCTGAGAATATTTAAAGACAGCTACAATCTATGACCCCTGGGATAGAATAAACACCCAAAATTCTGTTATGGCTTAGTGTCTGATCCCTTCATCAGCCTGGTTGTGTAAATAGTCCTGTTTATATCAGTATTTCTCTTAAAATCTTATTGCTGAAAAGAAATAATATGTTATAGGTATGATCCGATCCAATTTTTTCCACCACCATGCTTAGATACTACATGCCCATTGATAGAAAAGGTCCTGTCTGTAGTATAAACCATCACAATTCACTTTTAATTTTTACAGTATATTTTCAATGAAAATTGCTGTTTTTTTTCTTTTTCTTTTTACTTCAATTTATAGTTGACCCTTAAATAACACATAGTTATGGCATTGACCTTCATGCTGTCAAAAATCTATGTATAAATTTTGACTCTCTAAAAACTTAACTGCTTACCAGTTCAGTTCAGTTTAGTCGCTCACTCATGTTATCCCTTTGCAACCCCATGGACTGCACCATTCCAGGCTTCCCTGTGCATCACCAGTTCCTGGAGCTGACTCAGACTCATGTTCATTGAGTCAGTGATGCCATCCCACCATCTCATTCTCTGCTATCCCCTGCTTCTCCCACCTTCAATCTTTCCTAGCATCAGGGTTTTTTCAAATGAGTCAGTTCTTTGCCTCAGGTAGCCAAAGTATTGGAGTTTCAGCTTCAGCATCAGTTCTTCCAATGAATATTTAGGACTGATTTCCTTTAGGATGGGCTGGTTTGATATCCAGTCCAAAGGACTCTCAGGAGTCTTCTCCACACCACAATTCAAAAGCATCGATTTTACCATGCTCAGCTTTCTTTATAGTCCAACTCTCATATCCATACATGACTACTGGAAAAATCATAGCTTTGACTAGATGGACCTTTGATGACAAAGTAATGTCTCTGTTTTTCAATATGTTGTCTATGTTGGTCATAACTTTTCTTCCAACAAGCAAGTGTCTTTTAATTTCATGACTGCAGTCACCATCCACAGTAATTTTGGAGCCCGCCCAAATAAAGTCTGTCACTGTTTCCCTTGTTTCCCCATCTATTTGCCATGAAGTGATAGGACCAGATGCCAAGATCTTAGTTTTTTGAATGCTGAGTTTTAAGCCAAATTTTTCACTCTTCTCTTTCACTTGATCAAGAGGCTCTTTAGTTCTTGTTCACTTTCTGCCACAAGGGTGGTGTCATCTGCATATATGAGGTTATTGATACTTCTCACAGCAATCTCAATTCCAGCTTGTGCTTCATCCAGCCTGGCAGTTCGCAAGATGTACTCTGCATAGAAGTTAAATAAGCAGGGTGATACTATACAGCCTTGATGTACCCCTTTCCTGATTTGGAACCAGTCTGTTGTTCCATGTTCAGTTCTAACTGTTGCTTCTTGACATGCATAGAGATTTCTCAGGAGGCGGGTCAAGTGGTCTGGTATTCCCATCTCCTAAAGAATTTTCCAGTTTGTTGTGATCCACACAGTCAAAGGCTTTGGCATAGTCGATAAAGCAGAAGTAGATGTTTTTCTGAAACTCTCTTGCTTTTTTGATGACCCAATGGATGTTGGCAAACAGCTTATAGCCATACTATATTCTTACAGTTTAATGAATTGTATAAAGAATACAAGCTAAATAAAAAAAATATTTAAAAAATCATAAGGAAGAGAATATACAATTACAGCACTGTATACAGAGTTGAACATGACTGAAGTGACTAAGCATACACACACTGTATTTATGCCATTTATGTAATCTGTTTACAAGATGAATCATTTGTCAGTACTTACATCAATATTGTCTTATTTGATACAAAACACTGTACACTTTGTATGTAATTACTAATACTAGACATAGAGTGCTGCTGCTGCTGTTGCTGCTGCTGTTGCTGCTAAGTCGCTTCAGTCGTGTTCGACTCTGTGCAACCCCATAGACGGAAGCCCACCAGGCTCCCCCGTCCCTGGGATTCTCCAGGCAAGAAAACTGGAGTGGGTTGCCATTTCCTTCTCCAAGGCATAAAAGTGAAAAGTGAAAGGGAAGTCGCTTAGTTGTGTCCAACTCTTAGCGACCCCATGGACTACAGCCTACCAGGCTCCTCCGTCCACGGGATTTTCCAGGCAAGAGTACTGGAGTGGGGTGCCATTGCCTGTGAAAAATAACTTCACGTGTATTTACAGGTATAATGATTCACAGTAGACTAGCCTATACACTAGTAAATTGAATTGCTGCAAACTTTTTATGGCATAGAATCATTTTTCATTTATTTATAATTGGTGGATAATTGCTTTACAATGTTGTCTTGGTTTTTCTATGAATAAAACTCTATAGCATAGAATCTTATCCATAAAAATATTTTAAAAATAAATTAAAAAAATAAAATCAATGTAATATTAAGAACATTGCTACATTTTAAAAAGCACTTGTGATAATAGGCTGATAGTCCTTTCAATTACAAGAGAGAGGTATACTCTATAATAATTTAATTCTTTGAAAGCAAAGTTATAAACAGTAAGAAAGCTAAAACATTATTCATTTATATGAAATGGCACTAACCTTATGCCTATGTAAGAACAGGCTATCCACTTCAATATAAATATTTGCACAAGATTTTCTACAGGATGAATTGTTAGACAATGATGATGACACAGTAATGTCTCATACAGTGCTTGACATACAGTTATTAGATTTTCATAGAAAGACTTACACACATACACAAAAGTTTATTAACTGTAGAACATGATGATTGTTATCATTAAATAGAAGTGGGCCATCCTAAAGGTCTTCATCCTCACAGACTTCATCTTGAGAATACTGTGAATGCGGAGGACGAGGAAGACCTGATTTTGCTGTTTCATGCGTAGAAAAGATGGAAGAGTTAAATGGGGAGATAGAAGAGTAGGCACACTTGGTATGACTTTATATAAATACATTATAATTTCTTCCTGAACTTTTTGCTTTTTCATTTCTCTAAAAATATTTCTACATGAAACAAGAACTATTTTTCTCCTTCCACTATTTGCTTTAGTTTCAGTGCTCATTTCGCAGAAAGATCTATATCATAAAAGACGTTGATTTTCTACTGTCAGGGTTTTTTCCCCTTTCTGGCCCTGTTTTCTCTATGTCTTTTTCCTCCTCATCTGGCATTGGTTTGGAAACACTCATCTTCACCAACCTATCTTTTGTAAATTTCTGTGATGGGATGTCTACCAGCTCTTTAATTTCTCCCAGATTCGTATCTTGAAACACTTCAGCCTCCACACACACACACACACACACACATACATATACTTACATATTCACAATCTCGTTCAAGATTTCCTTGATGGGCTGTGTCCTCAATCCACTAGTTATGCATATCTGGACACAGTTTTCTTCAGCAAGAATTTATTGTTTTGGGTTAATGACATTCATGGCTTTTCATAAAACAACAACAAAACTGTCAATGGTGTCATCATTTCAGATTTTTCATGATGCTCTAGCAGGGCTCTCTCCCATAATGTTGATAATCTTTTCCATAGAGTATTGTGTGTAATGAATCTTAAAGGTCCTTGTGGCCCCCTGACTAGAGGCTGAATCAGAGAACGGTGTTTGGGGCAAGTAGAGGACTTCAGCCCCTTTGATATTAAACTCATGACGTGCTGGCTGGTTAGAGGCATTGACTAATTAGAGCAAAACAAACAAACAAATGAAAGACAACAAACTTTAAAAGGAATCCCCTTACTGGTAAGAGACTTGCTGACTTCAAGGAAAAAGCATGGATGGAATCAATCCAGAAAAAGAGTTCTGCCTGCTCAGGTCTTCTTGATGGACAACCAAAAGACCTTGCAGTGTTCATCTTTTCCCCTCAGGGCTCAGGTATTAGCAGCTCTGCAGCTAAGATCAGTCCTGTAGTTTGCTTTGCTGCTGCTAAGTCGCTTCAGTCGTGTCCCACCCTGCATGATGCCGTAGACGGCAGCCCACCAGGCTCCCCTGTCCCTGGGATTCTCCAGGCAAGAACACCGCCTTAGTTTGCTTTAGTAGTACTGCTATTGTCTCTTTCATAGGCTACTAGTAATGTACTCTTTAGCTGCTAGGTCATGTCCAACTCTTTCTGACCCCATGAATTGTAGCCTGGCAGGCTCCTCTGTCCATGGGATTTTCTGGACAAGAATACTGGAGTGGGGTTGTCATTTCCTCTTCCAGGGCTTCCTGACCCCGGATCCAACTGGCATCTCTTGTATCTCCTGCATTAGCAGGCAGATTCTTTACTACTGAACCATCTGGAAAGCCCATTGGTACTATTAAGGTCTCTTATTAATCTATGTTTCAATCTTTTGTCTTTAATTTGAAAAACAAAATTTTAAATATGGCATGTGGCTTCATTAAACTCCACCTTACTAGATGTAATCCAAGCTAACTGAAACCTTTTGGGATATTGATTCCCTAACTAAATTGATGCAATTTCCTTCCTAGAGTTATGTATGCTGCACAGTTGAATAAACACCCTGGACATCTTAAATAAAGTTATGGTTAAAGGATGAATAAAATAAAAGGGCTTTCCAGGTGGCACAGTGGTAAAGAATCTGCCTGCCAATGCAGGAGACACAGGTTGATCCCTGGGTCAGGAAGATGCTCTAGAGGAGGAAATGGCAACCCACTCCAGTATTCGTGTCTGGAAAATCCCACGGACAGAGGAGTCTGGTAGGTTGCAGTCCATAGGATTGCAAAAGAGTCAGACATAACCAAGCAACTGAGCATACAAAAAGTAATAAAACTAGTCCAAAGAATGACAAGAGTGGTCACCAATGCGTGAAACAACACACTCACAGTAAAAACTTTCTCACTCACCTGACTGGAATATTGCCTACTGCAATAATTTCTAAACATCAATTCATTTTTTACTTAGGATCCCTAGCACTTTTTGTTGTTCTGTTGCTAAGCTGTGTCCAACTTTTCGCAATCCCATGGGCTGCAGCATACCAGGCTTCCCTGTCCTTTACTATCTCTGGAGTTTGTGCAAACATGTCCATTGAGTCCGCGTCTCATCCTGTCGCCCCCTTCTCCTCCTCCCCTCAATATTTTCCAGCATCAAAGTCTTTTCCAATAGCACTTTTTACATAAAACCAAATGCAAAACGTTGTTTTGAAGAACAAATAAAATGGAGATTCTCTTATTGTTGTTTAGTCGCTAAGTTGTATCCAATTGCTCTGCAACTGCATGGACTATAGCCTATCAGGCTCCTCTGTCCATGGGATTTCCCTAGCAAGAATATGGGAGTGGGTTGCCATTTCCTTCTTCAGGGGATTTTCCCTATCCAGGGATCAAACCCACATCTCCTGCAGGGGCAGGCTGATTCTTACCACTGAGTCACTTGGAAAACTTCTCTTGTTATAACTGAGTGGAAACCCAGAGCTTATTTTCCAGTCTAGGCTATACTGGGTAAGGCAGGCCTAGAATTCCTCTGCTGAACTTGAGGGGCTGAAGGCATGAAAATTATCAGTTCAAGTTGTTTGCAAAACAACGGAAACTTTAGTTCAAACTTCCTTAAATATATGCTGTGAGTCAGTCATCTTCACAATCAAGTCTGCTCTTTTTTTAGTTAGTAATTTACATTTGTCCTTTCAAAATGTCAACTACTAGAAATCACTTAACTGTTTCTTGATGTCAAATTTCATGCTGGAATATGAAATGATGATATTATCATTGTACATTAAACAAAATTTCCAGTCCTTAGTCCAGTTGAGCATTACAGAGAATCAAAATTTAGAATTAGACAATTATTTCAGCCAGAAGAGATTTTAGAAACTGTTGAGCATGCGTTTCTGCTTTTACAGATGAAAACACTATGGCCTGGGGAAGCTAGAGAACATTGTTAACACTCAGTGAGGTGCTAACAGAACAAAACCCTCATTTAAATCCAGTGATATGTCTTATGTTTTTCAGAATGATATGGTTGAAAAAAATATGTGTACTAGACATGTGAAGAAATGAAACCTAAATACATTTGAAAGAAGATAGTTCTTTTTGATGCTTTACAAACCATATATGCATGTTAGTCTCCATTTTTTGAGAAAATTACAAATTTCAACAATGAATTTGATGAAAGTTTACAAGTCTTTGTGATAAGAATTTGTTACCCCTATATAATTTTAAATTATATAGGAATAAAGCTGTGACTAATACAGCATTATATCTATATAATTTGTCTTTCAATGTAAAATGTTTCTGAGGAAAGAAGGGGCATAAGAAGGGAAGACATGCTATCAGTTTATATGAAAATTTGCCAGTCTCCTGGGAGTACCAGCATGTTACCTGTCACTGAGCTATGCTAGAAGCAGAATATTTTTTTAAAGATCTAAACACAAAACTACTTACTGACTTCCTATAATGGCATTCATTTACATTCCATGCATATATTAACATACATCTTGATGTGGCAAATGGACAAAAGGGCATTCCAGGCACTGTGAGTTGATAATCTTGATAGCAATCATATTTGTGCCAACATTCTATGTCTATAAGAAACAAAAATTATTAGAGTACTTGCTGAAATATATAATCACCACTTATTAAAATGAAAGAGATGATCTAATAAAATGGTACCTTCGATGCTACAGTCAGCATTAGTTTAATAGCAAAATTAGACAGTAAATAGCAAAATTAATTTCTACATTTTTCCCATTGTTTAATGCTTTTATCTTGTTTCAAAATTTGGACTCAATTTAAAAAGCATCTTCTAGGAAAAAGAATCTTCATCAAAGTTCTTGCTTTACCTATTATCTTTAGTGCATCAAAAGCACTCTGAAGAACAAGGCATTTTTTAAAGGGCGGAATTTAATTTTTATTTATAGGACACTGCAAGATATAAAATTCCACACAAAAATAAGAAACTTATTGAGAGGAGAGGCTTCATATAGGATGTACAGTTTGGAGCTGTTCAAGTACAGTTTCTTCATAAAAAAATGTTACAATAAGAAACCACATTTTAAAATGGTTCTTAGTAGAGAAACATGCAGTATGTGGGTCAAATGAGGGAAGTTTTGTTGCTAGGAACAGCCTTACATTTGGAATTTAGAAAGTTAGGAGAGTCTGCACTGGTTTGATAAAGGCTTAAAAAAGATTTCTTTTCCTGAAAATTTAGGATAGCAAGCTAAGATATAAGAAACATCACAGCACTCTGAGTCATGTAATTTATCTCCTCATTAAAGCTCTATTATTTATACCCTAATTTATTTAGGAATAGTTTCATGTTAGACATATTGGTGAAAGAAGGATATACTAGGCATACGGCATATTTGGAAGCTTACCTATTTAATGAACTTGATTTCATACAGTGCTGTGCTGCATTTAGTCACTCAGTTGTGTCCTACTCTGGGACCCCATGGACTGTAGCCCTCCAGACTCCTCTGTCCATGGGATTTTCCAGGCAAGAATACTGGACTGGGTTGCCATGCCCTTCTCCAGGGGATCTTCCCGACCTAGAGATCGAACACAGATCTCCCACATTTCAGGTGGATTCTTTACTATCTGAGCTACCAGGGAAGCCCTATTTCATACACCCTCCTACATAAACATAAGATATAGTTCTAAAAGCTTTGAAATATAGGTTTTTTCTTGATTAATTTGTCTTCTTTTTCTTTACATGATGAACACTAAGTATCATGTTCTACAAAGTAAACAAAAACCAATGTACTTCTTCTGTTACCATGGAAAAATATCTTGCAGAAGAAACTCGAAGAATTAAATGATTATCCAAGTCATTACCTGACATTAGAAAAGTGATGAATTGTATAGAACAATTGTCAAGCTGATATAGGTCCAGCAAAACAAATAAGCCCAAGATATGCAATCATCCTCACATGCTCATGAGCTGAACCATAACTACTCTCAAACAGGAATCTTCAAATGATTGTGGGTCCTATTCATGATATAATCAAAATGATAAAAAAATGTTTTTGGTTCTTTTAGAATCATAAACTAGTATGGCAAAATATGCTGCAGTGTTTTATTTGCTTTTTGGTTTACTAGCTTGTCAGTTAATCATGTTTAGAATCATTATTTAACTTTTACCTAGTGGTCTCAAGTCTTAGGAAGCTTCCCAGGTTGCACAGTGGTAAAGAATCTGCTTGCCAGTGCGGGGCATGAAAGAGATGCAGTTTCAATCCCTGGGTCAAAAAGATTGCCTGGAGGAGGAAACCACAGCTCACTCCAGTGTTCTTGCCTGGAAAATTTCATGGACAGAGGAGCCTGGCAGGCTACAACTGATGGGGTCACAGAGAGTGTGACACAACTGAGCATGTATGCACGGACTCAAGCCTTAGAGTGCTTCACAAAATACGTTCAGTCAAAATCTAAATCCAATTGCAGTAGTTCATCAGACTAAAATAGAACAGGGGAAAGGTCTTGGCATTAAAGTCCCTCTTTCCAGTAGTAAATACATACATCACTAATACATATTTTAGTTAAACCTGTGAACATCATTTAGCAAATATAACAAATCAAATATACCTTTTAATATGGGACAAAGTTAATCTAGCTTTGGAAACTTCTCAGAACATCAATACTGTAAGCAATTTGGCATATTCTTATTGGATGTAAGATAGTGCTTTCATTTTTAAAAAGACATTATTAGAAAGACGTTATTAGATTATTCATTATTACAAAGTTTTTTTCCTTAATTCATTGTATTTGGATTTCCATCTAAAAATCATATAATATATATTTTTTAAATAGTCACGCTTTCATCATTACTTTGCTCACAGAAGAACTTCTAAAAGAAAAAACAAACAAACAAAAAACTATGCTTAGTATTCTTAGAAAACAGACCAAAATTAGCATAATCTAAAATGTCTAAGTTTAGCCTGAACTTAAGAATTGGGCTAATAATGTGTGTTAAAGAATTTGGAATATTTTCTAAGAAAACTATTTTAAATTGTTAGTCAGTGAGTAGCTCTTCAGCTACTATTATAAAGATTCAGGGTCTTCCCTGCAACTTAAGTAAATATATGTCCAACTCTCTGCAGCCCCATGGACTGTAGCCCACCAGGCTCCTCTGTCTATGGGACTTCCCAGGCAAGAATACTGGAGTGGTTGCCATTCCCTACTCCAGGGGATCTTCCTGGACCAGGGATTGAACCTGCGTCTCCTGTGTCTCCTACATTGGGAGGGAAATCCTTTACCAGGGAACCACCTGGGAAGCCCTAAGTAAATGCACAGTGTAGTGTAAAATCTTTACCTCATCTCCATCTTCCATTGTTCCTACCCAAACATTGCTGAAGGCTGCTGATGATACAGTTAGCAACTCACATAACAATGGCTATTTCTTATGACATATTTTACTTTTACTTTATAACATCTATCTCCAAAATCAGGTAATTTTCCCTGAAACAAAACCCCAAACCTTCTCCATAACCATTTTTCCCCCAATGACATGTGACAATGTTAAGCCAAGCTATACCTACCGGGGCTAGTCATAAATTCAAATATTGAAAGTGAAATTTAGTTCTGATTTACCTGCCAAACTAGGGGGTTAAAAAGAAAAGCTGAGCATAACAGTATCACTATCAGCAATAAAGAGTTTTTGTTGCTTTGATGTATTTGGAGACAAAGAGCAAATAGGGTTCCATATCAAATGCTCTTCATGGATAAATGATTCCAGGCAAGAATACTGAAATGGGTTGCCATTCCCTTTTTCAGGGGATCTTCCTGACCCAAGGGTCAAACGTAGGGATCGAACCCAGGTCTCCTGCATTGTAGGCAGATTCTTTACCATCTGAGCCGTTGGGGAAGCCTGTATGTAATGAAAGGAATAGTTACAGGAAAGGTTGCTAACATGGAAGGTTTTCCACTCCCCCAAGGCTCCTAAAGAAAGAGGTGAAAATAATGCTTGATACCATGGGAGCCTCTCTTTCACTGCCTAGCTCAGAATTCAATTTACTTGTTGTTTTCAGTTGGGTTAAGTTAGAAAAAAAGACAGATAGATATGTCTTCAGTGTCGATGTAATATATTTACCTGATCTACGGGAAAATTCAAAATTGATTTTCACTGTGCTTTTGAAGTCAGATAAATTTTCCACATTCTAGAATTCATGAAGAAGTCAAGTCATTGATTCCTGTTCAACTTAAACAGGTGAATAGCCTGTTTGAGAGATTAGAACAAATAAAGCCCAGTCTTTTTACTAGGACCCAGTTGTTTTTCTTGTGCCAGTCTTTTAGTTTGAAAGCGTTTGAAAATTATTCTATAATTATAAATTTAATGTTCTCCATCATCTAAGATTTATCACAGATGCCTAAAAGATAGAAAAATAAAATGGACTTTGAAAGTACCAGGAAAGCTGTTCCTATACTATATCAAGTCATTTAGTCTAGCCCTTATCAAACTTTTAAAAAGAGATTCAAAAAATGAATATTCCAGGTTTACATATTGTCATCAAGACTAGAATCATTCTTTCCCTAGACTGAATTACTTTAGAAAGTATAAATAGCTCACATAGACACCTGGAGTATTCTTGATTGTGTTGAAGTTTCTAACGCTCTACTGCAAAGGTCTCTGCGGTTTTGTTATCTTAAGCTGCCATGACATTTCTTCATGTCACAGGCAATTCATGCATGAGAGGTAAAACCATGGGGCAATGAAATAGGGTCCTAAGAATTTTTTAGAAGATACATATGATTTTTTTCTTTTAAAAATTGTAGTTAGTGAATGCCCAGTTGATAAAAGTATCTGACTGTATATGCGTTTGTCTGTGTGTAGCCAATGGGGAAGCCCCAGACATATATCAAATGCAATTGAAAGCCATTGTCCCATCACACTGTTTAAGAAAAAGGATATTATCATCACTTTTTATACGCCTCATGTGTCCCTCTCCAAAGTGATACCCACATTCTCCGTCCTCTAAGTATGCATATTCTCAACCTCTGTGTAAACCATTTCTATGTTTTTCTTTCTAGTTTTTCTATCTATATTCTTAATATTATTATTAAAGCGCTACTTAAATATTAATGATATTAACTTTAAATATTATTCAAGTATTATTCAATATATACTCTTTACTTGTGCATAGCTTTTTTCCTTCATATAAATGGAATGATGCTGCTTATTGACTGGCTTTCTATGCTCAACATTATGGTATGAAGTTTCATATATGTTGTTTCTTGCAGTGGAATTTTTATTTTTTACTGACTAACTAGTAAATCACTTTGTTTGCTAGTCAGTAAAAAAAAATAATAATAATCACTCCATGAATATCACACAGCTTTTTCTCTTTCCTTCCTTCCTCCCTTCCTTCTCCTTTTCTTCATCTTTCTTTCTTTCTAACACACGAAAATGTAGCAGAGGGAGATCACCAAGATGGTGTCGACAGCTTACATGCCTTGAGAGCTGCTCCATACCCACCAGATATTTGTCAACCCCTAGCCTTTCCCTCAGGCTGAATCTCCAAGACAAGCAAAAAAGACTTCTCAGAAAGACTGGACAGTATGTTCCAGTCAACTGTCTGTGCAGTACCCTGGGAGTTTGTTTTCTTTGTTAGTCACTAAGTCACAGCCAACTCTTTTGTGACCCCATGGACTGTAGCCCTCCAGGCTCTTCTGTCAATGGGACTTCCCAGGCAAGAATACTGGAGTGGGTTGTAATTTCATTTTCCAGGGGTTCTTCCTGACCCAGAGATTGAACCCAGGTCTCCTACATTGGCAGGTGGACTTTTTATTGCTGAGCCACCTGGGACGCCCTAGGAGCCTACAAAGCACTCTTTCTCTATGATTTTCACAGTCCCCTGGTACCCAGAAATCCAAGTTTTCTCAGCCACCAGAGCAAGGCAATCAAGGAGCATCTATTAGGCAGCAACAACAAAAAACAGGGCACCAGACCGAAAAATCAGGATACCTGATACATACGAAGTTCCCTTTCCTGATGCTCAGGAAGATGGCAAAGGGTGAGCTTGTAGATGCCTCTTGCCCTCTATGGTCTCTACAGAGGATTACAGTCAGCCACTAGATGAATGTTTAATTGTAAACCAGCCCCTCACGCCTCAGCCATGATGATTAGCTAATGGCCTCCCTCACAGAAAAGCCAATCTCTTGTTCTGCTTCCTCTAGTCGTGCCCCAGGAGTGGCAACTGCTTAAGAATTCTTTCCCCGCTGGTTACAGTCATGAGACCCACAAGCATAAGCCCTACTGGCCACCAGCATGAGGTGATATAGAGGTGACCTGTGGCACAAAATCTGGGGCACCAAGCAGTGGAATGAACTCCTTTCAGGCGACTCTGATTATTTCTTCCTTTGACTGCTGATGAGCTGTTCAATGTTCAGTTTTGATCTGTTTTGATTTTGCTGTTAAAAGTTTTGCTGTGAAAATTCTTACTCATGCCATCTGGTTCATGTTTGAAAGAGTTTCTTTAGGTCTCTAACTGCGAGTGGAAATGCTTGCTTTAGGGTTAGTTCATCTTCATGTTTATTAAGTAATGTACAGCTGTTCTAAAGTGTTGGTACTAATTTGTACCTTATGAGTATCAAACTAGAGTTTGTCATCGTGCTACATCTTTTCCAATGTCTGATATTGTCGTGTATAATATTTTTGCAAATCTAGTGGGCACAAAACTATGTCTCATCGTAGACTTATTTTGCATATTCTTAAGTACTAATGATAGTAAGCATATTTTTATAAGTTTATGTGCCATTTAAGTTTTATCCTATTTGAAATGAATACTCAAGAATTTTTACTGGGTTCTTTTTTTTTATTATAATGATTTGTAAGAGTTCTGCATTCTAATCCTTTGTCAGTTATATAGATTGCAAATATCTTCTCACTTTATTGTATATTATTAATTTTATGGTGTCTTTAGATGGAAAGAATTCTTAGTTTTATTGAAGTAAATTTTATCAATTTCTCCTTAATCATTTATGTGTTGTCTTGTAAATATTTTCCTACTCAGAAAATATGAAGATGTTCTCCCACATTTTATTCAAGAAGTTTTATAATTTTTACTTTCTATTTAAATTTTAATCTATGGTATGAAGTAAGAATCTTCCTTAATGTATTTATATATGATTAATCAATTTTCCTGTAAGTATATATTGACAAAAAAGGCAGAAAGGCTTGGATTTGTTCACCTTTTGATTTTATGCTTTCTTTTTTAACTTTTACCTTACTGAGGTAAGAAAAGTGAACATGAGATCTACCCTCTCAATAGAATTATAACTATATAATACAGTATTATTTACTATAAACAGTATATAGTACAGAAGATATCTAGAGCTTATTCATCTTCCTAACTGAAATATTGTCCCCCTTGGTCAATATCTTCTCATTTTCTTTTTCCTCTAACCCTTGGTGACGAACATTTCAGTTTTTGATTCTAAGAATTTTACTATATTATATATATCATATAAGTGGAATCAAGCAGTATTCATCCTTCTGTGAAAGACATTTCACTTAGCATCGTATCCTGAAGTATCATCCATATTGTTGCATATAGTAAAATTTCCTTCTCTTGAGGCTGAAAAATACTCTATTGTATTTATACACCATATTTTCTTTATCCATTCATCTATCAAAGGATATTTATGTTGGTTCCATATCCTGGGCATCGTGAACAGTTGTGCAATGAAAATAGGAATTCTAATATCTCTTTGTGAACCTGATTTTAATTCTTTTGTATAAATACTCAGGAGTCGGACTGATGGATCAATGGGAGTTTTTTTTTTTTTTTTCCTGATCATGATATTAAATTTATGGGATCTTAGTTCCACAATCAAGGATTGAACCAGTGCCCCATGCAGTAGAAGCACAGAGCCCTGACCACTGGACTGCCAGGGAATTTCCATGGCAGTCCTGTCTCTAATTTTTTATTACTTAAGGGCTTCCTTGGTGGCCTAGCTGGTAAAGAATCTGTCTGCCAGTGTAGGAGACACAACAGATGCGGGTTAGATCTTTGGATTGGGAAGATCTTCTGGAGAAGGGAATGGCAACCCTCTCCAATATTCTTGTCTGGAAGATTCTATGGAGAGAGGAGCCTCACATACAGTCCGTGAGTTTGCAAAGACTCAGACAAGAATGAGCATGCACGTAAACACACCATACTGCTTTTCATAGCAATTTACTTACTGTTAAATTTTTTTTCTTTTTTCTTTTTTTTTTTATTAAATTTTTATTTTTTAGTTTGTTTTGCTTTACAATACTGTACTCATTTTGCCATACATTGACATAAATCAGCCATTGGATCTTCATTGCCATTTAGTTTGTAAGTAAGCCAGTTTCAAATCTCCTGTTGAAGGTCAAGATTTTAGAGTCACTTTCAGTATAACCTGGATTCTCCAAAATCAAGGTCTCAGAGAAAGCTATACTTATGAGCAGTTTAAATAGAAGTGAGACTGAGGAAAAGGAAAAATGGAAAGAGAGATTGAAGCAAAACAAATAAATAAATAATGTATTATCAATTTGGCTATAGTAGCAAGTTACAAATTTTTTGCAAAGTCTTTTGAAAAATATCTTAGGATCATCAGGCAGGAAAGAAAAAGGACACATTTATCAGTAGGTGTCTATCTTCTACCAGTGATTAGACTGTGAGTTCCAGGATAGCAGAGAGAGATTTGCATCTGTATTATTCATTCTTATATACCCAGTACTATGGTTGACAGAATAAATATTTATGGAATGAATGAATAAATTTCTTTGTAATTATAATCCATTATCCCCTCAAGTATTGCTTCTGCCCCATTCTCCCTCTCCTCTGATCAGAGAATTTTAATTATATGTAAGTTAGACCTTCTCATCCTCTCATATCTTTGTGTATTTAATAAGTCTTTAATATTTATCATACTTCCTTCCCACTACATAAAAGAAGGTTTTCTCAGATACCTTTTTTTAAGCTCACTAATGTACTATTCAGCTACATCATAAATGAAATTTTTGTTTTATTTATTTATTTATTTTTTCTATAAATTTATTTAATTGGAGGCTAATTACTTTACAATATTATATAGGTTTTGCCATACATTGACATGAATCTGCTCTGGGTGTACATGTGTTCCCCATCCTGAACCCCCCCTCCTACTTCCCTCCCTATCCCATCCCTCTGGGTCACCCCAGTGCACCAGCCCTGAGGACCCTGGGTCATGCATCGAACCTGGACTGGTGATTTGTTTCACAGATGATAATATATGTTTCAATGCCATTCTCCAAATCATCCCACCCTTGCCCTCTCCCACAGAGTCCAAAAGATTGTTCTATACATTTGTGTCTCTTTTGCTGTCTTGCATACAAGGTTATCTTTACCATCTTTTTAAATTCCATATATATGCATCAGTATACTGTATTCGTGTTTTTCTTTCTGGCTTACTTCACTCTGTATAATCGGCTCCAGTTTCATCCACCTCATTAGAACTGATTCAAATGTATTCTCTTTAAAGTCTGTGTATAACTCCATTGTGTATATGTACCACAGCTTTCTTAGCTATTCGTCTGCTGATGGACATCTAGGTTGCTTCCATGTCCTGGCTATTATAAACAGTGCTGTGATGGACAATGGGGTACATGTGTCTCTTTCAATTCTGGAATTTTTAATAATTATATTTCACTAACAGAGTCTGTGACTTTCCTTCAGACCCACATGGTTATATCAGTCTTGGGGGAGTTGTTTATGGTTTAAATTTATTTCTTTAAACTAATCCAATTATATTTTCTATCTGCTAATTCTAAAATTAGTTGTCCGTTCTGAATGTTCTATTTTCTCTGCTGGCTAAAACTCATTATATCTTATTTTGTTGGTTATTTTTGCTTTTTGACTAGGTACTTCTAGTTCATGTAACACCTTCCACTGATATAATTTGAGAATTTGATGAAGGCAAACTTTTGCAAAACCAGATTTGCATTTGCTTCTACATGTCTGCTGGTAACATTAGTCAGCAGGAATAACTAGTTCAACTAAATTAAAAGATTTTCAATTTGGAGTTTATGACTACAGGCTAGAGGTCATGTTAAGGTTATATGAGCTTTGGTATTCATAAAGGAGAACTCTTTTTTTGCAACTCATTGCTAAGGTTTTAAATAAGCAATTTTCTGTTTTATGCTTTTGGAAGGTTAAGTTTAGTCATGTTTACTCTTAATTTGGTGAAGATGTATTTTGATTCTCAGATTTATGCAAGCATATCTTCAATTAGATTCTATATATGGTCAGAAAAGGAAAGCTCAAGTTTGCTGCTGCTGCTAAGTCGCTTCAGTCGTGTCCGACTCTGTGCAACTCCATAGATGGCACCCCACCAGGCTCTGCCTTCCCCGCGATTCTCCAGGCAAGAACAGTGGAGTGGGCTTGACAAAAAATTCAGATTCAGTGGTTGTTTACCACTTCAGGGTAATAAATTCACTTACTTTTTTGGCTTCTCAATATTTTTTGATTTCTAATCAGCTCAATGATGCATCTAAAATAATTAAAATTTTGTTCATTATATTTAAACATTTTCAAGGAGAGATTTAAGTGATGCTATCTAGTTTGACCCACTGCTAGAAATAAAAGATGAATATATAATTCTCTATGAACTTCTAAAAATAAATTAATAACTAAAATTTAACAATTAATATTTATTGTTGGTGCTTAGTCACTCAGTCATATTAGACTCTTTGTGACCCCATGAACAGCAGCCCACCAGGCTCCTCTGTCAATGGGATTCTCCAGGCAAGAATACTGGAGTGGGTTGCCATTTCCTTCTCCACCTGGCCTATAGCAAGCCCTTAATATATACCATCTCTAGAAATGCCACTAACAACATTAGAAGAGAGGGTTTTGTGAAGATTCTCAGCTTAGAAAGGTATGTAATAAAATGATGAATATCCCATAGATTGCAAATAATGAAGTCTGCCTATAAGCATGACTTCAGAAATGGAACTGTAACTGAAGATTTCTTTTTAAAATGATTTATCCTTTCAAGAATACTGTTAAATATCTTCTAGGAAATATGAATTTATAGGCCACCGAGAAAGAGCAGAGGCCAATTTTAGATGGACAATGAGCACATTTCACTTTAATGCTGTTGTCCAATTGTCCTAATCACTGCTAAGCAATATATGACACCAGAAATCCAATTACATTTCATTTTGCATCAATTAATATGTCAAATATATTATACCCTGAGAAGTAACTCTTCAAATCTTGTTTCCCAAACCAAGCTGTAGTGAACATTCACTCATCAGTGACACCAAACTATTATACAAATCTAAGAAAGTAATAACCAAATGATGTTTCAAAGGAAAAATGAAAATAAAGAGAATAACAAATAAATAAAATTCATAATCAATTTTCTAAAAAAATTTTTAATATCAAAGCAAAATTGTTTATACTTTGTAAAAATTTACTATTTTTATAAAGATAAATTGCCTGACATCATAGAAATAATTTAATTGGTCTTTACTATATATCTGAAGTATACTATTGACAGAAATTCAACGAAAAGATAACCCCTCTAGAAAAAAAAATATTTTGAGGTATAAAATTTATTTTATAAAAGACATATATCATTCATTCAGACACTAAAGGTGCTTATTTTAAAACTTCAAAATAGCCACTGAAGGTGTCATTGGAAGCATAAAATATTGACATTTTTGACAGCCAATAAGAGGCAATATTTTAAAAATCAGGTACAACAAACAGTGAATTTTAAAGAGGAAGGAAAACAACTTAATCCTCTCTGAAAATCACTTCTATACCTTTTGACTAAGATCAAGTTAGTATCAGTTCTTAGCAGTTTACTATTTCCTGAATATACTAGTAAAATTTAGAAAAGAAAAAAAAAAAATGTTTTCCATCACATCCAAAGTCACTACAGATTTTTTAAAAAGAAGACTTATAAATTGTTGAATTCCATTTAGAGGACAGCATAGCAACCCATTCCAGTATTTTTGCCTGGGCAAGAATCCCCATGGACAGAGGAGACTGGCAGGCTACAATCCATGGGGTTGCAGAGTCAGACATGACTGAATGACTAAGCACAGAACAGCATAGCAAACTCCATTTAATTGAAAAATTCACAAACAATCGTATTCTTAATCTTGAAACATTCAAACATTGTGCTCAACATCAACCATTCTACAGTCATTTGGCATTTGAAGCAAACTGAAAAAATGAAAAAGCTTGATAAGTGGTTGCCTTATGAGCTGACCACAAATCAAAAAAATGGTCTCTCTTATTTTATGCAACAACAAAGAACTATTTCTCAATCGGATTGTAACATGTGACGAAAAGTGGATTTTATAGGACAACTGGTGATGACCAGGTCAGTGGTTGGATCAAGTGAAAGTGAAAAATGAGAGTCACTCAGTCATGTCAGACTCTTTGCAATGCCATGGACTACATGGTCCATGGAATTCTCCAGGCCAGAATACTGGAGTGGGTAGCCTTTCCCTTCTCCAGGGGATCTTCCCAACCCAGGGATTGACCCAAGTCTCTCACATTGCTGGTGGATTCTTTACCAGCTGAGCCACTAGGGATTGAGAAGAAGCTTCAAAGTACTTTCCAAAGAAAAACCTGCAGCCAAAACACATCATGGTCACTGTTTGGTTGTCTGCTACTGGTCTGATCCACTACAGCTTCCTGAATTCTGGTGAAACTATTACAGCGGAAAAGTATGCTCAGCAAATTGATGAGATGCACCAAAAACTACAACTGCAGCCGGCACTGGTCAACAGAAAGGGCCAAATTTTTCTCTATAGCAACGCCTGACCAAATGTCGCACAACCAATGCTTCAACAGTTGAATGAATTGGGATACAAAGTTTTGCCTCATCTGCCATATTCACCTGACCTCTCACCAACTAACTACTACCTCTTCAAGCATCTCAAAAACATTTTGCAGGGAAAATGCTTCCACAACCAGCAAGATGCAGAAAATATTTCATCAAATCCTGAAGCACAGATTTTTATGCTACAGGAGCAAACTTATTTTGCATTGGCAAACATGTATTGATTGCAATGGTTCCTATTTTGATTAATAAAGATATGTTTGGGTCTAGTTATAATGGTTTAAAATTCATGGTCCAAAACCCCAATTATGTTTGCACCAACCTAATATCAGTCGCTCTAGAAATATCTCCTTTAGCTTTATTAGCATGTCTGTCTTTTTTAGAAAAGTATTTCATTTCATCTGAATATTGCTTCCTTTCACTCTAGACTTAATCATTGACTTGTCATGGAACTTCTGTTACTAGAAGATAACAGTGTAATATCTTTCAAAATACAAAATAACAAGATTTTTTTCAACACAAACACTATAGCAACCCAATGATCAACTAAATCTAACCATTTCTCCCTCTATCTCCCAGTTCCCTACCATCCTTTCTCATTCCCGCTACTGAGATTTCTTCCTAACTTTTCTGCTGCTGCTGCTGCTGCTAAGTTGCTTTAGTCGTGTCAGATTCTGTGCGACCCCAGAGACGGCAGCCCACCAGACTCCTGTGTCCCTGGGGTTCTCCAGGCAAGAACACTGGAGTGGGTTGCCATTTCCTTCTCCAACGCATGAAAGTGAAAAGTGAAAGTGAGTCACTCAGTCGTGTCCGACTCTTAGCCACCCCATGGACTGCAGCCCACCAGCCTCCTCCTAATTCTTCTACTTACCTCCATGGTAGCTCCTGTACAGTTTGTCCTTCACAAAAGAGCCAGAGTAATTTTTTCAGAGTTTTAATTTTGAAATCCAAATCCAAATATGACCATTCCCTGCTGAACATAATTTAATGGCTTCTCATTGTACTAAGGATAAAGAGAAAATCCATTCCTACCCTCCATAGTCTACAATGATTTGGCACCAATTTATTTCACTTAATCTCAGTCTCTCCCTCCCTCCTTCTATGCCACAGGTGTGCTGCCAAATCATTAACTTTATCATGTTTATTCCTGTTCCAAGAGTTTACCCTATATTATTCAAGAAACAAACTCTTCAGTTCCTTCTTCAAATAGTAAATTTACATTTATCCTTCAGTTTCAGCTCAATAATCCCTTTCTCAAAAACAGCTTCTTCCATCTTACATACTAGGCAACTGCTCCCCCATTGAACAGCTTAATGGTATTGAGAATCTCAGATATGAAGCTCTTAAACACAGCTGCAATTTTATATTGTTTCATGTGTAACTAATTGGATTTTTTTGATATAATATCATAAATGCCATGAGAATAGAGGCCTTATTAATTGTCATATTTTCAATACATAGCAGACAAACTGAATAGACATTTTTTCAAAGAAGTCATACAAATGGTCAATAGGTACATGAAAAGGTGCTTAACATCACTAATAATTATGGAAATGCAAATCAAAACTACAATAAGAGGCCACATCTAAACTGTTAGAATGGCTATCATTAACAAGTCAAGAGATGACAAACATTAGTGAGGATATAGAAAACAGAGAACATGTGTACACAGCTGGTGGGAAATAAACTGGCACCACTGATTTCTATATCAGTGAAAACTTATACAGGCTCCTCGAAAAATTAAAAATAGAACCATAGGATCTAACAATTCCATTTCTGAGTGTTTATTCAAAGGAAATGAAAACAGGATCGCAAAACGATATTTGCAGTCCCTTGTTCATTGCATCATTATTCTCAATAGCTATGACACAGAAATAAGTGTGTGTATATTTATATATACATTATAAGTGTCTTTATATATATATATATACATTATACATAATGGAATATTATTCAGCCACGAGAAGAAGGGATATCCTGACTTTTGCAGCAATGTGGGTGAACACTGAGGAACTTAGATTATGTCAAATGAAATAGCCTGACAGAGAAAGACAAATATTGTATGATTCATTTATAAATGGGTTCACAAAAACCAAACTCATAGAAACAGGGACTAGAATGGTCATTACCAGGGGACAGAGGTGGGGAAAAAAGAAAGAAGTTGGTTGAAGAATACAAGCTTCCAGCTAAAAGATGAGTAAATTCCAGGGATTGAATGTACAGCATAGTGATTATTGTTGATACTATTGTGTTGTACACTGGAAAGTTGCAAAGAGTGTAAAGCTTAGGAGACCAGGTCTAGAAGTGGCGTATATCATTTTCACCCATATTATAGTGACACATCATGTCACCCAACCTCAAGAAAATCTTGGAATATTTCTGTACCAAGAGAAGAAGTAAAGTTGATTATCTAGGCACATAGCACCATTTCTACTACTCAAGATAAACAACTTTTCATTTTGGGTGTGTTTTTCTAAAGGGCTTTTTGTGGCTTTAAATCATGGTGGACGTGGTTTAGTCACTAAGTTGTGTCCGACTCTTGCGACCCCATGGACTGTAGCCTGCCAGGCTCCTCTGTCCATGGGATTTTCCAGGCAAAAATACCGGAATGGCTTGCCATTCCTTTAAATCATACATTCTAGCTAAGATACACTTCAGTGTAAGCACTCTTCTAGAGCATTGGAATAACATACTGATAAGAATGCAATAATTTTTTGATAATATATGGGCTATTCTGTTTTAATACTTTATCTCTAAAGAGATACCACTTATCCTTTCTGCAAATTTACACAATAGAATTAGAGAAAAAGCACATCAAGTTTGAAACAGGTCTATTTCCCCTAGCCTGTACAGAAAAACCCCAGGATGAAGTAGCTCTTTTGAAAAACTACATGGGCCAAGTTTTTAAAGTTATGTCAAACAGTACTATTAATACTTTTTAAGCAAATTGAAAAAGGCTTTATCTATGCACCCAGATACAGATTACGTTGATCAATCAAGCACTGCCCTTCTTTTTGAAAGCAAGTAGCTCACAGATCATAAAATGTTTAATCAAACAATGGTTTTCAGTTTTGGGGGGGTTACTAGTTAGTTGGAGAAGGAAATGGCAACTCCACTACTCTTGCCTGGAAAATCCCATGGATGGAGGAACCTGGTAGGCTACAGTCCATGGGTTCACATAGCTAGACATGACTGACTGACTTCACTTTTTCACTATTTAGTATGCCCTATTTACTTTGTCCATGCATTATTTTTGGCAGAAGTTCATATGCTGGAGGCAGTTTCTTATGTCTTGGATATAAACCAAGAAAAATGGAGGATTCACCTTTTATGCTGAAAATTCTATTTGCAGATTTTATACACTGATAGCACAGCTATTCTAATTATAGGAACACTATTTTCTAGAATTTAGCATAAGCTTCCAAGAGGCTTAAAATATTCAGATCTTTGTCCCAAGTCTTAACTTTCTTTGTCTGTGCAATGGTAGGCTCACTAGAATGCCTAACTCTGAAGAATGACTTCAGCAATACCCACAGAATAATTTATGAAGTTACCATTCCTTTTGGGCCTTGTGTCTAACCAGCAAAATGATCTTCCTAGCTCTTTTTCCTCTAGGCCATTTCCTAAGGTGGCAGAATGGCTCTATTATTGTTTTACTGTAGCTATTTTAGAAAAAAAATCTAGGCCCTCAGGATCTCATTCAAACTTTTGTTCCCTAGTACTTTAGGTGAAATCAAATATCATGAAATATTTACAATTTGTACTTAACTCTGAAGGAACACTTTGGGAGGGGACTAGAGATATAAAGACTGGAGATAAGAGAGCATAGTATTATAACATTGGCTCTGAAAATTTTATGCTCTGCTTGGCAAAAATTATCTGTATAGATTAGATGCTCGCTTTTGGCAGTTTCAAGTCATGCTCTTTTTCAGGATCTGATGGCCCATAGCTGGATGCCTCCTGGTGCCAGTAGGTATTTCTGCTGTTGTTTCTATTTGGAGGACAATTCAGGAAAAGAGAGTTGATAACAATCAGAGAAAGCCCTGTTGAATTGGAGCTGGTACACATTCTGTCTGTGGCTCCCTATGGAAATGCTTATGTTGAAATAATTTTTAGGAGGGGGAGAAAGAATGGTACATTTATGCCACCCTCATGAAATAAGAATATGGTGAGCTCACTACTGCATTGTCAGATTACGATGGAGTCCAAATATAAATAATTGCAACAACATCAAAAAACTTAGATATCACTTAGAAGAACTACTTAGACGTCACTGAGCAAGGCATACAATTTTTTTTTTTTTGTTTAATGATGAGGAGTTAGAGATCATGCTTATATGCATTCTAAAGATTTTGAAAAATACATAATGTATACTCAAAAGAGCCCTGTATAGGTAAACACGGACTAATCCTATTCTCACTTTAGCTATTAATTTTATTTTGATATCTCTGAATTCCTATTATTTTCTGATTGTTCAAACTAAGTTCCATCAAGTTCCAAAACTAAGATTCTGGAATGTTTTATTTCAACACATTGTAGATTAGAATTACATAACAGAAATATGATGTGAGCTACAAGTCCAAACCACGTATGTGATTAAACTTTTTAGCAGAGACATTAGAGAAAGTGAAAAGAAACAGGGGGAAACAGTTTTATTAATAGATTTTACTTCATTTAATAGATTCAAAATATTATCATTTCAAAATATAATCAATATTTTAAAGTATCAATATGATACTTTAAACCATTCAGTCTTAAAGTTGTATTTTTTAGACAGCTTATCTCATTTCACACTAGCCACACTTTAAGAACTCAATAACCACACCTGGCTATTTGGCTATGATATCAGACCGGATGACTGTATAACATCTGATATCTTTAGTTTTGAAAAGAAAAAGTCTTTATCATTTAGTAGCAAAATGAATGGATCAGGAACATCAAATTTGGTGGTTTCATTTATACAAGTTTCAAAGTTCTCACAATTTCATTGTAATATACTTCAATGTAACATATTATGATTGTAATATAATTCATTGTAATATATTTTTGTTTTATTTGTATTGCAATGTATTTGTATTATATTGTATTGCATTTGTATATACAATGCAAATATATTTTCATTGCAATATATTTCAGGAACACACGTTGAATTTTATAATTGGTCATTCTTTTTTCTTTTTAGGAATATTTTCTGCAAACCTGGGATTTTATAGATGTGAAGCACAATTTCCAAATACTGTTATTTCTTTTCTTAGGAGTACTAACACTTCCAATGTGAGGCTTTGCAGACTGAACATATTAACTAGATAACTTGTCTCATAAGGTATGTATATTGATAGAAAAATAACAAAAAAAAAGATCTGATGAAACTGCTAGTATTTAAAACTATATTCCTGGGAGAAAACCTAGTAGATAGGTTTTCTATCTAGTAGACAGATAATAGATTGTAGAGACCAGGTATTATTTCTCCTTCAACTGATATTTACCAAGAAGAATAGGAAGAGAAAAACTGGGAGGAGAATGAAAAGAAAGAAGAGCAGGGGAGGAGGGCAAAGAAGGAGGAGGGAGAGGAGGAGAAGAAGAGAAATAATAATAATGTTCAATAGGAACAAAGAAGAGGAGGCAGAGGAGATGGAAAGAGGCAGGCAGAAAGGAAGAGAAAGAAAAACATCAACGGCACATGCCTTTAACCAGGAATGAATTTGCCAATATTTCACTGGCAAAAAGTCGTTTCTGAAGGGACCTCATTTATTTCATTTGATCCACAGCTACTACACATTCAACACCTGGAAGAAGGCATGGCTTTTTTTTTTTTTTTTTTTTTTTCTGGCCTGCACCTCACATCACGTGGGATCTTACTTCCCTGACCAGGGATTGAACCAGCACCTCCTGCAGTGGAGACGCAGGTCTTAAACCAGACTGCCAGGGAAGCCCCTGAAGAAAATATGGCTCTTGCTGAGAGCAATTGCCAACAAAAAAGACAGGTAGCTGGAACTAGGAAAGACTTTGAGATACACACACACTGAGAAATTCCCTCTGCTGCATTCTGACAGATGTTATCTGCTTAAATACTTCCTATCAACAAGAACTGACTACCTCTGAGGCAGCACATTTTCTTTGTAGACTATGGCATTCACTGGAAAATTCCCTCCTGGATCTGCAGTTGATCATTCACGGGTTCATTGTGCTGGCTGTCCTCTGGGGATAACATAAATCTGCCCATCTACCTTATAAGAGAATCCTGAAAATATTTTAAAATTATTTTCTTGTTATCACAATCATTTTATTTATTTCTTCCTTATTATAAAACATATTTTAGCCCCCTTGCCATGTTAATTTTTGGTTTTTAAACGTGCATTTGGTGAATGCTATTTTTAAATGTTTTGCTTAGAGCTAAATATTCTAGATACAGTCAGTGACAAATTTATTAGATCATAATTTTTCATGATCTGAGAATTATAAATCTATTAAAGAGGGCTAAGAATAGACTTACCATTTTATTAACCACATAATAAATTCAGTTTATTCATTACAGATATTTGTTGAAAAGCTACCATGTATTGGCATAAATGTTGTGGTGGCTCAGTGATAAAAAAAAAAATCTGCCTGCTAATGCAGGAGTCACAGGATATGCAGGTTTGATCCCCAGATTGGGAAGATCCCCGGGAGGAGGAAATGGCAACCCATTTTAGTATTCTTGCCTGAAAAATCCCATGGACAGAGGAGCCTGGGGAACTACAGTCCAAAGGGTTGCGAAGAGTCAGACACAACTGAGCACTCACACTCTCAAGTACAAAAAGTTGTGTTTAAAAAATGAATAAGACATAGTCTCTTCTTGGAGTAGCTTCCGATCCAATGGGACAGACAGCAGCTAGTATAGACTCATGGGGGTGAAGATGCGGAGGAGAAAGTTGCTGCTTAGTCTGGAAAATACTGTATATATTAGACTGGTCAAAATGTTCATCCACGTTTTTCTGTAACATCTTATGAAAACATTTGAACAAACTTTGAATTTTTATGGCTAACTCAGTATATTATTTGAGCAATTAAAATCATTATACTTTTCTATCTGTAATGCCACCAAGCCAGATTGCTTTGGCCCACAGTATATTATAACTTGTACAAAGCATTCACATAAATCTATGTGAAGAAATTTACACTTATTCTAGTGAAAATTCATCTTTGTTCATTCATTTCCAACATAGTTTAGAATGTGAATTTTGTCAGACATCTTTTTGGACTTTTCTGTCTGCAAAGTGGGTACCTGTGTTTCACTCAAGTCATGGATACAATTCTCAAAAAGTACTGAGAGATGGTATGCACATCTGTGAAGCTACATGATGGGTTTCTCATCCAGTTCATACTTCTATCATCTTACTCACAAGGATAGAATAGAATGCTGTCTCCAAATATTTCTGAAAATAACATAATAATTATGCCATTCCTCTGTACCAAGCAATCATACATAAAGTGGATTTGGTTTGCTGTCAGTCTTCTTAATGGATGTACGCTCCATTCTTAAGAATGACTGGCAGAAACTATGTTAGCTGGCTATGAGGTCCTAAGGCTTAACTCAGAGAGGTGGCTGCCCTTTACTGTCTTTTCTATATAATTATAAATGCAGAAAGAAGCAAGATTATAATATAATATATAATAGATATATAGTCAGTTGTATATGTATTTATATTTACTGTTTTATATATATAATTATGTAATATATAGAGAGCATTAACAAAATAATTTACTTCAGTCTCCAAACAGTGACTCCTAGCTATGGGAAGAATAGCCACATCCAAAAGCTAAAAAAGAAAAAAAAAAAAAAAAAAAAGAATATGTTTCCATGGCTAAACAGGGGATTAGGAGGTATTTTCCTATCAAACACTGTTATATAATGGTCAGATATATGCAGAATAGTTCAGTTAACACAATATTTTAGAAATATGATAGGTTAAAAGACTTTTCAGAGCTGGTCAGGGAGTTTCACTGCAATTTATAGCATTATTTCAAAGAGAAAATGGGTTTTAAAATTCCAATAATGGATTTTTCAAACTAACTCTTTAAAACACAATCCAATTACAGGTCTAAATGGCCTGAAGTGTAGTTTCAGTTTCACAAAAATCCAAATGTATGTGTGGATGTGTTTTATGAATATTTGCTTTAAATAAATGTCTATAAAACACAGAAATAAGTGAACTTTGTACCTTTATTGATATACATAAAAGCTGGTAAAGATAAACATAATTGCAATTCGGAAAGATTACAATTTTCACCAAAACTACACATTTGAATTTATTTTCACTCTTATCCATAATATAAAACAAACTTTGATTATTTAGAAATTATCATTGATAAAAGATAATTTTCATTGTACATTTACATTGGGATATCATGACCATTACTTTCAAAAGTTCACATTTACAAAAATGATTTCATGTCTTCCACCCATTTTAAAAGAAAGTGAAAGTGAAAGTCATTTAGTCTTTGAGATCCCGTGGACTATAGAGCCCATGGAATTCTCCAGGCCAGAATGCTGGAGTGGGTAGGCTTTCCCTTCTCCAGGGGATCTTCCCAACCCAGGGACTGAACCCAGGTCTCCCACACTACAGGTGTATTCTTTACCAACTCAGCTATCAGGGATATCCACCTGATTTAATGATACTTTAAAAAGTAAAATACAAATAAATTTTAGGGCTGTTTAACACCTAATAAATTCTGTGAAGTCCACCCAAGTTAGCACTGGGCTTCCCAGGTGATGCTAGTATTAAAGACTCACCTGCCAATGCAATAGACATAAGAGACTTGGGTTCAATCCCTGGGTCAGGAAGGGCCCCTGGAGGAGGCTATGGCAACCCACTCCACTATCCTTGCTTGGAGAATCCCATGGACAAAGGACCCTGGTAGGCTACAGTTCATAGGGTCGCAAAGAGTCAGGCATGACTGAAGTGACTTAGCATGCAAACAAGTCAGCACTAATTTAAACTACCTCTAGATGAAGTAAAGTATAAAATAATCTTTCTGCCACATGTACAATATAACTAAGCAGTTTTATTGTTTTAATAACATGATACTGAGTATAAATATATTAAGTATATAGATTTTTTTATTCCTTTGAGAAAATTTTCATATGCAACATTAAAAAAAACAGTTGCGCTTCTTTCTATAATTATTAATAGCACTAATAACTGAATATTTCTGTATGCCTGATGCTGTGTAGTGCTATCCATCCTATTTTTCTTATTAAATTATCAGGACAAAACTATAGGTAAGGATCATTATTCCCATTTTACAGATGACATTGTGACTCAGGACACCATTTTCTAAGATCACATAACTAGAAGGAACAGAGTGAAGATCTGATCTTGTTTCTCCTTGATTCCAAAGCCTTTGTACTTAATCACCATGATATACTACTATTTTAAAAATAGCATTTGGTGAGAGAGGAAGAATTTCATTATAGTAGTTATGATAATTACCTGATTGTTACTCTGACATGTAGCTACATTAGTAGAAAGGGCTTTTGTCACTTTTTTAGCACTAGGCACTTAGAATTTGCATGCTAGGGTCAGAAGGCATTTCACAGATAGAAGTTATAATAACTTAATGACTGAGTCCATAGAGAAAAACTATTTTGATCACTTCTCTTAGCCAATGACAGCTGTCCTTTTCTCAGTTATTTCTACTTTTCTAAGCCCTCTGACAGGCACTTGCCCATCTCTAATTCCCATTAGGAACACTAGTGGCATTGCAGTTTTTCAAGATTTTTCAAGTCTCCCGGATTCTATGCATGACATATGGTTTCAGTAGGGAACTACTGATTGCACGGTGAAGCCTGTTATTTCTTCCACTTTTCACGGCTCTGCTCACAGCATGCTGGCAGCTGAGCTGCGAATAGGATTTTAAGGTTCAGCATGAGATCCAGGAGCCCTGAAACAACAACAATAATAAAAGTGGGCTCTGGTTTTGTGCTGGAGGCAAGTTCTGCTTTCTGTATTCAGAACTTTTTGAAGGGGAGCATTGGAAGTCAAAAAGACAGGAAATGAAAATGTTACCCAGACCCCAGCTTCTACAAGGAAAAACTCTTGCTCCTTTGAAATTGGAATTTTTTTCTAGGTACTGATGTAAGCAAACTACAATACAGCTTTATTTCCTTTTCTGTGATGTGAAATGCCACAATCTCAGCCAAAGTTTTAAGAAATGCCATGACACACATAAAAACAGTCAATTATGTTGCTGAAATAATCCAGGCACATTTTTCTCTCCAGAAACACTCTGCTATAACTTACATGAGAAATGACTACAAATACATGTGTCAGAAGTCCTCCCCAGTGTGAACCCTGGGTCTTGAGACATCGATGGATTAACGCTTGTAACCTTCAGTTCTAATTGGAAAAAAGTCCATGTCTGCCTTAAAAAAAAAAAAAAAAAAAAAACTATTTCCTGAAAATCAGTGTGCTTTTAACAACAAAGGCCAAATTCTTTATTGTTACATGAACATGAGAAGGTTCATGTATGTCCCTATTTATGTTGGCTGCATGAAATGATCTTACTCATTTAAGGTGCCACACTGACACTTAGAAAAAACCCAAAACAATCAAAAGAAGTAAATTCTTGATGACTGGGCCTACAGCTAAGGTAGAAACAATTTCCAATTCCCAAACATGTGTGCTATAAAGGGGAGCAGGGTAAGGCTAGGCTACTACCACCTTTGTTAGCAGTAAGTAGTCTAAGAAGTTTACTAAGTCTTAGACCTACTACGAGGTCTAAGAGGTCTAAGAGGTAGACAACCAAGTGAAAAAAACCTGGAGTCATACAACATGAGGTCTCACTATGTGTTTGCTACTTACAAGTTTTTTGATATGAGATAGGCTTCTTCATTGGAAAAGACTTTGATGCTGGGAGGGATTGGGGGCAAGAGGAGAAGGGGACGACAGAGGATGAGATGGCTGGATGGCATCACTGACTCGATGGACGCCGAGTCTGAGTGAACTCTGGGAGTTGGTGATGGACACGGAGGACTGGCGTGCTGCGATTCATGAGGTCGCAAAGAGTCGGACACGACTGAGCAACTGAACTGAACTGAGGCTTCTTCAATTTTCTGAAGTATAGCTTTCTCATTCATAACTTAGGGCTTAAAAGTATTTATCTGATCTTGGGAAATAACTGAATGAATCTCTCATATTTCTGCACATCTTTTGAGCAAAGGAAGTGGCAGCTTGTGTTCTGGATTACCTTTCTGGGAATATTTGTATAGCAAATAACATTTGAAGTTTAAAAAAATCTCTGGAGAAGAGATAAGAATTATTTGCGGTCCAGGATAATAAAGATAAGGTCTCCCAGTGGGGCAAATGTTGAAGAGTTTTGAGAGCAGCTTTTTTTTTGTTTTTTTTCCTGAGCCTTAGGGTTCTTTTCCTGTAATGCAAGCAACTGAATGTGATGCCACCTGGCCCTGGTTGCATTGCCCTAGGAACCGGGGCTCAAGAAACTGACACAAGTGGTGTTACTCTGGCAAATGCTATTATTTGAAAGTTATACTGACCTTTGCCTCTGAGCCAGAATCTAAGGCCAGTATCCACGAAACTATGGAAGATAAACATGCTAGCTTATAAATGGAGTGAAATCTCAGACCTTTCATAGTTCTTGATTTCATAAAATTTCTATGAACAATTAAAAATGAAAATATTTGGAAAGATGTAATAAAATGTCTTACAAAATAGAAAGTCAATTAATTAACCAAGATTAACTTAATTCATTAATTAATAATCAATTAACTAAGATTCAATTAATCTAGGTTATCATTATCAATATGATGAGTAACAGTGATTTTGATCTTGAGTACTTTGTTATTCCAAAATACAAATGAAATAATACACATGTACAGAAATTTTCTAGAAAAATAGATTGAGTCGTATGTTTAAATCAAGAAACATTATTAAACATCTTTGATACAAGTTATCAAATAAAGCCAAAGTAAGCAATTTGCAGTCTACAGAATGAAAAAAAATGCAAACTATCTATCTGATAAGGAATTAATATTCAGAATATATAAGGAACTCATAATCCAGTAGCAAAAACATCTGATTTAAAAATGAACATGTATATATATATACTTAAAAATTCTCTGCCCTCAAAAGTCCTACATTCTAGTCTGAGAAACAGGATCCAAACCTATGAAAAATTATGTAATACTATAAAATTAGACCTACAATCATGAAGAGAGTTGATGTCATAAAACAGTTTGGCAATAATTTATCAAATAAGTGATATGAATTGCGCTTTGGAATTTAGAAAAAAGAGAAATTTGAATGCTTGCTATTCCCAAAGTCTCCCTTTATGAGAGATATTTCCTTATGTAAGATTTCCTACTTATTACCAGAATCTTATTATCTTGGCCACAGATATTTAAAAACCTATGATACTTGAGTCAAAGTCTTATGGGTTCTAGAACAGTACCTCAAATTACTGCATTCTTGATGGTAGTATATGAATTCAATCAAATATTCTTTCTGAAGGAGTTTAATCATTATATGAGAGAGTTAATATATAAAAGAATAATATAAAATAGAAGAGATACATAAATAAAGAAATAAGTAGAAATAATGATTCCGGAAATCCAGAAATCAGAGGCACGATGTTGAAAAAAATAGTCAAGAGTCTAAAGGAAACAGAGATAAGACAATGGTGGGACATTAAATTAGGACATCCCTTTCTCAGGACACAAACCAACAAAATTGCTGCTTTTGTTTTCTGAGATCATGCCAGGCTGAGTTGTTGCCTTTACATGAAGAAAGTATCAGTTACCAATGAGCTCTGTCTTGAATCTACTTGGGTTTGTTTCTGCCTCTTTTACCTGCCCATTAACTCTTAAAAAGTCCTCATTAATGAAAGGAATTAAATTACCAGTCGGTAACAATTTGAAAAAGTCTTAACACATGGTTGCTGAGAATAACAAAGCCCTCAAAAGACTTCCCACGCAGGACATAAGCCCCAAATAAGCAAAAACATGCCCAGAGGAGAATGAGGAGACCCATCTGTTTGGAACAGAGTTTCGGAGCAGATACAGCTCTGTGCCCATAGAGTGAAGAGTCTTAAGAGCAAGCCTAAGGAGTCCAAATATTATTCAATTTATAATTAAAAATATATGTGCTACTTTTATGCAGAAAAAAAAGATCAAAGTCTGCTCATCAGTATGAGAGAGGGGGCACTAACTTCATGCAGATCCATGAATAATAGTGATGATGCAGACAAGCTACTCTGAACCCTGAAAGGCAGAGGGTAGCCCAGGTTCACTCCACACTAAAAATAGTGTCTTCTTTCCCTCCCCACTTCCCCTTCTCCTAGGTTTTATATTAATAGTATCTTCTTTCATCTCCCTTCCTCTGCATACTCACTCATACATGTTCCTCATCCGCTCACACCCTCAAATGTACGAATGGAGACACTTTCAATTTAAGTTTCCTACTGTTCCCTAGTGTCCGTTTATATAATGCCAACAATTTTATATTTCTTTCTCTTAAACTCATTTAAATTGAGCTGCTTTTTAATTTTATATGTCCTTTGATCAAAGCTTCTGCTGTAAAAGTTTCTGTGGCTCCCCCAGGCTTACCTGGGCACTCTTTAATTTTTAAAAACTGCTTCCCTACTCCCATCATCTCTTTGCTTTAATATAATTTCCCCATCTGTCTCATCTGCTAATCTATAAACTCTTTTAGGTTAAAATTGTTTTTTAATCATCTCTATGTTCTCAGAGACTGGCACAGTGACTGCCAAATTAAAGGTACTAATACCTTTGAATAAATGAACTAAATCTTTCACCTCTAGTTTAGCATAAAATTTAAGATATTCACATGTAGTAATCTATAAGAGGTGATGTCATTTGCCAGAATCAATAATCATCGTCATTTTGTTTCTGTTACATTAAATGAAATTGCACTGGAGAGTATTGTTCCTTCTTGATTTATCTCTTCCCACATGTCACTGTCTCATAGCAGCTGGAGCAGTACAAGAGATTTATGTCTTTTCCAAAGGCATAAAAATTAATCTGATTTTTAATTATTTTTCCCAATAGCATATAAGCTTCAATTTAGTTTCTACTTAGGATCAATATTGATTTAAGTTCTTTTAGTAGTTTCACCTTTTTAAAAACAAGCCATGTCATAGCCAACCTCATAAAATTATGCCCTACTGCTCATTAATATTAATCACTGGCATTAAATTTAATTTTCTCATTGGGGTTTAGGAAGGTATAGAAATAAGCAGGAGACACAATCCTTCTTCCCTGAATCAAATTGAAATGATTCCTAGCGGCCAGCAGTCCACAGCCAAGTGCAAAGTATATTCTGTTCTATTTCTAACAAACAAATTCTGAGCATGCTCAATCTTACTGTTTACCATGGAGTGTAGTTGTATGCCTTAAGTAAATCTTTGGAAGGGCTAGGATGGTTTTAGTACAAGAATAAGGATACTTTGTTATCTTTTCATATGGGAAAACAGCCTGATGCTCAGTGTTCCACTGCGCAGTAGAAGATATAGAAGAATCAATCTGCCATAAGGCAATTACTGTGGACACAAATGGCAAACCTGTAGTGTTCTTGCACTGATCCTCTGTTCTGCATCTACGATCAACAAGCTCTTTCCTATGTCTGCACTCAGTTCAAAACCCTCTGCAAACCATAACTCCAGGCACGATGACTAGTCACCAGAATTAGAACAAGTACATAAACCTCTTTATATATCTACCCTATAGCATCAACTGTGTAAAGTCTCACTCAATGAAGATTAAAACTCTCCTACTTTAACTCTATGCTATAGGACACTATCACTGGATGTGAAGATGCTCACTGGATGTGACATGCAGTTGTGAATCATGGGAATCCCTTATAGTATCTCAATTTCAGTATATATGTGTTTAGACTTTAACATTCTGAAACTGAGGTTTGTACATATAACATGGTAGTGTTTATTGTGCATGATTATGTTGTATTCTTTTTTTGTTTTGTTTGATGTGATATTTCATTGATAATGTGTTATTATATTGATGATCATTTATATAATAGAATAATATCAAACGTGATTTTTCAATCTTTTTACAGTAGATAATTTGTTGTGATATTTCATCAGAAGTATAAATTTTAAAATATATAGTGTCAGGTATTAACTCACAAGAAAATAAGCTTTGTTATAATTATCCAATTAGATTTAAGGAGCATGGTAATAACTTCCAATTTTCTAGCCTCTGACAGACATTATAACTTAGCAACTAAACCAAAGTAGAAACTGATGTAGCATAACTCCAACAATATAGGTCAAATGCAAAGATATATAACTCATAATTTAGTGTATGATAAAATATTAATATTATCTCTTGTTGTTGTTGCTTAGACACTAAGTTGTGTCTGACTCTTTGCAACCCCATGGACTGCACCACGCCAGGTTCCTCTGTCTTCCGCTATCTCCCAGAGTTTGCTCAAATTCAGGCCCATTGAGTTAATGATGCTATTAACCATCTCATCCTCTGATGCTCGCTTCTCCTTTTGCCTTCAATCTTTCCCAGCATCAGGGTCTTTTCCAATAAGTCAGTTCTTCGCATCAGGTGGCTAAAGTATTGGAGTTTCAGCTTCAGCAGCAGCCCTTTCAATGAATATTCAGGGTTAATTTCCTTTAGGACTGGTTTATCTCTATCATAAAATTAATCTAATAAGAAGAGGGTATCTGACAAAAGTATCTAATAAGAAGAGGGTATATGGAATAGGTTTTACAAGGTAAGAGATAAGTAACTTTGGAAGAATACAACTTGCTTAATATTTATGCTTGCCTAAGGCCCTGGTAGCAGGGGAGGTTCCTATGTTTAGGTAATATACAGACTCTTTCTGATTTTATCAATAGTTGTATATACACACACACACACACACACACACACACACACACTTATATGTCACTTTTCTGAATAAAATGTGATTTTTATAGTATTATAAATAAAGACTATAATCTAAATCTCTTTTCTCCATAATTATTGTTTTATCTGAAGTGATAGAAAGGATTGTTCTTTCCCTCAGAGAAGTTTATGATCAAATCAGACTGGAATATTTATTGAAAGGGAGAAATCTATATAGCTACAGAATAGCCTCTGGCTACTAAGAATAAGTTAGATTTGTAAAATATAGGGATGCTTACAGCCAAGGTTAGCTACCCTATAAAATCTTCCTACAACAAAGCACCTATAAACTCTAAATAAAACATTACAAAATATTATTGCAAATGCTTATTTGTGTCCACAAAACAGAAACAAAACTCCATAGGCACCAAGAATGTAAAGTGAAAAGCACAGTGATAAACCGGCTTTCAGGTCACCGTGACCAAGAAGAGTTTGCTGACACAAAAAATTTAGAGCTTTGGGTTTCATGGCTGCTTGGGGTCAGGAGATAAGCCCTTGAACCCCATAATTTCGGGAACTGTGACAGAGACTTCTGCATAAAGTCAGGACCCTAGAAAGTATACACCTTTAGGAAAAGAAATTATTGGATAAAATATCACTCATGAGCAAAAGATTTCTTTTTCTTTATCCGAGAAAGCCTATTTTGAAAATTTATTGCCCAGGCTTGCTCTCAGAGACATGCTAACTTTTAATATATTAAACTATGAATATTGGTCTTAGATACCTCAAGAGAAACATTAAATTAAATTGATCCTAGATTGGTAAAGTTTCTGTATACCTAACAGAAAGAAATTCACGTTTTTCCTGGATAAACATAGCCTCACAACAAGCCTTGGTATTCCCAAACATAAACTCAGTCAAACCTGAATTCACAATCCAAAATTATAAAATACCCAAGAAAACAAATCAACATAAAGAAATGGAAAAATCAATTGAATAAAAGCAGATTTTTCACTCCCATGTTTGCATATATTAAAATTCCTGGATCATGATTATAAAATCATATGTTTAATATGTTTTGTAGAAAGAAAGTATATGTTTTAAATGAACAAGAAAGCAGATATCACTGAAAAAAAGGCATTAAAAGAAAGTATAATCCCATGGATGGAGGAGCCTAGTGAGCTCCAGTCCATGGGGTCGCTAAGAATCGGACACGACTGAGCGACTTCACTTTCACTTTTCACTTTCATGCATTGGAGAAGAAAATGGCAACCCATTCCAGTTTTCTTCCCTGGAGAATCCCAGGGACGGAGGAGCCTGGTGGGCTGCTGTCTATGGGGTAGCACAGAGCCGGACATGACTAAAGTGACTTAGCAGCAGCAGCAGCATAAGTCTTAAATATCAAAAAATTGAATATAGAAAATTTCAATGCATCAAAAGCCATGTAGACTAAAACTACAGAGCATTCATGATCTGGNTTTTCTTCCCTGGAGAATCCCAGGGACGGAGGAGCCTGGTGGGCTGCTGTCTATGGGGTAGCACAGAGCCGGACATGACTAAAGTGACTTAGCAGCAGCAGCAGCATAAGTCTTAAATATCAAAAAATTGAATATAGAAAATTTCAATGCATCAAAAGCCATGTAGACTAAAACTACAGAGCATTCATGATCTGGAAAAGAGATCTGAGGGAATAAACTAGAATACAAGATAGACTAAGAGATAAAAGATCTGAAAATGTATCAACGAACTAAAGAAACAAAATAAAATATAAAAAATAGGAATTAAATCAAATAAGAATTAAAATTGAATAGAAAGAATAAAGGGGATATATATTCAATACTATAATGCTTAAAACCTTACAACACTTGATGAAAAATATGAATACTCAGTCAGGAAATATATAAAGTAAATTAAGGAGAAAAATTAAAATAGAAACTTATAATGAAAACTGTCACAGTAACATTATAGTCCACCATAGACAAAAAGAAGGGATCAAAACTTCCAAGAGAAAAAAGTTTCCTTCAAAGACAATGAAAATTATTTTCAAAGTGTTGAAAGGACATAGTCATCACCAACAGTCTTTCATTTCAGTAAAGAATAAGTGCTAAATACATAGAATTTTTAAAAGTTCATATTTTTATCACTAACATATCATTAATAAAAGCTATAATTTATGAAGGAAAATAATTGTGGAAAGAATGTTTGAGAGTAGGAAAACAAGCAAATAAATTGGGGCATCATAACTAGCATCAGTGACATATAAAACGATGATAATGTGTACTTTGTGGTGTTAAAACACTGGTAAATTCTATACTGAACAACAATGTGAGATGAAGAAGATATTTATCGAAGAAAAGGTCTTTTATGCCCTTGGATCATTCAAGGGGATGGTCCAGTAATTGATTTAATTTAGGCACTGTTAAAGTAAGATTTGTGTATAAATATTTTTAGGTAATTACCCTATAAAAATAATCTTTTTATTTATACACCAGTCCATGAAAAATGGAAATATAAATTTAATTAATTCATAAAGAGGGAATAATAGGTGAAATGCAAAAGTGGCAGGAAATAAACAGGACAAATAAAAAGCATAAAATACTATAGTAGAAATGAATTCACACATGTCATTGAGCTCAATAAATAAAAGGGTTTAAAACAGAAACAGTCAAGACAGATGAACACATTGTGGTTGAAAGTACAGTAGTAAGAGTAGATGTAAGGAAATGGCAACCCACTCCTATACTCTTGCCTGGAAAATTCCATGGCTGGACAAGCCTGGTAGGCTACAGCCCATGGTGTCACAAAAAGTTGGAGTGTTGGAGAAGACTCTTGAGAGTCCCTTGGACTGCAAGGAGATCCACCCAGTCCATTCTGAAGGAGATCAGCCCTGGGATTTCTTTGGAAGGAATGATGCTAAAGCTGNGAAAGAGGAGAGTGAAAAAGTTGGCTTAAAGCTCAACATTCAGGAAACTAAGATCATGGCATCTGGTCCCATCACTTCATGGGAAATAGATGAGGAAACAGTGGAAACAGTGTCAGACTTTATTTTTTAGAGCTCCAAAATCACTGCAAATGGTAATTGCAGCCATGAAATTAAAAGACACTTACTCTTTGAGGGGAAATTATGACCAACTTAGATAGCATATAAAAAAGCAGAAACATTACTTTGCCCAAAAAGGTCCATGTATTCAAGGCCCTGGTTTTTTCCAGTAGTCATAAATGGATGTGAGAGTTGGACTGTGAAGACAGTTGAGAGCAGAAGAAGATGCTTTTGAACTGTGGTGTTGGAGAAGACTCTTGAGAGTCACTTGAACTGCAGGGAGATCCAAACAGTCCATTCTTAAGGACATCAGTCCTGGGTGTTCTTTGGAAAGAATGATGTGAAAGCTGAAACTCCAGTACTTTGACCACCTCATGAGAAGAGTTGACTCATTGGAAAAGACTCTGATGCTGGGAGAGACTGGGGGCAGGAGGAAAAGGGGATGACAAAGGATGAGATGGCTGGATGGCATCACGGACTCGATGGACATGAGTTTGAGTGAACTCCGGGAGTTGGTGATGGACAGGGAGGCCTGGTGTGCTGCAATTCATGGGGTCACAAAGAGTCAGACACGACTGAGTGACTGGACTGAACTGAACAGAACTAAAGACTTTTAGTGTGTGGATCACAATAAACTTTTGAAAATTCTGAAATAGATGAGAATACTAGACCACCTAACCTACCTCTTGAGAAATCTGTATACAAGTCAGGAAGCAATAGTTAGAACTGGATATGAAACAACAGACTGGTTCCAAATAGGAAAAGGAGTATGTCAAGGCTGTATATTGTCACCATGTTTAATTAACTTATATGCAGTGTACATCATGAGAAGCACTGGGCTATGTGAACCACAAGCTGGAATCAAGATTGCTGGGACAAATATCAATAACCTCAGATACGCAGATGATACCGTCCTTATGGCAGAAACCAAACAAGAACTAAATAGCCTCTCGATGAAAGCGAAAGAGGAGAGTGAAAAAGTTGGCTTAAAGCTCAACATTCAGAGAACTAAGATCATGGCATCCGGTCCCATCACTTCATGGCAAATAGATGGGGAAACAGTAGAAACAGTGGCTGACTTCATTGTTTGTGCTACAAAATCACTGCAGATGGTGGCTGAAGCCATGAAATTAAAAGACACTCACTGCTCGGAAGGAAGGTTATGACCAACCTAGACAGAATATTAGAAAGCAGAGGCATTATTTTGCCCATAAAGGTCCATCTAGTCAAGGCTATGGTTTTTCCAGGAGTCAGGTATGGATGTGAGAGTTGGACTGTGAAGAAGGCTGAGTGCCAAAGACTTGATGCTTTGGAACTGTGGTGTTGGAGAAGACTCTTGAGAGTCCCTTGGACTGCAAGGAGATTCAACCAGTCCATCCTAAAGGAGGTCAGTCCTGGGTGTTCACTGGAAGGACTGATGTTGAAGCTGAATCTCCAATACTTTGGCCATCTCATGCGAAGAGCTGACTCATTTGAAAAGTCCCTGATGCTGGGAAAGATTGAGGGCAGGAGGAGAAGTTGACGACAGAGGATGAGATAGTTGGATGGCATCACCGACTTAATGGACATGAGTTTGGGTAAACTCCCACAGTTGGTAATGGACAGGGAGGCCTGGTGTGCCTGCAGTCCATAGGGTCGCAAATAATCAGATACAACTGAAAAACTGAACTTAACTGCACTAAGGGAATCTCTCATTCCCTTTCCTCTCTAGATACCCAGATTCCTGAGATTAACCCCTGTTGAACAGAGAAACTTTAGCTGCATATCCAATGCAACCATGCTGTTTTTGAATGGAACTCTGCATTCTATTTTTAAACAAGAAAGACTGTTGCCTACTGGGGTACTTCATCACAAGTAAGTGAAATCCAACAAGCTTCAACCAAAATGCAAATAGATTTACAAATATTCAGGTCTTATGCCTGAAGAATAGGAGTGCAGTTATCTAACAGGGTTTCCAGTGTCATCGGTTACCTTTCCTTCTGCTTCATTCCCTCCATCTTGATTTCCATACCATGTTTACCAAGGGGAGAATTTGGCCAACTTTGGTGAATTGTCAATGCCTGTACCAATTAACTGTGGCCAAAAGCGTGTGTGTGTGTGTGTGTGTATGCGTGTGTGTGTTTGTGTGTAGGAGGGTGGAATGATTTGCAGGGAAAAGGAAGCTCCTCTGCAACTATGTTGAATTACAGGGGGAGTTTGCCTGGAAATGGGACAGGACAGAACAGTAGGCAGACTAAAGCCAAAGGTGCCCAATGTCTGCTTAACTGTGCTGTCTGATTTTTTTCCTAGGTGCATTGATATAGAAACAAACTGAGCCCCCCCCAAAAAAAACTTTTTAAGTTAGCAATTTTTCTTGACTACACTGCATGATGTGTGTGATCTTAGTTTCTCGACCAGGAATAGAACACATGCCCTTTGAGTTAGAAGCATGGAGTCTTAACCAAAGGACCACCAGGGAAGACTTTTAAAAGCGTGACTCTGGGATGCAAGCAGAATCTTATTTGTCTAAAAGATCTTTTTTCCCCTGTAATGATGAAATAATACTCAGTAAATGTTTGTTTACTCACTCAATATGTTCCGTATGAGTAGAGTATATCAACATTTAAAGAACATTGCTGTTCAGATATAATATGCAAGAAAATGCGTGCATCATAGAAGCACGTCCTTAGTGACCTGGGGATATTTGTTCACTTCAAAAATAAATTTACTACAGTAAGGAATAGGTCCCAAATTATTCAATAAAAAGGAAATTATCTCCTTTAAATTTTTGATCAATAGATACCGTTGGTTTATTCTTCATTATAATGCTGCCAATATTCAGAGGGAAAAGATCATCACAAAACAAACTGCAGGACCTGCAGCTTCAGAAGGATATTTGCCATTTGAAGACACTGCATCGCTCATAGTAGATTGGTATGTTTCCCTCTAGTGGTTAAAAGGCATTTAACTCCATCAACCAAGTCACCTTTTGAGAAACAAAGTGGGAATCAAGAACAAGGCAGTATTTAGTGAGGCAAAAATTAACATGGGTCTTAAATTAAATGATCTGCAAGTAGAATCAAATCTGGTTATTATGAAAAACTAATTCATAGTTTAAATACCGGATCAATTTCCACAGGATGAACAAGGACAGAGAATATTTTAAACTCGGGTTGATGAGAGATGCTGCTGATGAGTAAGGAAATGAAAATCAGAAGGGGAAACAATTAAAATACTTAGTACAACCAATTCATCTAAATGTGGCACAAGATTAGTAATGAAGCAAGATTAGCAATTTTTAATAACATGTTGCATTACTTATTTAAAAATCCCTTATTAGAATAATTTCAGTTTTTTGAAAAATCAGAATTCATATACTGGCTTCATTCCAGTGATGACTGACTGCATTTCTTTGGGGACCCCATCACTTTAGAGCGGGCAGGGTTAAACTCCAAAAGCAAGAGAAGTGATGACACTCTAATCATAGCTATCATTGGTTGAAATATATCACCAGGCCTAAAATATTTTGCTAGGTGAGACGACGTTTTAGATTGTGACACTGGATGCATTTAGCTCTTTAAAATGCAAGACAATTACACAAAAGACTCTATCTCCCTTCTAAATCCTACAAGCCTGTTAGGATATTGACAATCAACTCAACAGCAAAATGCTGCAGAAGCTCCAAATATGCACGCTAGGGTTTCTTGAGCAATCAAACTTGCTGAAATTAAGGGTCAAAAGATCAGCACTGTAACTTTAGGCAACCCAGGGGAAGACAACAATCTTCCACCCTTTGTTGTATTCTGTGAACTGGCCATGATCACAGAATGTGAAAAACAGCTATCAGATCACAGGATCATTTCTGCGCCAGAAAGCACCTGCAGTTATTATGTATAAAAGAGGCTCACAATGCCAGGCTTTCAGAGGCACATAAAGCTAGCTGGCCTTCCAATTTCTCCTAGGGAAATATGTGCACATTACAGAGCAAAGGAAATGCCTATGATACAGACTCACACACAAATCCTTCCCAACTCAACTATTCAGAGTTTGGTTTACACTATGAATTATTGAAGAAGCGTGAAAAAGAGAAGCTCAAAACAGAAGCTTGAAATTATCAGCTCATCATTCATAAAGAGGCTATAGATCCCAAGAAGGAAGGAAAAAACAAAAAGAAACAATTATTCTCTATCTCATCTTTGTGTTGCACAAATTATAAACAATGGGGCCAATACATTTATCTTGCCTTTCTGAGATAAACAGATGGAAATAGAACCGCACTCAATTATTGATCATTTACTTCATACATTTACTCACTGTCCACAATGAGCTGCAGAAAAAAAATACAAGTGGTTCCAGCCTTCTGGAAAATGGATCAGAAAGACAGATACATAAATATGCTACTCTGATTTGTACTGTGTTTCTCTTTAGTGGCAACTGTACAAAAGCTATAGGAGGTTAAGCAGAGATTTCTTGGTCGTTTGAGAAATCTTAGAGAAGATTATCAGTTGTGAAAGCCAAGCTGTGAAAATTCAAAATACTCTTTTTCCATATTGTGGTCAGCTAAAGTAAATTAGTCACAAAATATGTTAATTACCCACGTCAGAACAAGGCAAAGGCATGTATAAATCTTAATCAAATCTCGTGCAAAATGTATGTGCAAAAGCCTTCAATCAATAACAGAGCACCTAACAAGCTTAAGTTATGTTTATCTGATTTTGACTTATTCCTTATTTCCATCAAGTTAGGGAAATTTATAAAAATCTGAAACTTCTTTAACCTCTTTAGCATGGATGAGGTTACAAGATGGGAAGAAATTCATGTAATGCATTCTGATATCTATTTAATAAGCTACTTCAGTGATCTGAAATATCATTTGGCCTTTCTAGTTGACATGACATTAAAGATGAAGCTTGTGTTTCATATGCAGGATGCTTAATTTAGTCACAGCAATTGCTTAGAATTTGATAGGTACGTATAAACAGAAGTTATCGGTGTGTATGTCATAATCATCCTGGGAGAAATGCTATACTATGTTTCAAAAATAGAACTTTTAATCTAGAAGACCTCTTTTTTTATTGTAATATTGAGCTAAGCCAGGTCTGGAGCTTAAGTTTCTTGACACAGTCCTGTTAAAATGAAAAAAAAAGAAGATCTTGGTAAAAATGCTATCTCACTGGAAGACAGAAGATGGGTGATGAGAAAGGAGGAAGCTGTGGGAAAAGGAGTGTACAGATGAAAGAAATAAAAGGCCAACAAATGAAAAATGGAAAATGGATGGCTGGCTTAAAGCACTTCTAGAATATCCTTCATGAAAAGAAAAGACCAATTGTCAAGAATACATATTAGAACTGGATCATGTTTTTTCTCCCACAGTATACTAATTTCATTTTTTGAAGGATGTGGGAGCACGTTCTCCCTCTCCACGTCTTATAAATTATTCTATACTGAGAGCTGCCTTATGGACAAACAAAGGCACACAAAGCTGGGGCATTAGTATTTCCCAGGACGTACACAGGATGCCTCATAGAGGTAATGAGTGTCCTGGCCAGAAGCCAGGATGACAAGCTCCAGCCACAAAGCAGTGAGTCAAGCACAAGACAACCACACAGACAAAGGCAGAAGCCAGTCAATTATTTTTGCTAAACAGAAATGTTTATGCCACAGTAACCAGTTAGCTCATTTTCCCCCTCCTAGCTGGCGATTTCCTGGGCAATTCCCTGAGAAGGGGGGCATTGAAATGCCTTCTATCATAGAATGGAAGAGTGAGATTGAAGGTTTTTAAGTGTATAATAGCCAAAAAGAGAAAGCAGAAGAAGCATCCTTTTTAACTGTAGCAAAAGGCTGTTTTTTGCCCCTGCTTTTTTAATGTGGAGATTGGAAGGAATCTGAAGAGTCAAAAGGATTTTTCAATATGTTGTATGTACCTCTAGATGCCCCACTCTAAGATGATGCACTGATCAGCTCTTAACAAGTACCAGTAAATAGCATAACGATTATGAGTGTGAGGAAGCATTTATTCAGTTCCCTCTATGACAGCTAATAGGAACTTAGTTTGTGGAATATTGTACTGTTTAATTGGAGAAGGCACTGGCGACCCACTCCAGTACTCTTGCCTGGAAAATCCCACGGATGGAGGAGCCTGGTAGACTGCAGCCCATGGGGTCGCGAAGAGTCAGACACGACCGAGCAACTTCACTTTCACTTTTCACATTCATGCTTTGGAGAAGGAAATGGCAACCCACCCCAGTGTTCTTGCCTGGAGAATCCCAGGGACGGAGGAGCCTGGTGGGCTGCCATCTATGGGGTCACGTAGAGTCAGACATGACTGTCACAACTTAGCAGCAGCAGCACTGTTTAATAGGATATCTATTTTAAAGTATAATCCAATCTTCTTACCCACATACTTTTTCTTTCATGTATTCTAAAGCACTGTCTCTTCCTTTCCCTCTCTTCTTTTTCCAACCTCTTCCTTCCTCTTTCTCTGTCTCTTTCTTCCTCCCTCCCCCTTTTCCTCTTTTTATCCTTCTCACTCTCCCCTCTTATACAGCAGCACAGGTAGAGAAGAAAAATATCATCCCAACTAAGCAAAAACTACACCAGTGAACCAAACACCAGAGACAAGAGATGGGCACAGTCTTGCTTTCATTATCAAAAACTGAAGAATTCAATACATTGGGAAAAGACACTTTTGAAAATTGGTTTAAAAAAAAAGTTATTTCTTACATTTTACAAGATTGGTTTAAAATATCTACATTAGGTGTCCATACTAATTACATAGTCTATCTGATTAACAATGTACACTTCAACTATCCTAAATATAATTTAGATAAATTCATTTATCCAGAGTTTTAGTAGAGAATTTGGAACTCTTCCCATAAATTCCTCCTAACACAAGTTTAGAAAGCACTGTAGCTTTTACCTGCAAGCCCAATACAGTGTTGCAATAATTCACTCCAGTCTGAGAAGGCAGCTCTAATTGATGAAGAACAGTTCCTAGAAAACGTAATTGGGCCAAAGATCAGTTTTCTGGCTGAAAGAGAGTAGGCCTTAGAGAACACATAATAACAAGACGGCTTTTTCCAAGTAATGGGATCAATACTATATTCTATTTCCTCCTACCCCATCTTCCTTCTGAACCACTGCAGAAGAACAGAAATTCTTAATGATTTTCCTGGTCATGGCATTCTCATGGATTGGATACAAGGATGCTGGAAGAGGCTACATTTAGAGCAGAGAGAGCTTCCCAGGCTGTGAGGAGATCACAGTTGGTTATTACCTGGGTGGCACAACCAGAATTATCACCTCAGTGTGTAAAGAAAGGTGTCATTTCAACTCAAGAAAAACTAAAGGGGAAATTTTAGCCTCTTCCTAGATTCTACATGGGCAGTTAACTTTCCAGAAAGGTCAAGAGTGCTAAACCCAAAGTCTCCTGTATCAAGGCAGAAAAAGAAACAAGTCATTAAGAGCCATCAGAGAAGTCAATAGGCCAGGTTGACTACAGTCCCCAGGGGGTTCTCAGTGTCTCTACACAATGTATGTCCCTATCCTTAGATTGTACCTGTTACCTATTCTCTGTGAATTAGTCCTCTTGGTATAACTTTCTGACAAAACTATGTATCCTACGATTCACATCTTTCCCAGAGCACTGCAAAGTAGCAAGAGCTGAGTAAGGCACCCAGCAATATTCCTGGAATCCGACCTGGGGGAATTTCTGAAGGATTGCATAGACTACTGTGCCTCAACAATAAAACAATGAACCTGGTCTCTGCAAAACATACATAAGAAATCCTATCTATTTGGATCTACCCAAAGTGTACAGATTTATGAAAACATTTTAGAAGACCAGTGCAATCTACTTACCCATTGCAACAGAGCTGAACATCATGATTCTCTCCTCTAGACTTCTTTCACATGCTATGTATTTATCTATGTATTCATTTGGCCATGCGGCATGTGGGATCTTTCCTTGACCAGGAATCGAACCCACGATCCTTGCATTAGAAGCATAGAGTCTTAACCGCTAGACTGCCAGGGAAGTTCCAGTATGCCACTCATTTGGAAACTAGTATTTCTGAAGCTACTGATTGCTATCTTGTTATGTGAATGTGTATACCCATTCACAATCACCTTCCTATTACTGTGAAAACTCCATCATTTATTATTATCTCCTCCTGCAAAACAAACTATCCCAAAACTTAATAGCTGAAAACACCGCCTATTATTTCACCCAGTTTTTGACAGTTGGGTATCTGGTCATGGCTTAATTGGGTGACTAACTTAGTGTGACTTATGGGAGTTCAGGAGAACTGTCAGTCAGGGCTCTAGTCATCAGGAGTCATTACCTTGGCTGGTATAGTTTCTCAGTAGTTGGAGACCTCAATTCCTCACCATGTGGATCACCATGTATGGTGGCTCCTGACAAAAGGAACTTCACCTACACCAGGCTGTTGAAAGAGAGAGACAGGGATAAAACCAGAAGAAATCCATCGTTAATTTTATAACCCAATCTCAAAAAAGGCAGAATTAGCACTTCTACCCTATTTTATTACTCACATAGACCATGTGGAATCATATCACTTGCTAGCAAACTAATGCTCAGTATTGAAGTCAGGCTTCAATAGTATGTGAATTATGAACTTCCAGATGTTCAAGTTGTATTTAGAAAAGGCAGAGGAATCACAGATCAAATTGCCAACATCTGTTGGATCATCAAAAAAGTGAGAGAGTTCCAGAAAAACATCTATTTCTGCTTTATTGACTATGCCAAAGCCTTTGACTGTGTGGATCACAATAAACTGTGGAAAATTCTGAAAGAGATGGGAATACCAGACCACCTGATCTGCCTCCTGAGAAATCTATATGCAAGTCAGGAAGCAACAGTTAGAACTGGACATGGAACAACAGACTGGTTCCAAATCAGGAAAGGAGTACATCAAGACTGTATATTGTTACCCTGCTTATTTAACTTATATGCAGAGTACATCATGAGAAATGCTGAGCTAGATGAAGCACAAGCTGGAATCAAGATTGTTAGGAGAAATATCAATAACCTCAGATATGCAGATGACAGCACCCTTATGGCAGAAAGCAAAGAACTAAAGAGCCTCTTGATGAAAGTGAAAGAGGAGAGTGAAAAGGTTGGCTTAAAGCTCAACATTCAGAAAACGAAAATCATGGCACTTGGTCCCATCACTTCATGGAAAATAGATGGGGAAACAAAGGAAACAATGACAGGCTTTAATTTGGGGGGCTCCAAAATCACTGCAGATGGTGACTGCAACCATGAATTAAAAGACGCTTACCCTTGGAAGGAAAGTTATGACCAACCTAGACAGAATATTAAAAAGCAGAGACATTACTTTGCCTACAAAATTCCATCTAGTCAAAGCTACGATTTTTCCAGTGGTCATGTATGGATGTGAGAGTTGACTATAGACAAAGCTGAGCACCAAAGAGTTGATGCTCTTGAGAAGACTCTTGAGAGTTCCTTGGACTGCAAGGAGGTTCAACCAGTCCATCCTAAAGGATGTCAGTCCTGGGTGTTCACTGGAAAGACTGATGTTGAAGCTGAAAGTCCAATACTTTGGCCACCTGATACAAAGAGCTGGCTCATTTGAAAAGACCCTGATGCTGGGAAAGATTGAAGGCAGGAGGAGAAGGAGACAGCAGAGGAAGAGATGGTTGGATGGCATCACCGACTCAATGGACATGAGTTTTTGTAAACTCTGGGAGTTGGTGATGGACAGGGAGGACTGATATGCTGCAGTTCATAGGGTTGCAAAGAGCTGGACACACCTGAGCAACTGAACTCAGAACTCAGACCATGTGGAAAGAGATCACACAACTGTGTGAATCCAGGAGACAGGGATTGTTGGGAACCATTTTGCAGTCAACTACCACAAATGCAGTTTCTTTCCACCACTCTCACTGTCAGAAATTCTAAGATGATGTCTCACTTGGAATAAGGAGTCGATTAATATTTGTTGTATATATTATGAGCCCCTAAATCCTCAAAATGTATTATCTAACTACTCTTTTATTCTTCCCCATGTCACTGCATTAAAGATAATATAATTATGTTACTTTCAATCTGTTTATTAACAATTACAATAATTGACCAGAACTGAAAAGATAGGGGTGCATTTTTACCATGAACAAACACATATGACTTTTAGCTAAATTATTCATTCACATTTTGTCTTTATTTCTCAATATTTATTCATGTGAGAAATATTTATTGACTCCTCACTAGCTGCCAGAGTCATGAAACTACAGTACACTTTGATGAATATTATGGTAAGGGAAATAAGAGTCATGTGAACTCATGAATCAGAGAATGCTTTTCACTATAACATTTAGCAAAATTGAAAAATATGAAATATTAGATTAAAAACAAGCCTATAAATATGCTATCATTTCAATGAAAATTAAATTATGTTTCTAGTAACTTGTGATAGTGTTGGTTGTACTAAAATTCATGACAATTGGATGTGAAATTGGGTCTCTTCGTAGAAACATAGATATGAGTTCCCACACATACTATTAAAGAAAGGAAGAAAATGAGTGCAGAGTATCATGAAGGAGCTGTACTAACAGATGCTGTTCATAATCCTCCAACTATTCAGCTAATTTTCCTCCTTAAGAGATCTCAATACTGCTCAAATTTCCACCTTTCCTTCAGACAATTCAGAGCCTTAAGGACTGTACTGATAGTTTTGAATACTAGTTCAAATCATCAGTTTTCCATTTAGCCTGAAAATTTCATGGTTATAGTGGCAAGGTTGGCCTTAGGAAAAATTTGGAATGAAGTGAAACGTGTTATCCTTATCCTCTGTAGTGGGTTAAACTGAGGTCTCCGAAAGATGTGTCTGCGTCCTCAACCCTGGAGTTAGTAAATGTAACATTATTTGGAAAATGACCTTGCAGATGTCATAAATAGGTTGAAGATGTTGAGATGAGATCATCCTGGATGACTGGGCCCCAGATCAAATGACAGCATCCTTATAAGAGACATAAAAGATAAATACACACAGAAATTGTGTATTTTCTGGAGATATTATGTAAAGATAGAAGCAGAAACTGGAGTTATGAAGCCACAGAAGTTTGGAAAGTCTTAGAGCCACCAGAAACTGGAAGAGGTAAGAAAAGATTATCTCCTGGAGATTTCAGAAGAGAACACAGCTCTTCTGATAACAGAACACGAACCTGCCAGTTTCAAACTTCTGGCCTCCAGAATGGTGAGAAAACAAATTTCAATTGTTTTAAGCCAAGCAGTTTGTGGTATTTGTTACCGCAGCCCTAGGAAATTAATACTCCCTCCAACCTAAATAGTGTCCCAACACTAATTTACATGTCTTTTTGCAGTAGGCTCAGGCGCACCGAACGTCAACACCAGTAAGTGCCAACACCTGCACTAACTCGCCTCCATGCCAACAATTGCACTCACCCTTCCAACACCAACACCTGCACCACTCAGGATTCTTGGCTCCAAAAGGGGTGAGCCAGCTTATCCACAAACTAATTCAAGCAATTGTTTAGTGGATATAACTACATCAATTGATTCATTACTGAGCTACCTTTTTCAGATGACATAATTAGAAATGAGATCTTTCTAACTGCTCCATTTTCATCGTACTAACAGACTCTTGGAGCAGGCCAGTATTTAATGAACTCAGCTCTTACAATTTTGCGGAAGATGAATGAAAAACAATGTTTTAGTCACAGAAACATATTGCCTGTAAGGAAGTAGTGACAAGAGTACAGAATGAAAAAAACAATGCAGGTCCTGACTGAAAGCTTTCAGACTAGTGTTTTCCAGCACGGGGTTCAAAGAAAAATAGTTCTAGAAAAAGTTCTTTAGGAAAAGTGGTTGTCTGGTCAACTAATCTAATCTGTAATAATTTACTTTGAAGCTATGAATATGTAACAGTTTCAAAATATTATGTAGTTTAAAATTAAAAGAAAAACAGAAGAGACAGACAGACAGATGGAGACAGAGAGATTCAGTTTGATCATCCCAGTACACACAGTGTTACTAGTTTTAGGTTATTGTATCAAATTAGAAAAATTTTGGAGTAACACAGACAGATCTATTTTTAATCTACTATTTACTAGTAAAATAGCCTTCTGCAAATTATTTAGCAGTTTCAATTCCTTAAAATATAGAATAAGGAAATGAATACCTATTAAGTTGGGCTTCCCAGTGGCCCAGTGGTAAAGAATCTGCCTGTCAATGCTGGTGACATTTGTTCAATCCCTGGATTGGGGAAAAACGCCTAGGGAAGGTAATGGCCTGGATACAGATTTCTCAGGGTGCAGGTAAGGTGATCTGGTATTTCCATCTCTTTAAGAATTTTCCACAGTTTGTGTGATCCACAGTCAAAGGCTTTGATGTAGTCAATAAAGCAGAAGTAGATGTTTCTCTGGAACTCTCTCACTTTTCAATGATCCAATGGATGTTGGCAATTTGATCTCTGGTTCCTCTGCCTTTCCTAAAACCAGCTTGAACATCTGGAAGTCCACGATTCACATACTGTTGAAGCCTGGCTTGGAGAATTTTGAACATTACTTTGCTAGTGTGTGAGATAAGTGCAACTATGAGGTAATTTGAGCATTCTTTGGCATTACCTGTCTTTGGGATTGGAATGAAAACTGATCTTTTCCAGTCCTGTGGCCACTGTTGACTTTTCCAAATTTGCTGGCATATTGAGTGCAGCACTTTCATAGCATCATCTTTTAGGATTTGAAATAGCTCCACTGGAATTCCATCACCTCCACTAGCTTTGTTTGTAGTGATGCTTCCTAAGGCCCACTTGACTTTGCATTCCAGGATGTCTGGCTCTAGGTGAGTGATCACACTATCATGGTTATCTGGGTCATTAAGATTTTCTTATATAGTTCTTCTGTGTATTCTTGCCACCTCTTCTCAGTATCTTCTTCTGTTAGGTCCATACCATCTCTGTCCTTTATTGGGCCAATATTTGCATGAAATATTCCCTTGATATCTCTAATTTTCTTGAAGAGATCCCTAGTCTTTCCCATTCTACTGTTTTCCACTATTTCTTTGCACTGATCACTGAGGAAGGCTTTCTTCTCTCTCTGGCCATTCTTTGGAACTATGCATTCACTTGGGTATATCTTTCCTTTTCTCCTTTGTCTTTAGCTTCTCTTCTTTTCTCAGCTATTTGTAAGGCCTCCTCAGACAACCATTTAGCCTTTTTGCATTTATTTTCTTTGAGGATGGTCTTGATCATTGTCTCCTGTACAACGTCATGAACCTCTATCCATAGTTCTTTAGTTACTCTGTCTATCAGATCTAATCCCTTGAATCTATTTGTCACTTCCACTATATAATCATAAGGGATTTGATTTAGGTCATTCTTGAATGGTCTAGTGGTTTTCCCTACTTTCTTCAATTTAAGTCTNGAAAGGAGGCAATGGGGGCTTACCTAAAGAGACACAGAACCAATCAAATGTGGGCCCCGAGGCAGGATGCCAGGCTATTGCTCCTCGAGCTCTAGTGGAAAAACTCTGACCCAAGAGGGCTTATTCTTTTATTATGAACATAATCACATTTTCAGAATCATTTTTAGAATCATATGACACCATGACATATCAGCCAACCATCTTAGACAATGAAAACCACCAGTATGGCAATTTTTATCTTGGGTTGTGTTCCATACAAAGGTATTCATCAGGAAGAAAATGGGTATCCATGGTCAAATAAGAACTAGAAACTCTAAGTTAAATAAAAACAAATACTTATTTTATGGAAAAATATCTCAGAGTATTTAACTAATGCACTACCTATTTCCTAGGAGGGTGTAAGTAAGCAGTGCTTTCCTAACACCTGACCACAGGTCCCCTCTATTTCACCAACACTCCCTTTCCCTAATTTTTTAATGTTACGTCTACTAACAACTACATCTGAAAAACTTAGAACTGAGTATATTGAGCATCGCAGGCAAGGATTGCCTTAGGCTACTATACTGCTCTGCACCCCCACAGTATATTCAATAAGTGGTGGAGGAATAGATGAATAATTTATACAAACCAGAATTAGCTCCTCTTCTATAACTGTTCTCTTAGTATAATCATTGAGGCCCCTTTCAAAAGACTGTAAAAACACAGATCTATTGTCTCATAAACAACTTTAGGTAACAGTTATGCAAACACACAAATACACATGGACATCATATAAACTCTCATTTTCTTCCAAAAAAAGAATGCACACACACAGAGTGTCTCCCCACCCCCCACCATGATTTTTTATGCCAGAGCTAAGAAATGTATCATAAGAGTAAGTTAATTCAGAGTACTCCACTGGGATCTTTAGATCTCATTATTTCTCAGCATAATTAAATCTTTATTAGATTAAATTGCACTTTTTCTGGGCTTCTTAATAAATTCAGTACCCAGCCAACTTTTAACGTGGTATAGATAAGACTCAACAAGAAATTTAAAGAAGAATATCCGTTTCCACTGCATTCAAAATTCTCAGTTTTATAGAAGAGTCCCCCTCAGACATATGCTACCCACATTATCATGACATGCCTTTCAAGGTGCTTTTTTCCAAATAAGAAAAGGAAGGAATCAATAGAATTAGCACAAGAAGGCTTTTGACAAGGCAAGAAAGTGAAAGGTAAAAATGGAAAGACTTTAAATAAGGAGGATGTGGTTTTTGACAACCCAGACATATTGGTCCAAATTATGAAGCCAAGGAAAATGCAGAAAAATTCAGCACTGAAATTATAAGACTCTCTTTATGATGCTGAGAAAATAAATACAATGGCTTAAACGCTGTAGTGGCCTTGTTCATTCATAAACTACCACATACCCATACCTTCACCCCAGCCCTCCTCTCCTCCAAAATGTTCCACAAAGACAACCACACCTCCCTATATTAATCCTATTATGCCACAGTCTGAGGGTTTGAGCTCTTGAAGAAACAACAACTTAAAATTGCCGGTCCAGGTCTGATGCACAATACAGGGTGCTCCGGGCTGGTGCACTGAGATGATGACCCAGAGGGATGGGATGGGGAGGGAGGTGCGAGGGGGGTTCAGTGTACATGAACACATGTACACTCATGGCGGATGCAAGTCAATGTATGGCAAAAACCAATACAATATTATAAAGTAAAATAAATAAATGAATTTTTTTTTAAAAAGAAAAAAAAATTACCCAGAACAGAGAGCACAGAAGGCTGGAGTCTGGTGAACACTCAGAGCACAGTCTGCCTTCAACCTGCCAGGGCATCATCAGGAAAATGGCATTATAGCTTTGTTGGCAAGACAGAGTACTTTTCATTGCACACAGGTGTGGAAATGAAAGCTGTAATTGTCTCACCAAATATGTTTTTCTTCAACAGCAATGTTAAACCAGCCAAAAACATGGCTGACAACTTTAAAATATGGGAATAAAAATCGGCAGCCGCTTTGATTCACTGTGCAGCACAGTTGTCACTCCATCTTCCATTTGTCACTAAGCCTATCCAAGGTGATGGCGGTGCAACCACTGATTAAGCCAAAGTAGTCAGACTCATGTGTGTGTGCATTTGTATGTATGTAAGACCCTGAAAATAACTAGTTTACCTCTCTTTTTCCCTATGAATTGACTGATGGGTTTCCATAGTAGTCAGTGATTACCCTGTTTTTGGATCACCACACTGTACTGAAATATGTGTTTTTTGCATACCACAAACCTCTTGAGGGAAAAGATCATGTCTTAGTCTCTCTTTGTATTCCCTAACTACCAGCATAGTGTTGAACATGTAACAGAAACTTGGAAAGTATGTGTTGAGCCACTCTAAATTGACCTGAATTGATTCTTGCAGCAGACCACCACCTACAGGCGCACCCAGAGGCTCCTTCCAGAAAAAAAGGTTGCTCCCTGTTTGACAGGGTGCAAGTGGTAGGAAATCACCGCTTAGCCTGTTGCATGAGAAACTTGTGACTTCCTAACTCTGGGGATGCACCTAGTAGAGGTCAAGCCCTCAGAGGCTTCTTGCAGAAGAAGTCATTCTCAGATCCCTCCCCACTACACAAACCCACTTCATCCTCAGCAAACCCTGCCAACACTTGGCTTTTCTCGAGAAGTGCCTTTTGCAAAAGAGGTTGGGGCAACCAGTGGAACAGCTCACTGGGCTCTGGCTCACTTGCATATCTGTTCCCAGAGTTTACTGAATAAACTTGCACTTCAATGAGTGAAAATGAGAGCATTTATGCTTGCAAGATATTTAGTCCTCTTTAGAAGAGAGGGCCTCCTTTTTAAAGGTTGGAATTTAAAAGTTAGATTTCTATATAGTTTGCTTCAATTCAGCAATGTTCCAGACAAGAGAATGTTTATCCAATCCCAAAGTCTGTCTATTTTTTTTTTTAACATAAATGCACCTTTTTCCCATCTATGGCAACACTTCTAAAACTCAGGAAATGAACAGATTCCCTGTAAAGAAAAAACCATGTTTCTCCTTAAGCCCTTGCTTGGTGTTAGCTTAATTTTATTTGAATGTTACTTAGATGTGTACAACCTTAAACTTACAGATATAAAAGCCCTTATGCTCATAGTTATTGGACAGCTGAAAAAATGGTTAAAATTAAATCCAGACAAAACTTTGAGCCAGTAAATTTTTAATTAGCAACATTAATTTGATGTGAAGGATGATAGTGTACTGCAGAGACTACTTGCAGTCTGAACCCAGATCTTATATCTATGAAAGGGGTCCTTTTCAAGTTTGGCAGGCTTAAAAAGAATAGATGCCATTTGACGACTCACTTCCTTCAGTTGGATTACTGCAAAATCTTCATTTATAAAATGTGTATTTGCATCATTTGTATATTAAATCAGCCTCTATTATTTTCTTATTAGCTTGAGATAATTAAAGTAATACTGCTGCTGTTGCTGCTAAGTCACTTCAGTCGTGTCCGACTCTGTGCGACCCCAGAGACAGCAGCCCACCAGCCTCCCCCATCCCTGGGATTCTCCAGGCGAGAACACTGAAGTGCGTTGCCATTTCCTTCTCCAATGCATGAAAGTGAAAATTGAAAGGGAAGTTGCTCCATCGTGTCTGACTCTTAGCAACCCCATGGACTGCAGCCTACCAGGCTCCTCTGTCCATGGAATTTTCCAGGTAAGAGTACTGGAGTGGGGTGCCATTGCCTTCTCCAACACAGGCACTAAATTCATCCAAATGATCTATGTACCTGTCAGGATTTCCTTTAGATCTAAATTTTTTGAAGTATCTAACTCAAACTGGGTCAGAGCTGAAGGACTCTTTGGCAAGCACTCTCCATTGACTCTGACATGTTACATGTTCATCGCTGAGGCCAATGGAGTACAATGCACTGATCACAATCAGAAAGTGAAAGTGAAGTCGTGTTTTACTCTTTGCAACCCCATGGGCTGTAGCCTACCAGGCTCCTCCATACATGGAATTCTGCAGGCAAGAGTCCTAGAGTGGGTTGCCATCTCCTTCTCCAGGGGATCTTCCCGGCCCAGGGATCGAACCCAGGTCTCCTGCATTACAGGCAGACGCTTTACCATCTGAGCCACCAAGGAAACCAATCAGAACTAGTGCCAGAGCTGAGGGTGGGGTTACTCTCACTCAAACTGTGTACCTGAAAAAGAGAGAGAAGTGGTTTCTAAAGGAAGTCAGTAGTATTGTTATCAAGAAAGAATGGGAATAGATGTGATGAAAAACAATAAAGATTCACTATGCAGCAATCTGGACTCAGTGGTAAAGAATCTGCCTACCAATGCAGGAGATGCAGGTCCGATCCCTGAGTCAAGAAGATCCCCTGGAGCAGGAAATGGAAATCCACTTCAGTTTTCTTACCAGGATAATCCTTATGGACAGAGGAGCCTGGGGGGCTACAGTCTTTGGGGTCACAAAGAGTCAGACACAACTGAGCACACATGCACTCATGCAGTAATCTAGAATATATTTATATTAACACTTCAGGTTACTACTAAAATATAAACCCAAAATTTAAAAATCACTGGAAAGAACTCTCAGACCCTGTAAAAGTGGTCCTTAGACAGCCCAGCATTTCTCAGACTCCTGTTTGAGAAGCACTAACTTAGAGGACCATAGGCTAAAATAGGGGTGAAAAAATTCAAAACTTGACCTTAAAAGTTCAACAAAGCACGTCCAGATACATAGATGCAATCTGACCAGCCAAATACCCAAGTACATCTAGGAGTCTGTACAAAGTGAAAGTGAAGTCACTCAGTCATGTCCGACTCTTTGCGACCCCATGGACTGTAGCCTACCAGGTTCCCCTGTCCATGGGATTTTCCAGGCAAGAATACTGGAGTGGGTTGCCATTTCCTTCTCCGGGAGATCTTCCCCGCCCAGGGATCGAACCAGGGTCTCCTGCATTGTAGACAGACGCTTTACTATCTGAGCCACCAGGGAAGTCTGAAGTCTGTATAAGGAAGCCATAGCTATTTTTTAGATAAGTTGATTTTACAATTTATATAAATAAAAATAGACTTTTATTGCAATCTTACCACATCAGATTAAATGGCATTACATCTAAGATGGACTTTATATTGGAATGGTCAGACTTGAACTATAGGTTATATGACATGGATAAAACCCACTTTGGGAGGTACATTAAAGAGACCACAATCTATCCAGAGAAACAGGGTAACAGAGATCATGGTACTGCCTATCAGAAAAGAGATGCCAGGGACCAAGAAAAATAAAACAGAAGTTTCAAGTATGAGCCTTAAATCAGAAGTTAAAGAGCAGATACTTTGTGCAACAGATAGTAATTTGCCCCAAGCATTTATCTAATGGGCAACACCCTGAAGCATAGTCCCCGAGGAAAGCAAATTATTTATTCAACAATGGCCCATGGTTCTTTTGAAAAACANAGACAGACACTTTACTATCTGAGCCACCAGGGAAGTCTGAAGTCTGTATAAGGAAGCCATAGCTATTTTTTAGATAAGTTGATTTTACAATTTATATAAATAAAAATAGACTTTTATTGCAATCTTACCACATCAGATTAAATGGCATTACATCTAAGATGGACTTTATATTGGAATGGTCAGACTTGAACTATAGGTTATATGACATGGATAAAACCCACTTTGGGAGGTACATTAAAGAGACCACAATCTATCCAGAGAAACAGGGTAACAGAGATCATGGTACTGCCTATCAGAAAAGAGATGCCAGGGACCAAGAAAAATAAAACAGAAGTTTCAAGTATGAGCCTTAAATCAGAAGTTAAAGAGCAGATACTTTGTGCAACAGATAGTAATTTGCCCCAAGCATTTATCTAATGGGCAACACCCTGAAGCATAGTCCCCGAGGAAAGCAAATTATTTATTCAACAATGGCCCATGGTTCTTTTGAAAAACACAGAGTGGCCAGCTGGCTTGTAACGTGAAATATTATGATCTCAGTGAGAGCACTCACGGCTTTCCCCAGGTAGGTCAGTTAACCTGGGCAGATGTGCACACTGGAACAAGGGTGGGATAAAAGTCTTATTCTCTTTGTCTTTGTTTCCTTGTACTGATACTCATTCATAGGCTCCTGGAAACTGATCTCATTGGGAACCTAAGGGTATCAGCAGCTTTTAATTGTTAATATATGAGCACAGTTATTACCACGTGAAATAATCTAGGACTTTGATTTTTGTACAAAAAGGGCATCTAGGTCATGTTTCTATTCTTTGGCTTCCTAGCAGCAATGTCCCTGGACAACTTCAAACATAAATACAAATGTGCGATTTAAAAGACTCTATACACTCTCTCCTTGAAATTTTCAATCACATTCATTGTCAAATGGGAGTCTAGATACCATTCGGGGTTCTCCTCCTGATTATGCCTATAGCAGTCAGGGTAACCTGGGACAAGTCACTTAATGCTTTGTGGCTTAATTCCTCTATATGTAAAACAGAATAGTAAAACTGTATTCCACTCACAGGCTGAAAGGAGAATAAATAAAGGAGATTTTAGATAAGAAAACAATGGAAAAAATCAATAGCAACAAATAGACATGGAGTTCTATACAATTATGCAAGTAGTTTTTTGACTGTCTACCCTCTTCCTAGGGTTATCATTGATTCTTCAGTGTTGAGAAGCATATAAATTCATGTTCACAGATTTTGCCTGGAAAGGTGGCCAAAACTGGAGCTCCATGGTAATCTATAGATGTTGACATACATTTCCCACAAACGATATCTTAGAAACATTCGTATATATAGTAAACTTGAGGAAAATTGAACTCACTCTCTACTGTTACAATTACTGCTGCAATATTATTATTTTATTACTACACTTTAATTAAATTCCTCTTACTGGAACTTAAAAACCATGAAAACCAGACAGATTGAATATAACAGACCATTAAGTCACCCTCTCCTTACTCAGACTTCGTTTTAAGGCACAAAGGGACAATATTATAATGTAATTACTACTCTCAGTAGCAGTGAGTACTACCAACCCATCGTGCAAGCACCAGAAATTGACAACCACATTTCATTGTGATCTGTGGTTGCAGGCTATTTTTCTCTCCCCTCCCAAGATTAAAAATCCAATAATGTCTTTTATAATGGGGGTGATGTGGCTTAAGAAATATCTGTTTATGATTCATAAACATAAAGAGTGAGCATAATTTGCTACACAGCAAGCTGCTTTGCCTCAGAGGAAAACATATTCTATGTTGCATTAACTCAGCCTTGAGGCAAAATATCACAGCCACATCATCAAACAGAGAAGGCAGCTCAAACATCAGCTGGCCCTGATATTCCTTCTATACCAGAGACCTGCAAATGAGCTCCAAATGGCCATGTGAGAGTGTCCTAGGTGCCCTCTCACAGATGAGTCAAATAAAGGACAGTGATGCAGGGTGGCTTACAGCTTGGTCAGATGCTTGTAATTTATATGATAAACAGAAAGATTGTAGAAACCTAGAGTCTAACTGTAAAATTAAGCAGCAAGCAAACACAGTCCTTGGGGGTCAGATTCTCTTCCCCATTAAGTCCAGCCCCTAAGGAAATTATGACATGAGCAAGTCTCATATTTAGGGATCTTCCATCACACCCTCATCCCCTGGCCAGCTTTTCTAGGCTTACCCAGAATCACATATTTTTAAAGGTTTTCTTTCAGACAGCTGCCCCAAACAGAAAGCAATCAGATGAAGGTATTAGTTATTTATTCACTTTTTCATTCATAAGAACATTTCCTGAGCTATGTTATAAGTACTGTGCTAGACTCTTGGGATTCAAAGTTTAGTATGTCAGTAACGTGCCATCAAAAATACTTAATGTCATATTTAATAGGTTATATCTTGGCAGAGAACAAGACTAGATTTGAAGTGCCATGTGAGTAAAGCATATGAGGAAGTACTAGGCTTCCCTAGTGGCTCAGACAGTAAAAACTCCACCTGCAATGCAGGAGACCCAGGTTTTATTCCTGGATCAGGAAGATCCTCTGGAGAAGGCAATGGCAACCCACTCCATTATTCTTGCCTGGGAAATCCCACAGAGAGAGAAGCCTGGTGGGCTATAGTCCATGGGGTTGCAAAGAGTCAGAGATGACTGAGCAACTAACCCATGAGTAAAGCAATGTAGTGGTGGCACAGACAGAGAAGGCAATGGCAACTTGTGGGTACTCCAGTACTCTTGTCTGGAAAATCCCATGGACATGGATGGAGGAGCCTGGTAGGCTACAGTGCCTGGGGTCTTGAAGAGTTGGACACGACTGAGCGACTTCACTCTCACTTTTCACTTTCATGCATTGGAGAAGGAAATGGCCACCCACTCCAGTATTCTTGCCTGGAGAATCCCAGGGATAGAGGAGCCTGTGGGCTGCCATCTATGGGATCCAACAGACTTGGACACGACTGATGCAATTTAGCAGTAGCAGGTGGCACAGAAAAATAGAATATGTTTAGAAAGGAGAAAGGAATGATAATGGCAAAGTTTGACAAGGTGTACCCTCTTCNTTGCCTGGAGAATCCCAGGGATAGAGGAGCCTGTGGGCTGCCATCTATGGGATCCAACAGACTTGGACACGACTGATGCAATTTAGCAGTAGCAGGTGGCACAGAAAAATAGAATATGTTTAGAAAGGAGAAAGGAATGATAATGGCAAAGTTTGACAAGGTGTACCCTCTTCTTGCTTTTTTGTTTCCATTATTTTCCAGGTCATCTCTTAGAACCTAATAGATTTCCACTCAGATTCTACCTCCATAGCCCTGTTTTAATAATTCAGCATCATTTGGCACCTACTCAGGCAATACCACATTTTAGGAGTGCTACACAAACCCTGCCCTTGAGCAGTTCACTGTATAGCTGGGGAAACAGTCATCAAACATGAAACATGAAATTATGCTATCATCAGTGAAGAGCAGTCAATATTGGAGATTTGTACAACATGCCATGAGCAGGAGAGTGAATGTGGGTAATGCATTGTCTCCTTAGGACTTGTGAAAAGTTTCCCAGAGAAGTTAACATCTGAACAAAATTTTAAACAGTAAGTAGGAGTAAACTATTGGAGAAGGAAATGCCAACCCACTCCAGTATTGTTGCCTAGAGAATCCCGTAGACAGAGGAGGCTAGTGGGCTGCTGTCTGCAGGGTCACAAAGAGTCAGACACGACTGCAGTGACTTAGCATGCTTGTATGCATTGGAGAAGGAAATGGCAACCCACTCCAGTATTCTTGCCTGGAGAATCCCAGGGACAGAGGNCTGGCATATTGAGTGCAGCACTTTCATAGCATCATCTTTTAGGATTTGAAATAGCTCCACTGGAATTCCATCACCTCCACTAGCTTTGTTTGTAGTGATGCTTCCTAAGGCCCACTTGACTTTGCATTCCAGGATGTCTGGCTCTAGGTGAGTGATCACACTATCATGGTTATCTGGGTCATTAAGATTTTCTTATATAGTTCTTCTGTGTATTCTTGCCACCTCTTCTCAGTATCTTCTTCTGTTAGGTCCATACCATCTCTGTCCTTTATTGGGCCAATATTTGCATGAAATATTCCCTTGATATCTCTAATTTTCTTGAAGAGATCCCTAGTCTTTCCCATTCTACTGTTTTCCACTATTTCTTTGCACTGATCACTGAGGAAGGCTTTCTTCTCTCTCTGGCCATTCTTTGGAACTATGCATTCACTTGGGTATATCTTTCCTTTTCTCCTTTGTCTTTAGCTTCTCTTCTTTTCTCAGCTATTTGTAAGGCCTCCTCAGACAACCATTTAGCCTTTTTGCATTTATTTTCTTTGAGGATGGTCTTGATCATTGTCTCCTGTACAACGTCATGAACCTCTATCCATAGTTCTTTAGTTACTCTGTCTATCAGATCTAATCCCTTGAATCTATTTGTCACTTCCACTATATAATCATAAGGGATTTGATTTAGGTCATTCTTGAATGGTCTAGTGGTTTTCCCTACTTTCTTCAATTTAAGTCTTAATTTGGCAATAAGAAGTTCATGATCTGAACCACAGTCAGCTCCCAGTCTTGCTTTTGCTGACTGTGTAGAGATTCTCCATCTTTGGCTGCAAAGAATATAATCAATCTGATTTCAGTATTGACTATTTGGTGATGTCCATGTGTGGAATCATCTCTTGTGTTATTGGAAGAGGGTGTTTGCTAACACCAATGCATTCTCTTGGGAAAACTCTGTTAGCCTTTGCCCTGCTTCATTTTGATCTCCAAGGTCAAATTTGCCTGTTATTATCATATCTCTTGACTTTCTACTTTTGCATTCCAGTCCCCTATAATGAAAAGGAAATCTTTCTTGGGTGATAGTTCTAGAAGGTCTTGTAGGTCTTCATAGAAACATTCAAATTCAGCTTCTTTAGCATTACTGGTTGGGGCATAGACTAGCATTACTGTGTTATTGAAAGGTACATCAGTGGTAATTAAACCCATCTGGAAGTTCTGAATGGAAAAGTAGCAAAAAAAAAAAATATTGTTAAAGAAAAATTTCTTGCTGCTCTGACAACAAAATTATCATATAGAGTGTATGATATCAAGCAGAGAACTAGGATCAGCAAGAGCAAGATTGCAAGTCCTACAGGCTCTAGTAGAGGCCTCATTCATTTTCTCTTACCATAGGATAATGTATTCTGAAACCTGTTGTTGTCTACATCCTATGCTGCTGCTGCTAAGTTGCTTCAGTCATGTCCAACTCTGTGTGACCCCATAGACGGCAGCCCACCAGGCTCCCCTGTCCCTGGGATTCTCCAGGCAAGAACACTGGAGTGGGTTGCCATTTCCTTCTCCAATACATGAAAGCGAAAAGTGCAAGTGAAGTTGTTCAGTTGTGTCCGACTCTTCGCGACTCCATGGACTGCAGCCGTCCAGGCTCCTCCATCCATGGGATTTGCTAGGCAAGAGTACTGGAGTGGGTTGCCATTGCCTTCTCCTATAAGAGCAAATTTATCTTTCGGTGGCAGGTTGCATTTAAAATGTACATAAGATTGATGGATAAAAGTTACAACGCCAATTTACAAATCCAAAATAATTACCATAAAGATGGGAACTGGAAAAATTTATGTATACCTACCTAAGTATTTTTTCTTTTCCAATATATATGCTTATCTTGGGAAACTTGTCCAGAGACCTACTTAATGAACAGGATGTCCTAACAAAGGGGACTGTATTAATTTCTCTGGGCTTCCCAGGTGGCTCAGTGGCAAAGAATCCATGTGCCAAGCAGGAGATGTGGGTTTGACCCCTGGGTCGGGAAGATCCCCTGGAGAAGGAAATGACAACCCACTCCAGTATTCTTGCCTAGAGAGTCTCATGGACAGTGGAGCTTGGCAGACTATAGTCCATGGGGTCACAAAGAGCACCACATGACTTCATGACTAAACAGCAACAATAAGAACAATTAAATTTTCAGGGTTGCTGTAACAATTTATCACAAATTTAGTGGCTTAAAAAAATATATTCTTTCACAATTCTCTAGTCTAAAAATTGAAATCAAGATTGAATCAGGGTCACACAACCTGTAAGCTCCAGGGAAAGGTTTTTCATTGCCTCTTTCTAACTTCTAGGGTTTGGCCATTATTGATGTTCCTTGGCTTGTAGATACATTGCTGACATCTGCCCTGTTTTTTAATGGCATTCTTGAATCCCTGTGTGTTCCTGAATTCAAATTTTCCTCTTCTTAAAGGAAAACAGTGGTATTGGTTTAGGGGCCAGCCTAATCCAGATAACCTTATTTCAACTCAATTACATCCAAAAAGGCCCTGTTTGCACATAAAATCACACTACAGATTCCAAGTGGATATGAATTTTGAGGACACACTATTTAACTCAGTTTAAGAAGCTAGATAAATCCAGTATTTAGTAACAATGGGATAAGATAGGTTGATAGCTTGATACAAACATTTATAACTAAGGACCATTTTGTCAAGAGGACTAAGACATTTTAAGACAATTTTAAGGTATGATTCCCCAGTCACTTCAACAATCTGTTTGACTTTGCCTCAAGAACCAGAATATTTGAGAACCTTAAGATATCAGTGCCAAACTTTGTCTTTCTCTTACTTCTTTTCTATCTTTCAAAGTTGCTCAATGCCCTACTTAGTAGATTGATACTTTCTTTAGATATGTTAATAATTTCCTTCAGTTTTCTGAAGAGTTTTTCCCTACTGAACTAATAGCCTTCTCTATTTTTCAATTTCTGCTGGGACTCATAATATTTATTCTGCAACTTTAGTTTCTCAGATAATTGCATGTCCATGGATGTAATAGAAGGCAGTGGGGATGTTAGCTACCATATGGTGGTATTGAACACCACAATAGCCACACAAATAACAAAATATGACAGTAACCATTTATGAACAGATGGCTATAGGACATCAATTTAAGAAGTCTAGGTGTTTCACAACAAATGATAATAAGATAACTTAATAGGTGCATGAGTGCTTAGTCATGTCCAACCCTTTGCAGCACCATGGACTGTAGCCTGCCCAGGCTTCTCCATTGAAGGGGTTTCCCAGGCAAGAGAAGGGAACCACAAAGGATGAGATGGTTGGATGGCATCACCAACTCGATGGACATGAGTTTGAGTAAGCTCTAGGAGTTCGTGATGGACAGGGAAGCCTAGTATGCTGCAGTACATGGGATTGCAAAGATTCGGACACGACTGAGTGACTGAACTAATGTACTGAAAGTGTTAAGTGACAAAGAATTCACAAAATAGTAACACAAATAAATGTTAACATTGATAAACTTAATCAGATGTTTGATAATAAAAGATTTCTTTTTTCTAAAAGCCTATGCTTTAAATCTTCAAAAGATAATAAATGTTTTGGACATAGTGGAGTTGATGAAATGAAGGAATAGTTATAATCATACCAACATTTCACTGAACTACTTTCAGATGAGACACATCAAAATAATACAAATATATTAGAACTGAGTCTATGGAAAACATTTTTCATTCATTAATTTATTCATTCAATCAATTAAGAGACATTTCTTGAGCACTTATGATGGGCCAAGAAATATGCTAAGTGCTGTAAATACAAAAATAAAAGACATATGATCCATGCCTTCAAAGAACTTATTCTCAAAGGGCAGACAGACACAAACACATAATTATGGTAGATTGATTGAAGTGCTATTATAAACATATAAGCAAAGTCCTGTTAGTTCCCTGAAAAAGAAAGCTAATAACTTTTTAAGGGAGACAGGAACTTCTTATTTCGTTTCCTGGCAATATTACGCTAAACAGAAAATATAATAGAGCCTATTGACCAACATATCTATACATTCTAATTTATTTAAATCGATATTAGACATACCCTCTTGAGTAAATCAAGTTCTGAGCATTTTTTTTAATTAAAATGTAAATACCAGTAAAATTCATATGAATTAACCAAACTTCTTTTCCATGCCCATCATTTTCTAAGAAAATCTCTGATAACTCAGTTGATTTATCTCATCAATAAACACTTTGCCCTGCCCTGCACACACACAGACTTCTTTTACCAACTCAGTTAAAAAGTGAAGCAAGGAGAACAGGAATAGAGACACAAGTGTAGAGTGGAATTGTGGACACAGTGAGGGAAGGAGAGGATGGGGCGAATTGAGAGAGTAGCGTTGACATACATACACTACCATATGTAAAATGGATGCTAATGGGAAGTGGCCCTACAGCACAGAGCTCCAGTACTCTGTGATGAGCTAGAGGGGTGGGGTGTGGAGGCGAGTGGGAAGGAGGCTAAAGGGGATGGAGATGTAGTATACTTATAGCTGATTCATGTTGTTATACAGCAGAAACTAACAATATCGTAAAGTAACTATTCTCCAATTTTTCTTTTAAAAAAAGCTTAAAGGTAATAACTGCCATTCTTATAGCAAGCAAAAATCTGAACAAACCAAAAACCAGCAACTCTTCTTGAACCTATAGAAGTACTGAGGCTTCAAGGCAAAGAATCAGCCACCCCCAAATGTTTCTCTGTTCAGCATGGAGAAACAGGTGAATGATAGTTAAAATCTATTTGGAGCAGAAACCATAAGCAAATGGGAATACTCAGTGGTAATATTGACAAATTGCTGGAGATTAAGCATCAGAATAAGAAACTGTTGGGGGTCATAGTCATAGGGAGGATAAAGTGTGTTTGTGTGTGTCAGGGGAGGTGGTTATGTTCAGGAATTCCACCAGGTTCTCATGGTGAAGAGCCAAGAAAAATCCCCACCCCTGGTCCTGCTCTGAAAGACATGTTAAAATAAGCTCTTCAAGGAGAAGAAAAATTATAGAATTTAGAAACTCAGATCTACACAAACAAAAAAGAGCATTGGAGAAGGAATGAATGAAGACAAAATACAATTCAAAGAAAATTCCTCTTACTTTCTGTAAAAGATAGCCATTTGTTTAAAGTATAACAATAACAATGCATTGAGTAACTATAGCATGTACATTAGTGAAATGGATATCAGCATTTTCTTAGGGTACGTGGGGTTGGGGATTGGGAATACTCTGTTATGAAGTATTTGTCTTACCTAAGAAGTGATATAGCATTATTTCAATGTGGATTGAATTAGTTGTAAATGTATATTTCAGATTCCAGGGCAATGACCACAAACTCTTTAAAAGAAGTAAAATCAATATACAAAGAGATAACATGAATCACAGAAAATGCTCAATTAAAGCCAGAGAAGGAAGAAAAAGAGAATTAAAAAGAAGCAAAGAATACCTGCAGCAAATAGAGGAGAGTTACAAACATTTAGATATTAATCAAGCCATATCATAATCATGTTAAATTGAGTGTTCCCACTACACCAATTACAAGACAGAAAATGTCAGCGTGGATAAAAGAAATAGACCCAACTATATCCTGTCTGTTTTCCAAGTGGTGCTAGAGGTAAAGAATCTGCCTGCCAATGCAGGAGTAACAAGAGATTCAGGTTCAGTCCCTGAGTTGGGAAGATTTCCTAGAGAAGGAAATGTGAACCCATTTCAGTATTCTTGCCTGGAAAATTCCATGGGCAGAAGAGCTTTGTGGGGTACAGTCCATGGGGTTGCAAAGAGTCAGACATAGCTGAGCAACCAAGCACATATACTGTGTACAAAAACCACTTTACATATAAAGATTTAGATAGCTTAAAAAGTGAATGTCTAGAGTAAGTTATATTATGCTGACACTAATCAAGGAAAGGTGGAGTAACTGTGCTAATTAGTGACAAAACAAACTTCAGAGCAAGGAAAATTATCAGGGATGAATAGAGATATTATGTAATGATGGAGATGGAAATTCTCCAGGAAAATATTATTATTCCATAAGATGTATGCACCTAGAAGCAAAGCATCAAAATATGTGAGGCAAAACTGGTAAAACTGCAAGGAGAAATAGACAAATCTATTTTAAGAGACTATAATACCCCTCTTTCAGTAAATGAAAGAGTAGACAGGAAGAGAATCAGTCAAGACATAGTAGATCTGAAAATACACTTAATTAACTTGATCTAATAGACACTGATAGAATACTCCATCCCACAACAGTAGTATATACATTTGTTTCCACTTTGCATGGGACATTTGCCAATATAGAGCACATGCTGGGCCACAAAAGAGACTTAAACAATAGAAAAGAAATCATAATTGTGTTTCTCAGCCAAGAGACTTAAACAATAGAAAAGAAATCATAATTGTGTTTCTCAGCCACTTAAAATTAAAAGAGAAGTCAATAACAGAAAAATAGCTTTAAAATGCCCAAATATTTAGAGATTAATCAATAAAACACTTCTAAACAACATTTGTGTCAAACAGTAAGTCTCAAGAGAAATTTTTAGATGTTTTCATTAAATCCAAATGGAAATAATACTGATAAAAATTTATGAAATGCAGCAAAAGTAGAACTTAGAGTGAAATAATTAAATGCATATACGGGACATCTGCTGGATCATGGGAAAAGCGAGAGCGTTCCAGAAAAACATCTATTTCTGCTTTATTGACTGTGCCAAAGCCTTTGACTGTGTGGATCATAATAANGGCCACCTCACGTGAAGAGTTGACTCAGTGGAAAAGACTCTGATGCTGGGAGGGATTGGAGGCAGGAGGAAAAGGGGACAACAGAGGATGAGATGGCTGAATGGCATCACTGACTCAATGGATGTGAGTCTGAGTGAACTCTGTGAGTTGGTGATGGACAGGGAGGCCTAGCGTGCTGTGATTCATGGGGTCGCAAAGAGTCGGGCACAACTGAGCTACTGAACTGAACTGAACTGGAAAACACCAAGGTATAGAAGATGAAGAACATTTGTTTAAAAAACAAAATACAACTAACATCATCATATTTAATGGTGAGAAATTGGATGTGTTTCCTCTAAAGTTGGGACAAGGTAAGGATGTCCCTTCTTTCCAATTGTATTCAACATCATACTTGAAGCCCCAGCAAGTGTAGTAAGACAAGAAATTAAAGCAAAAAATCTGTACAAATTGGAAAGAAATAAATAAAACAGTTTCTGTGCACAGATGACATAACTGTTTATATGCAAAATTCCAAGGAGTGAACAAGACCAATCTTGGAACTAAGAAGCTCACAAAATAAAAGATTAATATAAAAAATAATGGAGAAAGTATTTGAAAACAGCACATTATCTGAGAAAGGACTTATATCCAAACTATATAAAGAGTTTGGAAACTGCAATAAGAAAACACAACCTAATTTTAAAATGGACAATGAGTTTGAATAGCCATCTCACCAAAGAAACTCTACAGATGGCACATAAGCACATGAAAGCTGCTCAACATTATTTCTCATGACCTTCAGAAAAAGAATCAGGCAGTTGCAAATTAAATTAAGCAACTGTAAATTAAAACAACAACCAGCTCCCACTACACATTTATCAGAATAGCCACAACTTTAAAAACTGACAAAAGCAGTTTGCTGACTAGACTGTGGAACCTGGACTTTCATTCTTTGTTAGTGGGGATGTAAAATGCTAATGCCACTATGGGGGATAGCTTGGAAATTTCTTACAAAACCAAACACTGTCTTACCACATGTTCTAACAGTCACACTCCTAGATATTTACTCAACTGATCTGAAAACATGTTTACAAATAAACATGTATGTGACAGGTTACAGTAACTTTTTTTTATCATTTCAAAAACTGGAGGCAATGTCTCCTTCAGCAAGTCAATGGGTAAACAAACCATGTACATATACAGAATGGAATATTATTCAGCAATTATACAAAGGGCTATCAAGCCATGAAAAGGCACATAGGAAACTTTAATGTATATTGCTAAGTAAAAGAAGGAAATCTGAAAAAAATTCAGATTGATGACTCCAATTTTATGACATTCTGGAAAAAGTGAAATTGTAGACAGTGAGATGGATGATTGCCAGGAGTTTGAAGGAGAGGTGTTGAATAAATAAAGCGCAGAGGAATTTTTAGGGTGGTGAAAATATTGTCTGTGATATTGTATTGGTGGATGTGCGTTTGTCAAGTCTCATAGAATTTTACAGACTAAGAGTGAGCCTCAATGTGTCAAAAAACCTTTAGGAGGTTAGGGGATAGTAGAAAGGACTGCAGACTGTTATCTGAGAATCTTACATTTTTACAAAATATAAATAAATCATACTAAGGGAGTTGAGGGGAGGGGAAGGTGCTGACTACATAACTGGAAATGAACAGGTTCTTTGACTGAAGGCAAAGGAACTATAGCACTGTCTTCATTTAAAAAATTTGCTTCCCATGAAGGCACAAGTTAACAATTATAGTCCTGTTGTCCATGTATACTGGAATTGAGCAATTAGTGAAAATGAACTGTGGGTGATGAGAATCAGATATCTTACTGTTCAAGTAGGAGTTTACATATAAGCAAGGAAGGACGTTAGAATGATCCACATGGAAAAACAATAGGAGACATCAGTGTGAACCCATCTTTAGCTTATTAACAACATGTGTGTGTGTGTTGCATTGCTTCCATTATGTTCTCAGTTCAGTTCGNAGAATCAGATATCTTACTGTTCAAGTAGGAGTTTACATATAAGCAAGGAAGGACGTTAGAATGATCCACATGGAAAAACAATAGGAGACATCAGTGTGAACCCATCTTTAGCTTATTAACAACATGTGTGTGTGTGTTGCATTGCTTCCATTATGTTCTCAGTTCAGTTCGGTTCAGTCGCTCAGTTGTGTCCAACTCTTTGCAACCCCATGAATCGCAGCACACCAGGCCTCCCTGTCCATCACCATCTCCCGGAGTTCACTCAAACTCTCCTCCATCATCCAGCCATCTCATCCTCCGTCGTCCCCTTCTCCTCCTGCCCCCAATCCCTCCCAGCATCAGAGTCTTTTCCATTGAGTCATCTCTTCTCATGAGGTGGTCAAAGTACTGGAGTTTCAGCTTTAGCATCATTCCTTCCAAAGAACACCCAGGGCTGATCTCCTTCCAAAGAACACCCAGGGCTGATCTCCTTCAGAATGGACTGGTTGGATCTCCTTGCAGTCCAAGGGACCCTCAAGAGTCTTTTCCAACACCACAATTCAAAAGCATCAATTCTTCGGCGCTTGGCTTTCTTCACAGTCCAACTCTCACATCCATACATGACTACTGGAAAAACCATAGCCTTGACTAGATGGACCTTTGTTGGCAAAGTAACATCTCTGCTTTTCAATATGCTATCTAGGTTGGTCATAACTTTTCTTCCAAGGATTCTTTGGGAAATTATGGACCATAGCCTGCCAGGCTCCTCTGTGCATGGAACTCTCCAGGCCAGAATACTGGAATGGGTTGCCATGCCCTCCTCCAGGGAATCTTTCCAACCCAGGGATCAAAACCACATCTCCTGGGTTTCCCACATTGACAGGCAGACTCTTTACTACTGATAATTACATACAGAAATATTTACAGATATATGTATATACACAGGTTAGTATATACATAGATATTTATTTGTTCTGTCGACTAAGAGGGTATAAAAGCAATGACATCACATTAGCAATCAGCATACTTAGCATACAGATCTTGGTTTCAAAAACCTTTCTCCAATAAAAGGAACCAGCCAGTCTTACTCAACTGATTCCAAGACTGGAGCAGGGTATATACAAGATGTGTCTAAAGTATCTCATAGATTTCAAAAGTAAGTAAGTCATCAGAAAAATCTCACAGTGATGCACGTATGTCAAAGGGATACAGAAGTAAACTGAAAGAGCTCCCAGTGGCTCCAGAAAGAACAATTGGATAAATGAAATATATAAAGTAGTTTAAAATACATATCCATGAACCTATATTGATATTGATAAATAACTTAATAAATAAATGAAAGGGAAAGAAAAAACACATTTTCCATGCAGAAGAATTACAGATAATTTATAAGCCTTTCTGCCCTAGAGAAAGGAACTCGCTGTCTGCCCCTTCATGTTGGGCTGTGCATAATGACTTTTTTTCAATGAGTAGAGCAGGGAAACAGGGGCTAGTGACTTGAGAGTGGAGAAATCTGACAAACACTACCTCACCCAGAGGATCAAGATCAACATCAATAATAATAATAAATCATGTGAATAGTATGTATTACTGATATAGTGTGATGAAAATGGCACTTTACTTCTGGGCTTCCTAAAAACCCATAACTCCAGTCTCATCATTAGAAAAGCAGACAGATTTCAACAGAGAAGCATCCTACAAAATACCTGACCAATACACCACAAAACTGTCAATGTCTTCAAAACTAGCAAATTCTGAGGAACTGTCACCACCAAAAGGAGTCTAAAGAGACATGACAATTAAATGTCCTGTAGTATCCTAGATGGTGCCCTGGAACAGAAAAAGGACCTTAGGTAAAACTAAGTAACTCTGAATGACATAGACTTTAGTTAGCAATAAGGTTAGTATTGGTTCGTTAGGCGTAACAAATGTATCATAATAACATAAGATGTTCATAACATGTGAAACTGGATGCAGGATATACAGGCATTCTCCATTCTATCATCTCAATTTTTCTTTAAAACTAAATTGTCTTAAAAAAATAAAATCTACTTCAAGAAAAGTAACCCATTCTAAATCATAAGAAAAGACACTACAATTATTTTCATTTAAAAATGTGAAACAATGGTTACACAACATCATTTTGATTTCTCCTCAATGCTTTTCTATTTTGGGGCATTCTCCCTACTAATCATTCCATCAATACAGAAACATTCTGAACTGTTCCAGTTAAAAATAGTTACTTTCAAAGATGGTGAAAATCAGTCACTTTCAGTCAGCTTGACTGTCAGCATAACAAGAAATCACTGCAGGTTAGAACTAAGATCTCTCTTCCTTCACCTTGAGTGTGTAAAAAATATTATACCCATCTTTATTTTCCATAGTAATCTCAGATGCTTTTATCTAGACATGGGTTAACCCTGCAAGATAACTGAAGGGTGGCAGAAAATAAAGTCTTTACGTTTAGTTGTATTATAAATAGTCCCTGGACATATTCATTAATAACAGATACTTGAAATTTAATTATCCATACATTGAATTTCTACTTTTTTCATTGTGATATTTTTAGTAAGATATATTTGGAATAAAAAATAAAGTTTAAGAATAAAGCAGTTTAAAACATTTAAGAGGTAAAGATTTAAAAATAATATGAGGTTCTATGCTTCACATCATTTGGTTAAAACAAATGTTAACAAGTTATTATTTATCAGTAACTGATAGATTATTTCTTTTTTCTTTAATTGGAGGAAAATTGCTTTATAATGTTGTAATTGTTTCAGATTCTTTAATTAACAATCTATTAAAGGAATTTACTGTATATTAAAACTTTAGATAAAATAAACATTTCTAGGGATACATGTTCTTATTATTCTAATAACATAGACGCTTAGAGGCTTTTAAGGAGAGGTAACTGTATAGACATTCAATTACATTATTTTAAAGAGGAAGTTGAAGTAAATTGCTCCTTATCTCCTCTTTGACTGCTGCCCCTCCTGCCTGCTCTCAACTGAAGTCCATGCATTTTGAAGACCAATTCTCCATCCTCTTAATCCACAATTATTTACTTAAATGCTCCAGCATTAGTTGAATTCCTAAGCTCTTAGAGCTTGTAGCAGTCATCCTGGAAATTGCTATGCATTATTAGGTATTATATTATATAGCTATACTTGAATTTTTAGAAATTATATCACTTTTTAGCCAATTATATGTTCTTAGAAGATCAGAACCATGTGAGATACTTGTTTGACCTAGTTTCCATTACCCAAACACATACTGGGCATTAAAGAAATATCTTCTGATGAAATGATATGATCTAATCTACTCATTTAAGTTATAATTTGTAAACAGTAATGTTTAGTAATATGTTGGTTTTATCTAGAAATCATAGTTGAAAATGTTTTGCTAAGTTCCTTAATGGAATATCTTTTCTTCATTTTATCAAAACCAAATCACGTTAGAATATTTTCTTACCATTTTAAAATATAGAATACTATTATATAAATGAGATGTTGCATTTAAAAAGCATATTTCTTTTTGATGAACAAGTTAAATATTAACAAAAAATCTATATATTAGACAAGAAACAAAGCCTTTATATAGACTATGTTCAAGAAGCCTATATATTAGACAATAAATAGACTATGTTTTCAGTAATTACGTAAATCTCATGGTGTTATAGAGCACTGCTTGTCTTTGTTGGGATTGTTCCCAAGTAGCCACAAGCTGTAATTCAGTTTAAAATGCTCCTGAACTGCTAGTGCCGATGAGTGCTGGGAAAAAGTGAGTAAACACCTTCTGGGGGATATCTTCTCTATTTTGTTTGGCTTTTCTTGTGAGAATGCTCCTAAGAAAATGCTTATGATAACAAACTCAAATTGGAAAATAATTGGGCTGGCAAAATAATTAAATTAACATGTATAAAGTCTACCAGAGACAACAGAAGACAGAAACAAAACAAAAAATTTCAGATAATTAACTCAAATATAGATCATTTAAAAAAGAAGAGAAAAAGAGGGGAAAAAAAGGAAAAGATTATTTGTTCATTATTATATTAAAAAATAAGCTTGGAGGAATCAGCATGTAATAGGAAATTATTTTTTAAATTGCATACAGTATTGAAAGAAAATTAGAGTAATTGAGATGAAAAATGTAAGAACTGAAATTTAAAATGCAGTGAATGAGTGTGGCACCAGATTAGTGACAAAAAGAGAGAATTAGTAAAAATGGAAATGGAGCCAAAAGAATTCTGAAAGTGGCACACACAGAGGGGAAAAAAAGAAAAAGGTATCAAATGCAAGACAGTTTAAGAAGTACAGGTGAAGAGTTAGAAAATCTAAAATACATTTAGTTTGCAATCCAGGAATGGGAGTACAAGTTCAGGGTACAGAGCAGAGAGGACAAGGGCACGGAGAGAGAAGTTCTGAGCCCATGAGCAAGGCTTTGTATTCACTCCTGGTATCAGGGAGCATGGCAGTGACTTGTGACTCAACTAAAAAAACTCCTCATGTTTTCAGCTCATCCAAAGGCTTTTCTAAGGTAGCAAGGTCATTATGATTCACCCCAATAATTTTGAGGTCTCCTATCTCAGCAGTCATATTGCTTTCTGTTTGGGCCCATGAGGTTTACATGAGTATTTTGAGCTTGCATAGTGGGAACCTTTGTAGGAGTCCTTTTTTTTTTTTTTTTGATTGAAGTATAGTTAATTTAAATATTGTGTTAATTTCAAGTGTCAATTTTAAGCAAAGTTATTCAGTTTCTATTATTCAGTTATTCAGTATTCTTTTTCAGATTTAAGTCTTAAAAGTCCATCTTAACCTTTGACATCAGTTGTTATTACAAAAAAAAAAAAAAAAACTCAAGTTTTCTCAATAGATAGAGCAACTTTGTTATCTTTCCTATCATATAAAAGTGTTTTAGCCCATGTGAATGTTGCAAAGGAATTCTAGGCTTGGGATATTCACATGATTTTTGTTTTTCTGGTACCATTTTAATATCTCTCCCTTACTCATTAAACTTAAATTTGGGCTTTCTTTACTTTAGGAAGTTTTCTAGGTGAGCAAGCCTAATTGAATTCATTTATCTACATTACTGGAGTCTGTTTCTTATTTTGTAGTGGGTCACCTTTATAGCATAATTAACTCAATCTGCACTGTAAGAGGCCAAATACCAGCCAATGCCCCATCTATAATTTCCCATGGGAACTGATATCTTTCATGGATTTCTTCTGAAAGTGCCAAAACTCTCTTATAGCAGCAAGATCCATTGCAAAAAAAGAACAACCCAGAGAACAAATGAATTTAAGGTTGGCATCACAGATTGTAGTAGGGCCTGAATTGTTAAGACAGGTCAACTGTTAGTGTCCTTTTTAACAAGCTTCATGTGCCTGGGTTCAGTTCAGTTCAGTTGCTCAGTTCTGTCTAACTCTTTGTGACCCCATGGACTGCAGCACGCCAGGCCTCCCTGTCCATTGCCAACTTCAAGTTTACCCAAACTCATGTCCATTGAGTTGGTGATGCCATCCAACCATCTCATCCTCTGTCATCCCCTTCTCCTCCTACCTTCAATCTTTCTCAGCATCAAGGTCTTTTCAAAAAGTCAGTTCTTCACATTAGGTGGCCAAAGTATTGTAATTTCAGCTTCAACATCAGTCCTTCCAATGAACATCCAGGACTAATATCCTTTAGGATAGACTGATTGGATCTTCTTGCAGTCCAAGGGACTCTCAAGAGTCTTCTCTAACACCACAGTTCAAAAGCATCAATTATTTGGTGCTCAACTTTCTTTATAGTCCAACTCTCACATCCATACCTAACTACTGGAAAAATCATAGCCTTGACTAGATGGAATTTTGTAGGCAAAGTAATGTCTCTGCTTTTTAATATGCTTTCTAGATTGGTCATAACTTTCCTTCCAAGGAGTAAGCATCTTTTAATTTCATGGCTGCAATAACCATCTTCAGTGTTTTTGGAGCCCCAAAAATAAAGTTGGCCACTGTTTCCACATCTTTTGCCATGAAGCAATGGGACTGGGTGCCATGATCTTAGTTTTCTGAATGTTGAGCTTTAAGCCAACATTTTCAGTCTCCTCTTTCAGTTTCATCAAGATGCTCTTTAGATTTTCTTCACTTTCTGCCATAAGGGTGGTGTCATCTGCATATCTGAGGTTATTGATATTTGTCCCAGCAGTCTTGATTCCAGCTTGTGCTTCATCTAGTGTAGTGTTTCTCATGATGTACTCTGCATAGAAGTGAAATAAGCAGCGTGACAATATACAGACTTGACATACTCCTTTTCCTATTTGGAACCAGATTGTTGCTCTATGTCTAGTTCTAACTGTTGCTTCCTGACCTGCATACAGATTTCTCAGGAGGCAGGTCAGGTGGTCTGGTTTTCCTATCTCTTTCAGAATTTTCTACAGTTTATTGTTATCCACACAGTCAAAGGCTTTGGCATAGTCAATAAAGCAGAAATAGATATTTTTTCTGAAACCTATGTGCTTAGTCCCTTCATCTCCCAAGCAAACCAGCCAAGATTTGAATGATTTGCTTGGTTTTGCAGCAGAAATCATGAAATCCCTTGCTTTCACCTCTGTGAAAGCACGTTTCTAAAATAGTTTTCTTCAGAGTGTCAGAAATATCTGGCCTTCCCTACCGTCAAACAAATCTTAGCCTCAGTTGTTACAATGGGCAGATCTGAGGTTCATTGCCAACTTCATTAAGTATTTGAGCATCTGTAGTTGACTCTCTTCCTTGTTCTTATCTTCCAACCATCTCCCCAATTCTTCCTCATCAACAGGCCATAAAGCAGAGGACCATTCATTGCTCAGTTGACCATGCAGTTTTTTCAACATGCCACTACTGAGTCCCATGAGTTTTATTCAAATCCTCTTAGTTAGTCCACAAGGTCCACATCTTTCCTCTTCCCAAAAGCCAGATCCCTAGAAGCATAACACCTATGTTTCCAAAAACCATCAGACAATCTCTGAGAGACCAGCTAGTCTGCCACACTTCATGGCAGATGACACAAGACTCCTGGGGTAGACATAAAAGTGAATTTATTGCAAATGAAGCACCAAAACAATTAGTACTTGTACCATTCTTCTGAGCTCCAGTTCTTAAAAGGTGACAGGAATTGGGCCATACATAGGTGACACGAATCTTGCCTTATATGACAGGAGAAGGGCTCTGAGATTAGAGAACTTAAATATTTTATACTAGATATTGAGCATAGCTGCCCTTTCTTCCAGAAGGAAATGATCATCTCTATCTTCCAGGGCTATAAGCAAACCTGTTACTTGCTTCATAGGGAGACATTAAATATACTATCCAAGTCTATTCTCCATAAAACATATCATTTAAAAGATCTTCTGGAACAAGAGGCAGTCAGTGCCCCTGCTTTCAAGATGTACAGAAAAAAAGAAAAAGACATCCATCCAGAATTATTGGTGTCCCAATATATCGCAAATTGAAGATGAAAATTTCAGAAATAAATTGTTTTATTCCATTAGTTTTTTACTATCAGAGAGCTGCTGTACCATTCTTTTTGTTAGAATTATCTTGAGGCAACCTGAATCACAGTCTGACGTAATGTGACTTATTGGTAAAGAATCTGCCCTCCAACACAGGAGGGCATAGGTTCCACCTCTGTGAGTGGAAGATCCCCTGGATAAGGAAATGGAAATTCACTCCAGTATTCTTACTCGGGAAAAATCCCATGGACAGAACAGCCTGGTGGGCTACACTCCATGGGGTCTCAAAGAGTCTGACAAGACAAGGACTAATCTACCACTGTCACAAGTATAAACATGCACTGTGCTTTTCGTGTTTCTTTTCAAAACAAGAGCTTGCAGTCACTTTTGGAACTAAGGTTTGTCATTTTAGTCCAATTCAGTCACTCAGTCATGTCCAATTCTTTGCAGTCCCATGGACTACAGCATGCTAGGTTTCCATGTCCATCACCGACTTCCAGAGTTAATCCAAACTCATGTCCATTGAGTTTGTGATGCCATCCAACCATCTCATCCTCTGTCGTCCCTTCTCCTCCCACCTTCAATCTTTCCCAGCATCAAGGTCTTTTCAAATGAGTCAGCTCTTCGCATCAGGTGGCCAAAGTACTGGCATTTCAGCTTCAACATCAGTCCTTCCAATGAACACCCAGGACTGATCTCCTTTAGGATGGACTGGTTGGATCTCTTTGGTGTCCAAGGGAATCTCAAGAGTCTTCTCCAGCACCACAGTTCAAAAGCATCAATTCTTTGGTACTCAGCTTTCTTTATAGTTCAACTCTTACATCCATACATGACCACTGGAAAAACCAGTGGTTTTTGTCTGCCTTGACTAGACAGATCTTTGTTGACAAAGTAATGTCTCTGCATTTTAACATGCTATCTAGGTTGGTCATAACTTTCCTTCCAAGGAGTAAGCATCTTTTAATTTCATGGCTTCAATCACCATCTGCAGTCATTTTGGAGCCCCCAAAGAGGGGGCTGTTAAGTCAGCCACTGTTTCCACTGTTTCCCCATCTACTTGCCATGAAGTGATGGGACCAGGTGCCATGGTTTTAGTTTCCTGAATGTTGAGCTTTAAGCCAACTTTTTTCACTCTCCTCTTTCACTTTGATCAAGACACTCTTTAGTTCTTCATCACTTTCTGCCATATGAGTGGTGTCATCTGCATATCTGAGGTTATTGATATTTCTCCCAGTAATCTTGATTCCAGCTCGTGCTTCACCCAGCCCAGAGTTTCTCATGATGTACTCTGCATAGAAGTTACATAAGTAGAGTGACAATATACAGCCTTGACGTAGTCCTTTCCTGATTTGGAGCCAGTCTGTTGTTCCATATAAAGTTCTAATTGTTGCTTCCTGACCTGGATACAGGTTTCTCAAGAGGTAGGTCAGATGGTCTGGTATTCCCATCTCTTGAAGAATTTTCCACAGTTTATTGTGATCCACACAGTCAAAGGCTTTGGCATAGTCAATAAAGCAGAAAAGGATGTTTTTCTGGAACTCTCTTGCTTTTTCGATGATCCTGTGGATGTTGGCCATTTGATCTCTGGTTTCTCTGCCTTTTCTGAAGCCAGCTTGAACATCTGGAAGTTTACGGTTCATGTGTTGCTGAAGCCTGGCTTGGAGAATTTTGAGTACTGCTTTACTAATGTGTGAGATGAGTACAACTGTGTGGTAGTTTGAGCATTCTTTGGCATTGCCTTTCTTTGGGATTGAAATGAAAACTGACATTTTCCAGTCCTGTGGCCACTGCTGAGTTTTCCAAATTTGCTGACATATTGAGTGCAGCACTTTCACAGCATCATCTTTTAGGATTTAAAATAGGTCAACTGGAATTCTGTCACCTCCACTAGCTTTGTTCATAGTGATGCTTCCTTAAGCCCACTTGACTACATGTTTCAGGATTCCTGGCTCTAGGTGAATGATCACACCATAGTGATTATCTGGGTTGTGAAGATCATTTTTGTACAGTTCTTCTGTATATTCTTGCCACCTCTTCTTAATGTCTTCTGCTTCTGTTAGGTCCATACCATTTCTGTCCTTTATTGAACCCATCTTTGCATGAAATGTTCCAGGGGGCTAAACAGTATCCATTGTCTAAGTAAGTAAGTAAAAATCACTCAATTGTGTCTGACTCTTTGCCACTCAATGGACTTTACAGTCCATGGAATTCTCCAGGCCAAAATACTGAAGTGGGTAACCTTTCCTTTCTCCAGAGGATCTTCCCAACCCAGCAATCGAACTCAGGTCTCTTGCATTACAGGCAGATTTTTTATCAGCTGAGCCACAAGGGAAGCCCTCCATTATCTAAATCAAATAGTTTAGAAAAGGAAAGGAAGGAGGAAGTTGAAGAATAGTTTAATGAAGGGGTGGTCCCTGTGCGGTGGCGAGAAAACAGTGGGTGTACACAGATCCTCTTTGTGGATCAGAGGCAGAGAGTCCTGGGTTGGGGATGTGGCAAAGCTAAAGTTTCTGACAGAGAGGGAGCTTGTCAACATTATCCCAAACTTCAGTCAGGACAAGACCTACTGTATCAGGGTGACTCAGGACCCTTTCACACTGGCTCACCAGTAGAGGCATCTCTGTGGCTGGCAACCAACCTGAAACCCAGTGTTAGCTGCTTCCTACTGAGTGGAGTGAGATGGGCATGTTGAAGAAGATGAAGGACCATGAACACGAAAGGAAAAATGTTCCCTCCATGCCTAATTCCAAGGAGCTTACCAAACTCCTGTTATACAGGATTCAGAGGGAATCCCGAGAGCAGCTGAGTTCTGGAGTGCCATGGAGGATGCGTGGGACAGTCAAGTAGTCAAGCTCTGGTGTCTGCTGATGGCTTTGGGAGACTATAGGCAGCCCGTGCCATGTTGGATAACTTGACTTTGAAAGCCATGGGCCTTTCCTCCACTAGTGCTCCATCACGTGGACAAACTCCATTCAGACCTGCAACCTTCAGACAGCACCCAGTCTCAAGGCTTCCAGGTAGAGACGGGTTTGTCCAGCCTTATGTCTGGGGTTGGAGGTCCACCTGGCGGCGTGTGACTGCTCAGGACACGATGGAGGGCCTCACATTTCTGTAGTTCTAGAACCATTTTTGAAAGACTGGATGAAAAATGTGCATAAAGCAATGAATGGATTTATAACATTGTTTGACAACAGTGGGCTTACGCTTAGTCCTGGTGACATTCTGTAATCCCACATCAGTATCTTGGAGCAAACTGTCCTTTTATGGGGGAAAGAAAAAAGAGCTTTGCCAGAACCTATGACTTTCCCTGTGGAACTTCTGGTCTCTTGCTTGGAACTGACCTGCAATGGTGAGTGTTTGGTGACTTCATGTATTGCTTTTAAAAGATAGAAATATTTAGTAGGAGCAGGGACACAACCCTGAGTTTATTGCTATATATATTTTTTTGATCTTGATTTTTGGGGCTAAATTTAGAGTCTCCAGCAGAGGTTGTTCCTGTAGAAAAGGCCAGCTGATGAGTGTCTAGTGATGGTGACCCATGTTGATCATCTAAGTCCTGATACACAAAAAACATGGAAACAATCCAAATCTCTGGGATGTTTGTTTGTTTGTTTGTTTGTTTCTGCTAGACTGCCATGACAAAGGAGCAAGTCAAGTGGCTAGAATGATCTGAGGAACTAAACTGAGAGGTTTAGCAGGGAGATGGTACTTTTAGACCAACACTCTAGGTATCTCTTCTTTGCTTTGCTCCTTTTTGGGAAGGTATAAAGGGTTGCTTAGCATTCAGAGGAAATTCAGGGGAAAATTAATTCCATGTCATCAAGTGTGTGAGCGAAGCTGAAGACATGATGCCACATGATGTAGAATCTGTGACATGATTGTTGAAGGACTGAGGGGAAAGCTGTTATAAGCAGCAGAGGCTTACTTAAGGGTAATTTTTATTTATTTATTTATTTTTTTGCAATAGGAGGAAAAGTTTCAACTGGAACATTTTGGAATTCCTCAATTCCTTACAGAAAGTATATCAGAAAGTATATTACTGAGAGAGGATATGGTTACCTAGTCATGCAATGAATATGTTCAGTAACCAGATAGTTTTAGACCATAGCACCATTGGTCAAAAACAAGAGCCTGCCATGTTAGGTTTCTTTTAAGAGCTTAGATGCATGATCAACTGAGCCTGAAAAATATCTGCTAGGATTTTCCATTTAGTGTTAGAATTCCAAACTTACTTAGCTACCTCAAGCACTATGTCTCTGTTCCAGAGTAGTACCCACATATCCCCTTAACAAGCAGCTGATGGCTGTTATTTGAACACTGAGGGCCAGACATTAAATGATTAGGACTTAGAAGACCTAGTCTCCAACGTTTAAGAGATGACAGGACTTGCTTTTTCATCTCATCCTTATGCAAAATCCTTCAGATTTAATCTGGGGAACCTTCTAGTCTGAAACCACAAGTTTTTGTGCAGGTTTAGGAGTTCTGCAGATCTCATCCCCAAATTTGTTTCTTACAACCTGGCTGTGATACAATCAAATCTGTCTTCACATTTTACCTGTAAAACTATGTAATTGTTGAGATTTCCTTTCTCTGACTTTATTACAACATACAAAGGGTTTTCTCTTAGAAAAAAGAATAGTATAATGAAATGACTACAAGTAAAACTGTTAAATGATACAGAGATATGAATGATGGAAGAAAATGAACACTTGATTAGATCAGCACAATGGAGTGAGAACCAAAACTCAGAGAGCAGGAATATGGTTTGATTTTCCAGCTGAAG
>SJYA01001414.1:201133-274587 GCA_006410615.1 Neotragus moschatus | reverse complement strand
GACTGAGCGACTGAACTGAACTGAGCTCTCTTTTTGTGACTAAAATAACCTTAACAAAGAAACTCATATTCTTGATATTTGCATGAATTTAGAGTAACCTGGCAACTTTAGATGTGGAAAATTATTAAGGGTCATCATTCTGGTTGCATTCTCTTTTTTTCCTTTTATTTTTAACTGCCATATAGTTGCTTTATAATGTTGTGTTAGTTTCAGGTAGACAGCAAAGTTATTGTGATATGATATATATATTATATATATCACATATATGTGAATCCATTTTTTTCATATTTCTTTCCAAAATAGGTTATGGTAATGGAAATAGCCTATAATGGAAAAAAATCCCTTCTCCAGGGGATCTTCCCAACCCAAGAATCAAACCCAGGTCTCTCACATTGCAGGTGGATTTTTTACCAGCTGAACTACAAGGGAAGCCCAGGAATACTGGAGTGGGTAGCCTATCCCTTCTCCAGTTGATCTTTGCAACCCAGGAAAGAAACCAGGATCTCTTGCATTGCAGCAGGATTCTTTACCAGTTGAGCTACCAGAGAAGCTATAGGTTGTTATAAGATATTGAATATAGTTGCCTATGCTATACAGTAGGACCTTGTTGTTTACCTATTATATATAGAAAGAGTAGTGTTTGTATGTTAATCTCAGACTCCTAATTTATCTCTCCCCCTTCCCCTTTCCCCATTGGTAACCATAAATTTATCTTCTGTGTCTGTGGAACCTGTTCCTGTTTTGTACATAAATTTATTTGTACCATTTTTTTAAATTCCACATGTAAGTTATATCATATGATATTGTCTTTATCTAACATAATTCACTTAGTTTATCTTTGTATCTGAATTCTAAGTAATGTAAAATGACAGAGAGAGAGACCAAAAAAAAAAGGGAGGAAGAAGAGGAATGGGAAAGTAGAAGAAGGGGGAGGAAGGAAGGGAAAAGAAGACAAATAGAATAAAGGAATAAAAGAAGGACAGAAAGGAAAGAGAGAGAGAGAGAGGGAGAAAGAGAAACACCTCGTTTAGTGCCGAAACAAATGACCTACATTGCTGTTTCAGTTCAAGTTGGATCCAAAAAATTAGGTTTATTGGCAGAGTTTATAAATTGCAGAGCCCTAATATATGATGAAGAATTGATGCTTTTGAACTGTGGTGTTGGAGAAGACTCTTGAGAGTCCCTTGGACTGCAAGAAGATCCAACTAATCCATCCTAAAGGAGATCAGTCCTGGATGTTCATTGGAAGGACTGATGTTGAAGCTCAAACTCCAACGCTTTGGCCACCTGATGCTAAGAGCTGACTCATTTGAAGAGACCCTGATGCTGGGAAAGATTGAAGGCAGAAAGAGAAGGGGACAGCAGAGGATGAGATGGTTGGATGGCATCACCGACTAAATGGACATGAGTTTGGGTGGACTCGGAGTTGGTGATGGACAGGGAGGCCTGGCGTGCTGCAGTTCATGGGGTCACAAAGAGTTGGACATGACTGAGTGACTGAACTGAACTAAATATATGATGTTTGGTTGCTTTTAAAAAGTAAAATCAGCCTGTAATTGTACATTAGTAAGAGAAAAATGGAATCAGGTTCTAAGCCAGCTATGATTACAATAAATGCCCAAATCCACTTAGCCCCACCTCTTCTTCATCCACTCTCAACACCTACTCCTCAGACTGAATGGCAGGGAAAAGTCTTATCAATATTTGTATTGAATCCTGTTTCTAGATTTCTAAACAGGTACTTATTAACAGGATGGAATAAAATCAATTACTGAATTACTTATCAACAATTTCCATATTCAATATTTTCTAGAATTGTATTAGATTTATTTACTTATGTTTTCAAGAATATTTGACTCAATAATTTAAAATTAAATGGTTTTTATTGTTGTGCTCTCCTAGGGGGAGTATGGCTATAAAAGTGTAGCAGATATCAGTCACTTCCATAAAAATAATTTTAGAAAATAGCTTTTTCATCAGTGTTATTAGAACATTAAAATATTTATTTATAGAGCTAAAGTTTGCTCCAATGTTCACTTTCTCTTTGTCTATCTTTTAAAAGCAAACGATGTCCTCTCATAAAGGCTGTGGTACTATTACTGTCAGAAGCAGTGGGTTGAAAGTTGGATTGGATTACATTTGATATTCTTTTACTGACTACACCTTTGAATTTCATAGTGCTAGCCAAATGATATACTATATAAACTGTTTGACATCAAATCCCTTTAATAACTTGAGAGTCTGTCAGAATTCAGACATTTGGTGTTATTGCCTGCTATTCAAGGGAAAATTATTTGCACCATTTTGGTGTATTGATTTGTCTTCTTTGTTGTTTCCTGGAGAGATTCTATTATTGAACCAAAAGAAATATTCAACAGTCACTTTGCTCTGAGTCTCAGGAGGAAGGAATAGTTTTAATATGATTACAAACTGAAGAGTAACATTAAATCTGCCACCTCTCCCTTGGTCAGCTCCAGTTATGCTTTTTAATTTGAAACTATCTTCTAAGAACTTACAAACAAAACATTAAATACCTGGGAACTTCAAAAATGCAAGGACCTTCACTTTCCACTTTAAAATTAAAATTTTCATAAAATATTTCATGAAAAATTTGACATCAACTCAAATATCATGTTGCTTCTCATAAGATTTCCTTTTCGCATTATTCAATATTGGGTAAATAAACCTGAGAATATTGGCAAATTTGAGCACATTTGTTTGATGCCATGTGCTGCTCTCTAAAATGGTTCCCCTGAAAACAGCAATGATTACTTCACATTCTCCTTCAATTAGGGTGAATCTCTGTTTATGCTTCATAGAAACACCTCCTTTTATTTTCTACTACCAAAAGCTGAAAAATTGCACGCTCTCCACTCTAAACTAAAGGTTTAAACTAAAGTTTTAAGATTGTCTCCTTTTGTATCCTATTAAATGTTTCCAACAATTCCCCTTACTAATATTTAAACAGTCTAGAATAAAAACAGAAGAAATAGAAATGTCCTTTCCAGGGCCGCGAAGGTCTAGTCACCTTTGAAATAGATTGGTGGGAAGTAGGTGACTCTGTCCCCTTATCTTTCTATCATTCTACCAAACAGCGTGGCAGCAGTCACTTACGCCCTGGGAAGAAATCAAGTCCCTGCACAACTGCCTGGTCAGTGTGTTATTTAGCTTTGCCAATGTCAGTTCAAAGTGTTTTCATCCTTCAGTGTTTTCTCACCCTGGCAGAAAAATGGATAATGGATGATGATGTGGATGACAAAGTGCATGGACTCTGAAACTGATAAAGAGGAGAGAGAAGTTGATAAGGAAAGAAAGCACTTCTGAGTCCACAGCGTTATGAATAATCTCCAGTCCACACACACACAGGGAGACCCTTTGTTGCTGCTCTGTTGCTTAATGTTCTGTTAATGTTCATGCCATCTTAGCTTTGTGCTTACACAAGATTGAAAAACAGCAGACACACAAAGTGTGTTAATGATAAGTGTTAGTCACTCAGTCATGTTTGACACTTTGAATTCCATGGACTGTAGCTTACAAGGTTACTTTGTCCATGGAATTCTTCAGGCAAGAACACTGGAATGGGTAGCCATTCCCTTCTCCCTGGAATTTTCCGGACACAGGGATTGAACCTGAGTCTCCTACACTGCAGGCAGATTCTTTACCATCTGAGCACCAGGGAAGTCCATAATAATAGTAAGGATTATGGTTATTTTGGACTCCAAAATCACTCCTGATGGTGCCTTCAGCCATAAAATTAAAATATGAGGAGATCCAGTTCAATCCCTGGATTAGGAAGATCCCCTTTAGAAGGAAATATCAACCCTCTTTAGTATTCTTCGTTGGGAATTCCCATGTACAGAGAAGCCTGGGGGGCTACAGTCCATTGGAGTTGCAGAGCTGGACACAGCTGAGCAACTAACATGTTCACTTTCACTTTGCTCTTTGGAAAGAAAGTTATGACAAATCTAGACAGTGTATTAAAAAGCAGAGACATCACTTTGCTGATAAAGGTTTTTATAGTCATGGCTATGATTTTTCCAGTAGTCATGTATGGATGTGAAAGCTGGACCATAAATAAGGCTGAGCGCCAAAGAATTGATGCTTGCAAATTGTGGTGTTGCAGAAGACTCCTAAGAATCCTTTGGAGTGCAGGAAGATCAAACCAATCAATTTTAAAGGAAAGCAACCCTGAATATTCATTGAGACTACTGATGCTGAAGCTGAAGTTTAAATGTTTTGGACACCTAATGCAAAGAGCCAACTCATTGGAAAAGACCCTAATGTTGGAAATGATTAAAGGCAAAATGAGAAGGGGGCAGAAGAGGATAAGATTGTTAGATAGCATCACCAACTCAATGGACATGGATTTAAGCAAACTCCAGGAGAGAGTAAAGAACAGGGAAGCCTGGCTTGCTGTAGTTCATGAGGTCACAAAGAGTTGGACACAACTTAGCAGCTGAATGACAACAACAAATGGTTATTTCTCCTGTAAGTGTTTAAGGTAGATTGATAAATCTTTGTATTTTCAATTTCCAGTTTTTTTAATTGTTTAGAAGAATATGGGTAGTTATCACTATTAACAATAATCCTATTCTGTATATGAAACCCAAAGTTAAAAGAAGTAACTTAAACGTATGTCCACTAACCATGTGATGTGCTATTAAGACAGGATTTATTACACTTTTACCTATGAATGAAATTATCATCTTAAATGGTAAGTTTGTAATAAGACAAACTATGATAAGTAATCAGATAAAAAAGAAAAGGGTGACAGCGGGGTGTCAGAAAAGCAAAAGGCACAGAATGTGTTTAGTTGATGAAGTAAATATATTTTGTTCATCTCTCACTTGCTTTTTATTCTTTCTCTGTAATTCTTTCCAATCACTATATTTTCCTTCACTTTCCTATTCTCTATTATTTGAGTCACTGTTATCCTCATGGTTTTCCCAAATATTATTGACCTGTAGTAGCTATTTAATAGTTTTATTTGGGGAATGAGAGGTTTCTTTTCTTGTCTCTAACCTGCTTTTACACATTTTTAAAAAACTCTTTTATTGAACACCTGTGATTTAGCTGGTCCTGTGCTAAGAGGACAATACAACAGACACAGTCCCAAGTACCTTATAACAGGACGTGTACCCTATTAGGTGGACACTCAAGACAGTTTGCTGATTTCCTCCTTGGATTTCCACTCAAGCAAGTCCTATTGTCTTCCTTAATTTTTCCTGGTTAAGGTTTGTTACTCTTTCAACTGTCAACTTAAACATCATTTTCTGCAAGAAGACTTCCTTAAACCTCTGGAGTAAGTTAGATATGTTAGCTATTTGCTCCCATAAAAACTTATCTGTAGGTCTGTTATTAAAAGCTGTGTTGGTGTTTCATATATATTTGTTGTCCTTATGTAACTCGAGATATATGAACTGAAAAGTAGTATAGGTAATGTTGTTTTTCATTACAGTTTTATTTTCATCTTTCCAAGAAAACATTAAACATATTTTAGAGCTAAGAAAGATAACCATATAAGTAAAAAGGAGATCAAGATCCTATTAAACCCTCATCTCCCTCACCCTTCTCATTTTTAGCTTTTCAAATAAGTAACAACATTGTAGAAATTTTAAAGAAGATAAAATGGTGGGTTGTTTTTTTTTTTCACTTTTTGTTGGACCATACAAATGAAAAGAATCCCAATTTTTGAGGCTAAAAATTATATTTTTAACAAAGAGTTGAGCAAAGTATGCACTGATTTTACTTAATCAATTGATCAAGTTGGAAAATTAGCATTTTTCAACCTGAGAGTTAATGGAATTATTGCAAAAGCTCCATAAATCTCATCTGTACCACTCTCTGTGTTTAACCCAGTCTTTGCCAGTCATTCAACACAAAGCAGATTATAACTTCTGTCTAACTCGCTCAACAGAATCAAAGTCCAGGTTAGTGATCAGAACCTTGAACAAGAGATGTGCCTTCTGTGTTCAATTTTTATTGATATGCTTCTTAAGTATAAATCTGATGCTAGTGGGAATATTATTTCAAGCTATTTCTGATTATTATTCCTGCTTATTCTGACTCTAAAAACAGTGATGTGTGCTTCCAATTTGGAATGGATTTTCTATCTGTCCCTCCTACATTCAAAGAATTATTAGACCTATTTAGAGTCATTTTTCTACTTAGATCATGCTTCTAAGGAGAATGAAATGAAAAGGCAAATATCCCCCCTTTTGTCGCTTGCTATATGATTGCTTACATGACAGGTAAGGAGAAGAAAATACTAATTTAATTTTTATTGTTCTTTTATCTTCTGGGATAAAAAATATTTCTAAAATAAAGTGCTAATAATATAACAGTATCACTCCTACAGTTAATAACAATAATACGCTTGAGATTAAGTCATTTTCATTTTTTGCAAGTCAGATGAAAGACACATGGTACTCATGTGAGGCAACATAAAGCATCATCTATTTTTGAAGCCATAATGCTTTGTAAAAATGACTACTTTTAAACTGAGAAATAGCCCTTCACTATATATGATAAGCAGGTATTACTGAAAGAAAATGATTTCTAATTTTGAATAAATAGTTTGTGTATTTCCCAGGAATACAAAGAAATATTACTCTGGGTATGAACATGAAGAAAAAGATCAGTTTTCTTATGTGAATCATTAAAATAGCCAAATTATTCTGTAATTATAATTTCTCTATGCCTTAGTGCTCATAGATTTTTAATTAAATCAATACTTAAGATAATTTTCTAGTACATAGATTTCACAGTTTTCAAAAATATCTAATGAGAATTTCAGTATAAACTAAATAAAGACAAGTGGGAAGTAACACATGTGCTGTGCTGTGCTTAGTAGCTCAGTCATGTATGACTCTGAGACCCCATGGACTGTAACCCACCACGCTCCTCTGTCCATGGAATTCTCCCGGCAAGCATACTGTTGTAGGTTGCCATCCCCTCCTCCAGGAGATCTTCCCAACCCAGGGATTGAAGCCAGGTCTCCTGCATTGCAGACAGATTCTTAACCATCTGAGCTACCAGGGAAGCCCAATGTATATTCATCTTCACCTAAATTTTTCAGTTCTTTCTCTTAGGGTCTTTTAATTTTTCATATTTGCTAAAGAAGGCTTTAGAAGTCACCCATCTTTTGCAACTTAAATGTTTTATAAATATTGTTTTGTGCTTTAGTATAAAGTGTATTTAGTTAGGAAAGTCTATCTCCTTTATCAAAAGTTTTTCTTAGATTTCTTCCTAAGGGTTTTCTATTTAATATGGTATTTAAAATTTTGAAATAAAATGTTGACCTTTTTTAAAAAAAATCAGCTCATAAACTCAATATCCTCTTTTATTTCATGAACTTATGAATCATTTGATGATAAATAAGATATTTCATAATTAAGACAGTGTTTGGCTTCCCTGGTGGCTCAATGGTAAAGAATCTGCCTGCCAAGCAGGAGACCTGGGTTAGATTCCTGAGTCAGAAAGATCTCCTAGAGAAGAAAATGGCAACCCACTCCAGCATTCCTGCCTGGGAAATTCCAGGGACAGAGGAGCCTGACAGGCTACAGTCCATGGGGTTGTGAGTCAGACATGACTGAGCACACACTACATACACACATGCACACCCAAACACACACAAGAGAGTGCTTACCTCACAAAAAGTACTCTAAATCTTAATCACTCGGGAGAAAATATCATCGAATAAGTGATTCAAAAATTTTTTTATTTTTATGCTCCCAGTACATGTATGTTTCACAGTTACAATACTTGTCATAGATGGTAATTCAAATAAATAAAAGCCAATAAATAGAGGGTCACAGATTAAAGAAATACGCCAGAGGGTTGATATTCTTATATTTTGTCCTGCCAAGATCTTTAGTCAGAGAAGGACATGGGAGGTCATTTCCTTATCATATGAAATCAGGAACAAGCCTCATTGTGGCAGCAGTACAAAACTTTTATGGAAATGTTACTTGTGCATATCAAATGCATAGCTGACATTATTTCTGTTATCAGAGACTAAGCAATACCTTGTGATTGCCATATAACTCTAAAATGTTAAAAAGGAAAAGTGAGGGCTTTGTTTCATAGTTGGCTAGTGCTGGCAAAAATAAAATGTTACTTCCACAGCATAAAATTGACAGTTCTTCCCCTTCTAAAAGTGCAGACTCTTATTAACATTTTGTGTATAAAACATGCAGAATGTAAGAGTGCTTTGAAAATGTGTATCTATAGGTAGGTTTAATATATAAATAATTGCAAGTTGCACAAACTTCCTAATAGATAATACAGTTTCTAGTAACCTTTGTCGTTTCTATGTGATGTGATTACCTCAAAGTTAGTGATTTTACATATTTCCTTTGTCTGACTTTTCCATTTCTCTCCCATGTTCTCATCTAGGACTACAGTCTTCCCTATTCTTAATGCAAGTGCCACTTTCAGGTGATTTTGACTATTTTTCTAATGGAAAAGTAGAATAAATTGTTATTAATTAATCTTGGAACCAGATTGTAGATTTGGATACCTTTTTGACATTTTTCCAGCAACTGATTTGGGCCAAGTCTTCAGGGTATTCTGGTTTTACCCAAAATGGATCTGAATCCTTTCAAATGGGAGAACATCTGCAAAGGGGGACTCTGTTACTACACCGGACACATATCCTCCGTGAATAAGACGTTCATCCAGGAAACAATTCCCTTCAAAGCATAGTAGCATAAAGATGGTCCTTTCCTGAGGTTTAAAATGGGAAATAAAATCTTTAAAGGTTAGCATGTTCTTAGTGGATAGCATATTTAAAAATGTATTTAACATAATAGTTCAGTTTAAAGGAAAATGCTATGATTATTGATGTAAAGAGAATAGTCTTTTATTCTCATGCGTGCGTGTATGCGAAGCTGCTTTAGTCGCATCCGACTCTGCGATCCTGTGGACTGTAGCTTCTCTGCCCATGAGACTCTCCAGGCAAGAAGACTGCAGTCAGCCCACCCCCAGGTAATCTTCCTGACCCAAGGATCGAGCCCATGTCTTATGTCTCCTACACTGGTAGGCAGGTTCTTTACCACTAGCACCACCTGGAAAACCCTTCTTTGATTCTTAACTACATTCTAATATCAAAGAATACAAGGAAAATATCTTTAACCACCAAACCTTAATATTACAATTTTTTGTTGTTATGCTCTCTTTCTTCTCTTTTGACTCTCACATAATAAAAAGACCTGGTAAAGAGTAGGGAATCCTTTAGGATTAAAACATGTTATTTGAAACAGTCTCAATTCACATACTTTAGTAAATATGTAGAATCACAAAATGCAACTCTTCAATTTTATTTCTATAAATATATCACCACTCAATTTCAGTCAAGAAAAGAAAAAAAACTTAGTTTCTCAGTCACCTTTTCTTTTTCATGACAAGGCCAATAGATGTAGGTGGGAAACTATTTTGGCTTTTCAGTTTCCTGATTGCTCTAGATCTATCAACTATTCACCTTCACGTTGGTGACTTCATTAAATTCTGATTTAGAAGCTAATTTGAAAGAAGCCTGACCTTTGAGGGTGACAAGAGGGCAAAGGAAGGAGGTGGAGAAGACACTGCTGAGCAGATCGCAATTCATATTTATGGTTTAAAAGCTATCTTATGAGCTAGTCACCACTCCCAATTTAGCTTTTTAATCCAAATCTTCACTTGAAAGTAGCCCCTGCTAACTCAGAAGTGTTATAACACGCAGTGGCCAGGTGGGGGAGAAATGCCGCCTTATGCCTTTGAAGCTTGGCTGCCCAAGATCAATGGCAGCTCACAGGTGGCCACACTTCAAAGACAAGGCACTGGTTCTCTGTTTTGGTCCAGCCCCTATAGCAGTTATTTTTCCCCCCCACAGTGGCTTGGAATTGGCTTTCATGTTAGACTTTCACTTAAGAAAGTAAATGAAGACCATTAGAGGCAGATCTTGATTAAAAGAATTTTAAAAGAAGCTAACATCTTGAGANTCAAAGACAAGGCACTGGTTCTCTGTTTTGGTCCAGCCCCTATAGCAGTTATTTTTCCCCCCCACAGTGGCTTGGAATTGGCTTTCATGTTAGACTTTCACTTAAGAAAGTAAATGAAGACCATTAGAGGCAGATCTTGATTAAAAGAATTTTAAAAGAAGCTAACATCTTGAGAGGACCAGCCAGCTTTGAAAAGCACCTATTAATGCAATTGCTGGGTAGAGGGGAAGGTAAGCCTGCGGGGGAGACTTTTAAAAGCAGCCCACTTATGGGGTTGCATCTGACATTTCAGCCACTCAGGTTCATCCCTTCCACCAAGCTACAATGGATGTTAGTAAATTTTTATTCAACATTCTGTAGCTGGGTGTCTATTCAGGACTGGAGTTAGAATGAAAAAATGTCCCAAGCTGCCAAGCCCAGGTGGAAAGACCTCAGTGGAATTAGTTGAAAAATAGCAATGATCAACTTTAAGTCATCAAATATACTTCTGCACAACCTACACACAAGAATATAGTCCTTGAGAAAAAGTACATGTTACATTTGCTGAAATATACATTTTCTCTTTATTTTAATTTTGTTTTTATAGAAAAATGAAGATACAAAGATACAGTTTATTATAGGAATATATCTGATATACTTCACTTTGTAATAACAGTATTCTGAAGGAGTGGATAATGTTTCTCTTGTCACAAATAGATCGTGTACATCTCAGTAATTTTATAAATAGTATAAAAACTGGAGGAACTTTTTATAATCCAGAAAAATGGTTCTTAGTCTTGACATACTGAAATCATCTAAATCATCTGGCATGTTTTAAGGAAAAAAAAGATGCCTAGGGTTGCATCTGGAGATTTTAATTTAATCAGTCTATGGTAGACCTGGGCATAGGAATTTGGAAAGTTCCCCAGGTGATTCTCTTGCACAATAAGAGTGAGAAATATTGGCCTGGAACAAAACCTCTCAAATTCTAATGTGTATATAACTACCTGGTAATCTTGTTAAGCTGAATATTCTATTTCTGTTGTTCTGGGATGGGGTCTGAGATTCTGCATTTGCAACAAGCTCCCAGGGATGCCAAGCAGCTGCTCTGGGATTGAGGCCACTCTGTGCAGAAAGAATTTAGATAGTTCAGGAGAAGAACATGAATAAAATCATTAAGACCTGTGGGTTGAAATTTCCGTCATTTTTATAACCCCCAATCTAACCAGACACCCAGTCCCCACCTGTCCCTAGTTGCCCCAATTCCACATGCTACTATCTCTCAGGTTGCAGAGTAGACTGGTTACTGAAGATCATTAAGGCTGGTTTCTGGAAAAATCTCTAGAAGGCTGAGCTAGGATTTTAAAATGCAGACCCTAGGGCTTCCCTGGAGGCTTAGTGATAAAGAATCTGCCTGCCAATACAGGGGACATGGGTTCCATCCTTGGTGTGGGAAGACCCCACATGCCATGGGACAACTAAGCCTGAGCATCAGAACTACTGAGCCAGCTCTCTAGAGTTTGTGAGCCACAGCTCCTGAAGCCCACACACCTAGAGCCTGTGCTCTGCAACAGGAGAAACCACTGCAATAAGAAGCCCGCACATCCCACATAGGCAGTAGCTCCCATTTGCTGCTAGTAGAGAAAGCCCATGTGCAGAAGACCCAGCACACCCATACATAAATGAACTAACAAATAAACCTTTAAAACGCAGCCCCTAATAGAAATCGCTCACTGGGATATTTCCAAATGAAGAAACTGCTTACTACAGGTAACTAAGAAGCCATTCTGCATTATTAAACTTCTACTCTCAGTATGTTGAGCTTGATGCCAGCAAGAATGCTAAGTGAGGCTGTTGCTCTGGACCATATTTATGACTTTTATTCAAGTAAGGGATGAGCTGAGTGAAGAGCCATCTGGACCTAGGAGGAGGACCAGTTATCCACACTGCCAGTGGGTTCAGGCAGTTCTGCATCCACAGAAGCGGACCTTTCATCCCGAGTGGCCTACGTGAGTCCCAGGCTGCTGGCTATGCAGGTGTTACTAGCCCTGCTGTGAAACGTTCAGATTCCTGACACTGAGCATCAAACACAGCTTTGAACTTATGTTCCTATATGCCATAGATCTTTTAAATGAATATAGTATTTGAAAAGTATAAGCAAGGATTCTATGCACTGTTCCTCAAGCCTCCTTGTGTTCTCTGACCATGTGATGTTGTATAAAGATCCTGGGCTTTTATATTTGGAAAAGTTGAGTTTGCATGTGAATTGCAATAGAATTTATGACCCTTTGGAAGTGTTAGTACAAGACTGTCAGTTGTTTATTGAGAATCCTCCTTTCTGGCAATGCCCTGGTTACACAGGATCCTCAATCTGGATTTCTGAAGTTGTAGCTTTTCTAATTAATAAAAACACTGTTTTCCAAGCTCAAAAATGCACTTTTTTTTGGGTTTAGGAAAGCTTTCAACACCTGTCACAAAGCATGACAGGACATAAACACTTGATCCTTTCATCAAAGGATGGTCAATAGGCTAAATTTTCTTTTATTTCCAGTACCTCTCCTGCCCTGCCATTTAGCCTCACTTTCAACAACCTTGATTGTCCCAAGGAAAAAAAATTTTCCTTACTCTGGATCCTGGGAAGTATTGGAGTTTATCTCCCAAGAGATCTTGAGAAATCTTATGCAAATTTACCCACCTGTCCTCTAAATCCTAATAAAAGAAAAATAAAAAGAAGAAGAAGAAGAAGTGCTATTGTTAAGATAAAAAAAAAAGAAAGTTTGCTACATTTTGTTCCTAGGCAGTATCTTACTGAGCATTCATTCATCATTTAATCATTCACTCAACTAACATGTGGTGGACAATCTTCCAGAAACTGAAGATTTAAAGGTTAAAAACACAGACAAAATCCTTGTCCTTTAACTACTGATTCTCTAGATTTGAGGGGAGGAAAGCCTATCATATAAAAATAACAGCTATATTTTATTGCCAATTTATCAGGTGTCATATTAAGGGTATTTGTAGATTTGTCTGTTTAATCCTCCTGACCTCTTTTGAGAAGTACATGGATGACAGTAAATATTAGCAGGCACCAGCACTGCCTGAAGTTCATGTCAAACGACAGCTTGCTGACCCTCATTTCCAGAGTTTCCAACTCAATGTTGGGGGCAGGATAGAAGAGTTTCCATTTTTAAGAAATGAAGTGATATTGATGCTACTAGTTTGGAAAGCACACTCTCAGAATTATTAGATTAGAGAAAAATGTATAATAAATATAGCAAACACTAATAATTACATAGCAAAGCACTGTTTAAAACATTTTGTATAACTTCTTATTTAATTCTTTCAACAACTCTATAAGAAAAAAATTATTATTATCAATCTATTTCACAGATGAGGAGACAGGCTAGTTACGTGACTTTCCCCAAAATCACGTGGTTTGCAAGGTGGTTACTCTGCTGGGATATAAAGCTGGCATGAACTCTACACTTTTCTCACTATGCAAACATGTGGGTGCCTCCATGTGCTGGCTATACTTAAGGTATGGATCCAGTGGGGAACAAGATGGACAAAATCTCCAGTTTCACAGAGAGGAGGGTTAGACTTACTTTGCTTTGGGTTGTGATATATCAGTTGAAGTATGAATGAGAAGGAGACACCTACCCAAAAAGTCAAGAGAAGGACTGCACAGGAGAGGAAACAAGGGCAGAGCGTCTGAGCTAACACACGGTGTCATCTGAATACTAGGAAGCCATTGCATAAGGGAAAAGTGATACAGAACAGGCTCAGAGAGAGATCCATGGGCTGAATGGCATAAAGCCTTGCAGGGTGTTGTAAAAAGGTTTAATTTATTTTGAGGTCTGTGAGAAGTCACTGTAGGGTTTTATGAAGTAAGATGATATATTTTTTTGCCTCTGAAAAGATTGTTTGTAGCTGACATGTAAAGAATAAGTGAATGGAAGGCAAGTTTAGAACCCAGAAGACCAGTCAGGAAACTATTGAAAGAGTCAGGATGGCGATGCTAGAGCTTAGATGATATGTCAAAGACATCACAGAACCCTTGGCACAAAGTGCATGCCTAATGAATGACAGCAATGGTTGTCATGATCAGTCCAACAGAGAGCTGTTTGTCCCTCTATAATATGCTTGGCAAGCCATTGTTAAGGACCATGGCTACCATTGCTCCCTTATCTGATGCACTTGAGGTGGTCCTTGCTTTCCCAAAGAGTAGGAAGCATTTCTCCAAGGAAGACCAGATTGTTCAGAATTATAATTACTTTTCTGAAGAAGCATTTTAGACACCGCATTACTCAATCTCATTATTTGATACTAACTATAGCATTTTAAAGATTCTGGTATTAGCATAAATTAGTAAGTATAATTAGATGAAATCTTAATTTTTTTCCCTGATCTTTGCTCTCAGGCATAAAGTTAGTGGTATTTGTGAATAAAAGTGATAATGGATTTAAGTTACTCTATTTCCTAAGTTCCAAGAGGTTCCTACTTCTCTTAATCACATTTTAAAGTGCTTGGAATTGAGAAAAGTTTCAAAATTGCTGTGCACAATGAATGGGATAGCATTTTTATTTTTTTTCCTGAAAAATTGTTGTGAAATGTGCAGCTGACAGATTTTTTCAATCTTCACATAATAGTGATTTTAAATAATGCATATATAAATAAGAAAAAAAACCCTCATAAGCACAAACCATTGTTGGTTAGGAAATAAGCTAGCTTTCTCAGCAACACTGAGGAAATATTGAACATAACTTTTACTTTACAACAAACAATGAGTAAAACAGATACATATTATGTATTATAGAATTTCATAATATTCAAACATATCTCTATATGAAAGTCTTCCAATAGGAGACAAGTTTCAAGTTTTTAATTTAAATTACGATCTCAACAAAGACTTCACTGAGGAAGAATGCTGTCCAAACTTGCTAAGAGAAAAAAGAGAATGAGCACAACAGGATATTGTAATAGTGTGATTACCCCTAGATTAAAGAGAAACCCTCAGAAAGACTGTATTGATGTCCAGACTTCTCTCAGGGTAAGGCTCATGGGCAGGTACAAACCATTATCATACCCTTTAGATTTAGAGATAAATGGGTCAAGCAAATTAATAAACAATACATATTATTCTATACTTTAGTGGAGAATTACTGTTTGGTATAATAAAGCTATAAGAAAGAACACTGGTACACTAATGCCTTTTTCTTAATAAAAATTACTAAAATCTAAATGTAAACATAAAAATGATTATCACAACAATACCAAACAATTTTCACAGAAGTACAAGTATTTCATCTTTTACCCATTCAATGTTTTTAAAAATTTTCTATGAAGTGGCCTTTGAAAAGGGTCGAAATTTCCACATTGATTCCCATTAAAATATCAGATGTAGATATTTTCCTATCAATTTCATTATCATCTCTCATTTAGCTTCATTTCTTTGCTACCTAGTTTCTTTTAAATAATCAAATATAAATATGTGGAATACTTATGACAAATTCTTTTGTGTACAGATAAGTACCACTAATTAAATCTCTTGAGTCACTTCTAATATTCAAAGATACTCTTAAATGAACTAGCTAATTAAGGTGGTATCTGAAGGCAGAGCGCCGCTAACAAAGTGACTAAAGTTGTACGTGGTAAAAGGGAGCTGTTCTTGCTTCTCATAGTCAATGCTCTAGCCATGAGCAGGAATCATGAAAATTACTCCATTAGTGCCAGTGGTTGAAAAATAATATCACCTTTTTATGTTTGTATGAAGCACTGAATATTATTCAGAAATCTTGCCTGTAAACTCACTCTTTCCACCTGAGCGATATTGCACATGGTTGTTCTTTATTTCCCTCCCCAGTTCTATAGTTTAACATAAATGATCAATTCATTACAGTGTGTTTCATAAAATATACATTGCATTTACATTTTCATTTGTTTCTCATTATATCCACAGTGTATTTTGTAATACACTGTAGTGAGCAAAAATGAATGACCTTTTCTGCTATTCTCTTTATCCTGGGTTTGAGTTTTTATTTCCCCTAGAGATAACTAAAAGGGAAAAACTCAGGAGATATAGACTAAAATGCTGATTCCTAGGATAATGGCTTTCCTGCTTTAATTCAGTCAATAAATCAGTGCTTTCCTTCCAAAATAGTGTGCTTCCTGAGAAAAAATAAATTTTTGGTCTCATTCTGTGTGCAGATCTCAGTAGGAAACATAGTAGAGACTCTTCTGACAGGGTATGTAGCTGTAGTGCAGATGCCAATAGAAGCATTACAGGGTTGAGTTCAGGAAAAAAAAAGAGTAAATAAACAGATGAAGTGAACAAACTTATTAGTTACAACAGAAATGGTGTGACTCACAAAAGCTGTTTATGAATAGTGTGGAAAATTATATCATTTAAGACAACTTTTCCTACTTTGTTTCCTCTTGACCTCACTCCACTCATTCAATCAGTGAAGAAGATCAAGTTACCGGTACTCATCTCCAAGTTCAGTCCATTCAGTTCAGTTCAATACAGTCGCTCAGTTGTGTCTGACTCTTTGTAACTCCATGAATTGCTGCACGCCAGGCCTCCCTGTCCATCACCAACTCCGGGAGTTTACTCAAACTCATGTCCATCGAGTCGGTGATGCCATCCAGCCATTTCATACTCTGTCGTCCCCTTGTCTTCCTGCCCCCAATCCCTCCTAGCATCAGAGTCTTTTACAATGAGTCAGCNGTGTCTGACTCTTTGTAACTCCATGAATTGCAGCACGCCAGGCCTCCCTGTCCATCACCAACTCCGGGAGTTTACTCAAACTCATGTCCATCGAGTCGGTGATGCCATCCAGCCATTTCATACTCTGTCGTCCCCTTGTCTTCCTGCCCCCAATCCCTCCTAGCATCAGAGTCTTTTACAATGAGTCAGCTCTTCGCATGAGGTGGCCAAAGCATTGGAGTTTCAGCTTTAGTATCAGTCCTTCCAAAGAATACCCGGGACTGATCTCCTTTAGAATGGACTGGTTGGATCTCCTTGCAGTCCAAGGNGCTAAGGTTAGTTATATCCTTTGGAATGTCATAACTTTATCATTTCTAGATGAGATGCTAGGTGGGCTCATAGAGTACTTACTATTCCTAATTTGACTGTTTTGTCTTTATTTCAATTAACATTTACTAAATATAACTATATTAAACATAAAATATGAACAAAAACCCACTTCATACTTGTGTATAATTTGAAAAGTCCCAACCAATTGAATAAATATTTAATTCATGTGCTCAGTAATCATCTGTTGTTTGCTAAATGATAGTCTTACCTTCTTTTTTCCTTTGTCATTTTATTATTAAACTTATTCCAGCTCTATATATCTCTGTATATTTGCTGTTTAATATATAAAACATTAAATATTTTAATTATATGCATACATAGTCTTGTAAATAAATATTACCAAAAAAAGTTTCTTTTTGGTTTACTTTGTGTGTGTGTGTAGACATTGCAGCCACGTCTATTTTGGATAAGACTGACTATTTGGAATTCTTCCTATTATGTTTTCAACACCTGACCTTGGAAATCTGACAAGCTACAATTTAATCTCCTATAGAGGGTATAGTTAGAGAAAGACTGACATATAAGTATCCAATGTCTCTCTTAATGCACACCAAATGTTTATGTGCTACTGCCCACAATCTCACCAAATGTTGCTACAATCAAATCCTTTAAAGAGAGATTTTATGTATTTGAAGCAAACTTGACACCTGAAAAACCTAAAATTATACACCATATAAATAAGGGCATGGTTATACAGTGAATCGTTCCAAATAGAATAGAGCTGCAAAAGTTTTACCTGGAAATTTCCCTTAGAAGTCATCTACTTTAACTATCTTATTGCATCATTCACAAACCAGAAACCCCAAAACAGAAAGGTAGATTTGGGAAAAAATAATAGAATTATGTCTAAAAACTAGGTTTCTTGATATTTATTCCCCAAATCCAGGAATTATTCAATTATTGGTACATAGTATATATTCNGCTGCAAAAGTTTTACCTGGAAATTTCCCTTAGAAATCATCTACTTTAACTATCTTATTGCATCATTCACAAACCAGAAACCCCAAAACAGAAAGGTAGATTTGGGAAAAAATAATAGAATTATGTCTAAAAACTAGGTTTCTTGATATTTATTCCCCAAATCCAGGAATTATTCAATTATTGGTACATAGTATATATTCAATAACTATTTGTTGAGTTATTGTTAAAGGATCATGCTATCTTTATTCAACATTAAAAATCACAAGTATATACCACATAAAGAAACATTTGAGTATTTCTAGCATTGCATGACTAACATGCATTTAAAAATTTTTATTCTAAGTCAAATATTCCTGAGTTCTAATCTTGATCTGGCAGTGTCAATCTTGAACTTGGAAAGACTGTAATTCTGGGTAAGTCCCTGATATTAACATTTAACAATTCCCTTTTTAAAAGAGTTGATCCTACACATGCTTGGGGCCTAACTGAAGGGTCCAATGGTCCATCCCATGTAGTGCAGAGGAAAATATTATCCTTGGGTTCAGAGCCATAGCTACTCTGTGAGTAACCTGGCACAGTCTTCATCTCTGCCTTTTTAAATCATGGTCAATGGCTCTGTTCATAAAGAGCCACTCATTTCTGGTTGCTCAATGCCAGACTGTTTCTGCTGCTATTGTCTCTCAGCAAGCCAAAGCCATGTAGCATCCTTTAACACGAGGGGCTTCTCGACATTGTCATTCCTCCATATTTATGAGGCATTGTATTTGTGGGGATGAAATATAGCCAAATCTATGTTGTTCCCAGTCTGCCTTTTCCATAACTGTCATTTCTTTGGCTTGAAGTGGGTAATGCTTACTTTCCAGGGAGCAAATCTAGCCTTCTTTCAGAGTGTCGTTGGAAAGCGATTTACATTCTAACAATAAACAGACTTCTTGTTCTAAGAGTATAAAAAATCAGCAAGAGTAACAAAGAAGGAAAAGAGGAGGAAGAGATGCTGATAAGTCCAGAAACATTTTCGAGTCTCAAAACACAGCAGAACTGAGAGCTTTAGACAGCAAATATATATGACATTTGCTATGTTTGAGATCAATTAAAAAAATAATACCTGCATTCATGCATAAATATGTCATCAATTCACCTCTGCAAAATGTGATGACATTCAGAAATGTACATGGTTTGGCATAACATGCCATTCAAGAACTACCTGCAAAAAAAAAAAAAAAGAACTACCTGCAATATGGTAGAAGGATGAACAAAATTATAAGAAATAAAATCAAGGTATAAATTCAGTAGCCTACAACAGGAGCATTAGAGATCTTAGAACCTTTACCCATTATTAATTCCTGACAGTAAATTCTAAGAAAAATATGTAACTTAACATTCCAAGAATACTAAATCACAATAAACCCATGAACAGTTGTGGGGACAAAGCAGACCATTGACAGCTTTCTGTTGGGGATGATCAGGAGTTAAAAAGTCAGCTCACAACCATGGCTTAATAAATCAAATTCTATCTGTAGTTGTTTCAAAAAGCTCCTTTTTCTTTTTAATAATAAAACACTATTAGGAAGATATAATTAGTTTTTTTATTAACGATACCATTTTATTAAGGATATGTGTTAAAATATAATAGTTTATTATATTTAATAAATGATTTCATTAGTATTAGTATAACATAGTATTACAGGTTGTATTTGAAATGAGTCCAGTTGTTTAGTGAAAGAAAATATGAAGTGAGTTTCTATTATTCCAAATAAATAAAATTCTACCACTATTAACAGTGTCTTTGTACCTAAATTAAGTTAGAATTAAACTATTTTAGGAGAAATATGCTTGTTACATAGGCAACACTCAGGTACTGTTATATTATTCCAGCATAATTTTACTTTGCAATACTCTGCTTTTCATTCTGCAACATTGAAGTTGTCTTGTTCAGGAAAAAAATAAAACTAAAAACATACAGATGATAGAGGACAATGAGAAGGCAAACATAAGAGCATTAATCACGTAAATAGTTCAACAAATATCATCCATACTGCCGCAGCCCATTTGTTCTTTTTTGTTGTATTTTATATCACTGAATTATAATAAACTCTTGTTTCACATCATTCATCAGCAATTGGATTATGGATGTATTGCAATTTGCCTAATTGATATCCAAGCAAAAATTATGCTATACTGGATAGGTTGTTAACAGGAGGTAACAAAGGGAGAAAAATGTCATCTCAGGCAAATCTGAACATCACGATATAATACTGTTCCTGTCACTGCCAGTGGATTGGTCTTAAGTGCAATGATGAATAGTTAGGAACCATGAGCATGATCTGAGATCATTCAGAAAGTATTTTATTAAAATACCGTACACTTCTGGCTAGACACTTTGAAGTTTCAGATCATCTATTAAGAAAAAGTACTAAAGAGAAGAGATAGTATTGTGCCATCAAAAGTAGAAAGTTAAGCCTTTGGAGCAAAAGGGCGACTCAAACACTCAAAATCAATGTACTCACTCCAGGATGAACAAGAGCTGCATTTTTCATCATCAGAATTCAAATTTCTCTCTGCTTTGAACTGTAATTTGAAAAGTTAGTAGGTTATTTAAACCTGGCTATATTCTAGTTGGATTCTTGATCCCTTTATGCATTAAAGAACCGTGAGAAAAATTCTTAGAACTTATTAGCTGGAAAAACTCATGGACTTTTGAAGGTCTATTTTATTTATACACACACATGCACATAACCTACACTTATATCTCTCAACTTGTGTTCATTTAAAAATAAAGCCTAGAGCTAACTTTCTAAAAATCCACTTGAAAATGGAATATCAGACTTGACAATAAAATAACAGACTTGTCATCACTGTGGTTGCTGTTTAGTCACTAAATCAGGCCTGACTCTTTTGCCACCCCATGGACTGTAGCCCTCAAGGCACCTCTGTCCATGGGACTTCCCAAGCAAGAATACTGGAACAGGTTGCCATTTTCTTCTCCAGGGGATCTTCCCAACTCAGGAACTGAATCTGCGTCTCCTGCATTGGTAGATAGATTCTTTACCACTGAGCCACCAAGGAAGCCCAAGATTTATCATCCATAAATATAATTATTTATAAGTTTTACTTATCTAATTATATTTTCAAAACCTTCTTTTAAAACTTTCATTATATACCAATAGCAGTAAAAGATAGCAATTAACCCAGTAACAACAAAAAATCAACTTGCATTAAAAAATGCAAAAGGTGATTTACAAAATAACACTTCCCATGTAAAAACAATGTAACTGTGAGGTGTATTATATGCTTTATGACATATGACTTTATATACACATTCTCCTCCAGCATATATCTGTGTATAAGCAGACAAATATAAGTATCTGAAAGCAAGAATAACCACCACTGTTTCTCCAGGAAGTAATAGTTAAGGATTACTCATGTGGGTCTATGCTATTCCATCTGACAAACTCAAAAAGGGCATCATAGATTCATTGAATATTATGGTCAAAAGGGAATTTTGAGATCTTTTTGTACAAATTCATCATGCAGTTCAAAATGTCAATCAAAATATATTTAAATACATTATAGATGAATATTTTCATCAAGTAGTCTTATGATAATGTACATACACATTGAGACAGACATTAGCCATTCTCAATCTTGGCTGCATATTAGAATCACCTGAGAAGCCTTTTAAAAATACCCATAACTAGGCTCTCCATCCCCAGACATTTTATTTAATTCAGCGAAGTATGGCCATCATCACACACTAAGGTGTAGCCACAGTGGAGAACCACTGACCCACATGAATCACATAAGAATTCATTGTTGGGGGAAGATATCAAAATGCAAATGCAAAATGTCAGAAATGAGCAAAGTCTATTTCCAAGTTAAAACAAATTGTTAATATTGCAAACCAGGTTCATACATGTAAATTCATATAAAGAGTTCTTTCTGTGTTTATTAAATAAATCATTATGCATACATATTTTTAAATTTTAAATTAAGGCTATTTTACATTTCTATGACACTGAAGTTGTTAAAAACACTTTACAAACATTAATTGTGCTTCACAATATCCCTATAAACTACATATTATTATTTCTGTTTTACAAATAGGAAAACACAAGCATGAAGGGGCTAAAACTAATTGCCCACAGTCATGCAATTAATAAATACTGCAGCTGAGAAAGAATGGGGGGATTCTGATTCTTAAATTCCTTATCTAGTAAAGTTGTCCCTAGGTATTGCAGCCATGAAATTAAAAGACACTTACTCCTTGGAAGAAAAGTTATGACCAACTTAGATAGCATATTAAAAAGCAGAGACATTACTTTGCCAACAAAGGTCCATCTAGTCAAGGCTATGGTTTTTCCAGTGGTCATGTATGGATGTGAGAGTTGGACAGTGAAGAAAGCTGAGTGCCGAAGAACTGATGCTTTTGAACTGTGGTGTTGAAGACGCTTGAGAGTCCCTTGGACTGCAAGGAGATCCAACCAGTCCATTCTAAAGGAAATCAATCCTAGGTGTTCATTGGAAAGAATGATGCTAAAGCTGAAACTCCAGTACTTTGGCCACCTCTTACAAAGAGCTGACTCACTGAAAAAGACTCTGATGCTGGGAAGGGTTGGGGGCAGGAAGAGAAGGGGATGACAGAGGATGAGATGGCTAGATGGCATCACCAACTCGATGGACATGAGTTTGAGTGAGCTCCGGGAGTTGTTGATGGACAAGGAGGCCTGGCCTGCTGTGATTCATAGGGTCGCAAAGAGTCGGACATGACTGAGTGACTGAACTGAACTGAGGGATGGAGAAGGGACAAAACCCTGCAAAAAATATTTTAAATTTAGTGCCCCTCCCTTTTTAAAAAAAAAAAATAAAAGAAAGTATTCTGTTATCATCTATGAACTTGTATCATGTAGCTTCTATGGCTACATAGCACGCCAGACAAAGGGAACATGAAATAAAACATGCTAACGAACCTCTGCTTCATGTCCTGAATCAAGAAGGTTCATTCCAAGTATCAAGAACCTCCATTCTAAATATAGGACAAAAGAACTTCCATCTGAGCTGAGCACATCTAGAGTAAAGGACCATATAAGTATCAGACATGCCAAGAACCAAAACTGTGCTGAAGAAAAAAACTATAAGGATTCCGAGGTAATTTTTTGGAGAAGTTTGAAGTCAAACCTGTGACAAACATTAAAAAGTTCAAGGCATAAATATACATAAAATGTTTGGGAATAATTACTTTCTTCATTTTGTTTGCTCTCAGTATCCAGGAAGGGGAGTGTAGGTGATAAAGTTCAGAAACTGGTAAGGGGGACAGTGAAAAGAGTGGAACAGAGTCTAAAAATGTTCATGTATTGCCCTACAGGCAAAAGGTAAAACCATAAATGATTCTTAAGGATGTAGAGAGGTTTCAAAAGCAAAGTACCACAGGGAATTCCCTTGTGGTCCAGTGGCTAAGACTGTGCTCCCAATGCAGGGGTCCTGGGTTCAACCCCTGTCTGGGAACTGCATCCCACATGCTGCACTGTTTACATGCCTCAGCTGAAGATCCCACATGCTACAACTAAAGATTCTTGCAATGAAGACCCAGAGTAGCCAAATAAATAAAAAATTTTTTAAAGAGCAAAGTACAACATAATATTAGACTGAAACATAATTTGTAGGAAAGATTCAAATTCGGAAAATCAAAGGCAAAGAGGCTAACTAGAATAGAAATTGCTGGGTGAGGTGGAGGAGGACATGGTCAAGAAGATCAAGTGTGGAAATAGAGGCGCATGAATGGGCAAGAGCTTTGAAGAGAGTCATTAGAAAACTTGGTAAATGACTGACTATAGGAAGAGATGGAGAAGAATTTGAAGGTGATATTGCTCATCAAATGGATACTCTCCATCTCATCTAGCTGAGTCATAAATACATTTTGTGATATAAAACTCCCTTTTATATGTGGCAGCTAATTTCATATTCGAGTGGCCCTAATTACTAGAAAGCTTGTTTTCTTTGGCAAAAATTTCACCCTATTGTAAGTTTCACCCACTGGTTCTAGGTTTACTCTTATATCCCTCTAGCTGACAGATGATTTTGTCCCTCTAAAGGTTCAGATAGTAAATACTTTAGGGCTCCCAGGCCAGATGGTCCCTGTCACAGTTCGCCAGCTCTGCTGTTAGAGGGCAAAAGCAGCCATAGACAATATACAACATGAATGAATGCGGCTTTGTTTCTTTAAAACTTCATTTATACAATAGATGGCAGGTGAGTTTTGGCCCAAAGGCCAGAGTTTGCTGACCCCTACTCTAGCTCGTAAGTATGTTTTGCATATCTTAAGATGTATTTTTATCCTTCAGACTTTCTACAAAATCCTCTTGTTCAGTCTAACCATGACCAGGTCCTCTGACTGCCTTTATACGACAGTATTTTGAATCATCACTTTTATGCTTTTCAGCAGTGAATTCATATATTTTTTAGGGGGCTTCCCTGGTGATTGAGTGGTTAAGACTTCACGCTCCCAATGCAGGAAGTTCAGTCTCTGGTTGGGGAACTAAGATACTGTATGCCACAGGGCTTAACATATATTTGTTAGATTATGGCACTCATGAGGCCTCCCTGGTGGCTCAGACGGTAAGGAATCTGCCTGTAATGCAGGAGACACAGGTTCAGTCCTTGCATTGGGAAGATCCCCTGGAGAAGGGAATGGCTACCCAATCCAGGGCACTCATAGTTTAATAACTCTCTCTCAAAATGGTCAGACAAGAAATAGAGTGGGGTCATTGACTCCATTTTTTCTGACCCTGTAGTTTACTGACAAATTCTAGAAGTGAATTAACTATTCAGGAATGTCACATTCCTGTGTTGATCCCTGCTTCAGATCAAGACTGCTCTCTGTCCCTTGAATAGATGGGCTGCTGTTGAGGCTGCTACACTTCCTCTCTTTGAATCTCACTTTTGCTAGTGGTGCCCTGTGGGGACAAGATTTGTAAAGGCTTGAAATCCTTTGTGTGTGCTTGAAATCCTGGCAAAATGGATGCAACTGCTCAGGGTCTCATGGACTAGCTCCTTACCACCAAAAGCCTGGGCCTTCTCTGCTTCAGATTTTAGTTAATTCCTAGTTTTAATGATTTCCTCCTTGTTCTGTGAGCTGGAAAGGATAAGTGGAGGAAGTCAGAGCTGAGAGAAATCTGCAGTGGGCTGTGTCCAAACTGATCAAAAAGACAAGAGGGATTTACTGAAATAGGAGGAGTGCCATTCCTAACATCTGGAGATCATGACCTGCCTGGAGATTTAACTCAGTGATGTCTGCTATTGTATCCGCACCCACTGGTCTAAGGATAGAATGAATAACTATCAATGATTGTTCATTATACATGCTTTTCTTTTTTTAATTTGAGCTTTAGAGAGCACCATCTGAAGAAACAGTGCTGTTTATACAACCAGACACTCGTCATTAAGTCAAGCTTTATAATTTCTTTCATGGCACTTATCACTAAGGTGGATCTTCCTTCTTTCCTTCCTTCCTTCTTCCTTCCCTTCCCATCCCTTTTTCTTTCCTCCTTCCTTTCTCTCTTCTTACCATCCTTTCCTGCTCTCTTTTCTTTTCTCATTTTTCTCTCTCTTCCATCCTTTTCTTCTTCCTTCCATCCTTACTCTCTTCAATGACGCTGGGGGAAAAAAATGAAGGCAGGGGGAGAAGGGGATGACAGAGGATGAGAGGGTTGGATGGCATCACTGACTTGATGGACATGAGTTTGAGCATCTTCCCGGAGTTGGTGATGGACAGGGAAGCCTGGCATGCTGCAGTCCATGGGGTCTCAAAGAGTCAGACATGACTGAGCGACTGAACTGATCTGATCCTTACCCTCTCCTTCCCTTTGTCCTTTATTTTTTTTCTTTCTTTCAGTCTATTTTTGTTCTTTATCTCACAGTAGAATGTAAGCTCTTGAAAACAGACTTCTTTGGTTTAGCAGCTGCAGTGTTCTAGGATCTATTTGGTGCCAGAGGATATGTGGTGAATAAGACCTAGCCTTTGCCCTCAAAGGCTTCCTGGGTGGGGAAGATCCCCTGGAGAAGGAAATGGCAACCCACTCCAGTATTCTTGCCTGGAGAATCCCATGGATGGGGGAGCCTGGTGGGCTACATTCCACGGGGTCGCAAAGAGTTGGACGTGACTGAGCAACTTCACTCTTTGCCCTCAAGGAACTAACCTTCAGGGGAGCAAGAAAACTGTGAATAAAATTGCAATATATAATTATTCCTAATATGCTTGGCACAAGTGAAATATCTCTATGTCTTTTTTAACATGTACTACAATATAAAACTTCTCTATTTTTTCCTATTATACTTAACTTTTCATGTTTATTCTACTTATCTGATGCTATATTATAAACATCCTGAAACTTTCACTCAAATGGCATGTTTGTTATTGTTCAGTTGCCAAGTTGTGCCCAATTATTTGTGACCCCAGGGACCGTAGCATACCAGGCCTCTCTGTCGCTCATCATCTCTCACAGTTTGCCCAAGTTCATGTCTATTAAATTGATGATGCCGTATCTTTTGTTCCTAAATCTATGATTTTGGTAAGCCTCTTCCTCTCTTCCTTTTGGTGGCAGCCAGAACAGCTGGAAAGTTGGAGGCAAATGAAGTCTATTCAATCACAAGCCTGGGGATCATGTCTGGCTGTTGACTATGAACTTGACTGGGGCTGTTGGCCAGAATGCCTAAGTGTGACCTCTCCATGTGGTCTCACCTGTCTCATGACACATGATAGAGAGGTTGGTTTCAAGGAAGAGCATCTCAAGAGAAAGCTTGATAGAAATTGTGATGATTTTTCTAGCCTCATAGTCATGCATTGTCAATGGTGCCATTTTCCATTCTTCAGAAGAAAGCAATAACTCATATTCCAGGGAAGAGTAAGCAATCTCTATCTCTTTTTTATGGGAGGAATGTGAACATGTTTTAAACCACCATAGCCCTTTCTCTGTGAGCCACAAATTATTTACATGTCTTCAACATGAAAAGTATCGCATCCCCTTATAAGGTCTCCTAACAGACCCTATTGGGCTGAAGGTTGAGGTCCAGGATTTCATTACTCATATCAGGTCAAGGTGGCATGAGACTCGGGTGTCATCACTTGACTATAGCTGCTTGAGTAGTTTCTCTCAGTTTAAAGGTCTTGAATTAAATAAAAGTTATTTGATACCCAGACAGATGGTGCCTCATACAATGGTGCCACAGACATAGCATAGTGTCTCAAGGCAAACTCATGTGAAAAAAATAGAACAGGAGGTATAAAGCAGTCAATGGCCCATAGTAATTCTGAATTCTAGCCCAGCACATGTTGCTAGTCCTAATTTCTTGAAACAGTTCTCAAAGGTCTTAAAGCTGCCCTCTAGGTTCCTGGCTCCACCCTTTGAGTTTTCCTTCCTTTTACATGAAATATGGCTGGTTGTTTGTAGCTGATTATTGTCTTTAGTCTTCTTATTGCCTGTAATAGTTCTGGAGCCCAAGGGATGCTTTTAACTTTGTAATGCTTCTTCCCGTTTTGAGTTCAAGCTGATACAATTAAAAAAAAAAAAAAAATCCCAGACAAAAGACACTCACTCCCTCAAAAAAAATCCCTTCAAGATGAGTTCTGCTCTACTTTAGGATTCCCTGGAATGTTACTGTGGAGACAGTTCTCTCAAGACTCTTACAGGGCCTTTTGTCTGTTTGAATGCATCTATATGACACCTCCTTAAATCTTTCTGAGGTCTTAACAAAGGATTTTACAGTTATATCTTTGGTTTTATCTTTAGATCATGTTTTTCTGAGAGTGCCCTAGATTTGATCTTTGCCTGGAAGCTGTTTTTTAATTATAGCATCTTTTGCAATCTGGAGAGTCTGGGAATAAGGAACCATTTTATTTTTGAATCCAGCAAGCCCAGGCTCCTTTATATTTAACAGTGCTTTCTTTAACTTTTCCCTCCCTACTCATATTAAGTAATTAGAAGAAGCTGGGCAGTACCTTAAGCACCCTCCTGGAAAAGCATCCTCCTCAGCTGGATGATCTAATTCCTTGGGTACATTTTTCACCTTTTGATAAGAGGAATATTAAAGAAGTTGTAGGCACCTGTGAAAACCATCACAGTGTCCAAGTGCAATGACAAACATGAGATTAAAGAAAGATCTCTGAGTCAGGAGGCTAAATAAATTCTAACTCCCAACTTTACCACTAATAGTAAAATGACCTTATCTAGATGAAAATGTAGAAGAATTTTGTAATAAATAAAGGTATGAGTGGTTATCTTCAGAAAAATTAGGCATCTCTCTCAAGCAAATAATTTTAACAAATGGAAAAACAGAATGTGGTTTAATCTAACATAGGTATATACTTTTTCATGTTGAAGCTATGAAGACCTCTGATGATGTTTTTATTTTATAAAATATTTCCAAAACATCCAATTATGAATATACCAGAGATTAACATGAAACTCTCTTCTTCTGAAATTATGAGCAACTGTCCATGTCCAGTTTTCCAGTAACACTCGAGGGTTCCAATAACCCTCAGAGGACGGGGATAGTAGCTCAATACTCTCCACGTAAGCAGCTAGGCACCTTAGATGGAACATTTCATATACAGTAAGTTTTAAGTTATATCAAGTACCTAAAACAATTATCATTTNGTGAACAGACTACACATTGTAAAAGTCCCTGATGCTGTGAAAGATTGAGGGCCAAAGGAGAAGAGGGTGTCTGAGGATGAGATGGCTGGATGGTATCACAGATGCAATGAACATGAACTTGGGCAAACTCTGGGAGATGGTGAGGAAGAGGGAGGCTTGGCATGCTGTAGTCCATGGGGTCGTAAAGAGTTGGACACAACTGGGGACTGAACGACAGCAACACCATGGAATGACTGCTACTTTCTTGTTAGGCTAATAGGAAATGGAGTTGAAGAAATTTGTGACCCAAATTACATGACACCTATGAGTAAAGGCTGAACACTGAGTATTTGCTATATTTTGTCCTGTAGACACACTTATAGTATATGAGATGCTTACATTGGTATCAAGTGAGTTTTCCTAATGTTGAGGGAACTGTTGATTACATTCATGAAGACATTAAAACTCCTTTTACAAAATAAAGATCCCTTTGCGGCAGCAGGCACCAGCACTCAGTGAATGTGTAAGTGAATGTGATCACAATCATTGTGCTGTAAACATCTGTCTGTATTTCCCGGGATCTTGCCATGGTTCCTACATTTTGGCTCATTTGTCACTACACCATCTGTTGAAAGATAAATTGATCCACTGGTGGTTGGATTATTGGGTTAGTAGTGCTTATGTTTATTGTCATGTGCAAAATAAATACCTTAAAACTGTACTTAATGTGAATTAATTTTTAGGTGACAGTGGGTATCCCAGAAGCTCCATTTACTGACAAGCAGTGGCAACCACAGTAGAACAAAGATGCAAGTATATGATCAGCTGTGCACAAACACCCTTAGAAATGAGATGTCAAATTTTATCATACATCCTTTTAAAGATAAAGAGATTCTATCTGGTACCTCTGATATAGGACATGCTCCATAAGTCCTGAAAACTTTACACCTGGCAATGACAGAGCAAGTTGCTGGCAGAAAAATTATTCATCTATACTGTGGTGGAAACTTAGGTGAAAAGAGTCCAGTTTTTTCAAACAAGGAGTTTTCTAAGGCGATACAATTGTCATTAGGATCTAGTCTTAAGTCTATAGATCACAGAGACTCAGCAAAAATAATGAACTGTTGAAGCTTTCAATCTTTGGAAGTGCATTTTTCAAATTAAAATATTTACATATAACATTTAATTCTCTAAAAAATTAATTTTGATCATTATGCTAAAATTTTGTTGTTGTTGTTTAGTTGCTGTGTTGTGTCTGACTCTTTGTGACCCCATGGATTGTAGCCTGCCAGGCTCCTTTGTGTCTGGAATTTCCCAGGCAAGGATACTGGAGTGGGTTGCCATTTCCTTCTCCAGGGGGATCTTCCTGACCCAAGGATCAAACTGGTGACTCCTGCTTTGGCAGGCAGATACTTTACCACTGAACCATCTGGGAGGCCCATGCTAAAAATTTTACCTTATTTTAATTTAAATATGAAATTTTATAAAATGGCCAAATTAGTTTAAATGAAACTAAAACTCAACACTATTTTATAACTCACTATCATAATCTGCTTAACTTCTTAAAAATCTCTGTGTCCTTTGATCCTGTAGTCTTAAAGAATGTATGTATTCATGGACATAATTAAAAATTTATTGAAAATAAATTAATTTTGAATAGTACCTATTTCAATATGTCAATATGACAATATTTGAAGCTAAGATTCTATATGCCACTGCAACACATAATTTATTTATATAGAGACATGGTTAAAACTGACACATTAAAACTTAAAGTATACACACACACACACACACACACACACACACACACACATTTGAGCATTATACCAAATAATTATACTTAGCTATTGATTTGAGCTCAGATTACAATATCTTCATGCAACCAGCATTAAATCCCACACCCCTAAATATTCTTTAGAATGTCAAGTGACAGAAATACTTTTCATACATAATTATAAAGTCAAAAGAGATGGTTATGAGCAAACATAGAACTCATTTATTTTAAAGCACCGTCTAACTAAGTANATTATACTTAGCTATTGATTTGAGCTCAGATTACAATATCTTCATGCAACCAGCATTAAATCCCACACCCCTAAATATTCTTTAGAATGTCAAGTGACAGAAATACTTTTCATACATAATTATAAAGTCAAAAGAGATGGTTATGAGCAAACATAGAACTCATTTATTTTAAAGCACCGTCTAACTAAGTAATAGTAGGTGACTTTTTAAACAGTCATAATAATTTATAAACATGCCTTTGTTCCTATTCGGCACTCTTTTCCAATGCTATTAATATCAAAATGACATTTTTCCTTAAAAATACTATGACTCTACTATGATTTTGACTGCTTTTCTCTCCCCCCTACCATATCCCTGCCCACACTCCCCATGGGGTCAAGGGGAGTTTATCCTGATGGACAATATTCCAATATTCCATATTGCCACAACTTCCCACAGCTATGGCCAAACCCTTCCAATCCCAATTCTTCTCATCAGCCCAACCAAGTACATGTGTCTTATTTTCCTCCCCAAAGAGTGCTTTATCTCTGGGTAAAAGATTGAGATAGTCATGATAAATGGACATTCTTGCAGAAGAAGTACAATTAGGCCTCCCAAAAATAGTGAGGAAAAATCCACGTGCTTTTTCCCCCAGGTGAGAGCTGCTGACACAGACTTGCCTCCCTGTGAACACCTAGTGAGACAGAATCTCCATGGGCCTTTTCTCACAAGGGATTAAGATGTGAAGGGGAAAATGATCAGATGTTCGGGATCAGATTGCAGTCCCTAGAGTAACTAAATCATTTTTAGCCATTAAGTTATCAGGACCACCAATTTGTTCTTTTCCAGGAAAAGAAGGAGAGTATTCTGAAAGGGGAGAAAGGCAAGTGTGTACAAGACTTTTGTGTGGATGATGCTTATCCTGGGGGAAAATCCATTGGTTGCATTACAGTGTGGTGACACCCAGATTACAGAGGGGAACTTGGGAAAAGTGGGATATTTCTTTGGGCGTCTAGAGGTCACAAGCATCACCACCCTGTGAATGGGAAAGAAGAGGATCATTTCTTGGGGGTGTGCTATGGATGCTCTTGAAGGAGACAGACCCTTAAAAATTAATTCTCTAGGGAGCCCTGGGCATTATTGCTTGAGGAAAGTCCTTACAGTATTGTTAGCGGACATACACTGACTGAAACTGCCCACCCTGGGCAGGCACACTAGTAACCACTTGCCTGAGTTGTTTTATGACAGGAGGTCCCAGTAAGGAACATGGAACTAATAAGCCACCAACCAGAAGAGTTTGGGAAACGTCCGACCACCTCCCAGAATTCTTTTCTCTGGCAACCACCTTGGCTAAGCAATGCATGCACCACCAGGAAGGACTCTGAGTCAGAATGACTGGCCAAAGACAACCTGGAAACTCATCCCATCAGCATAAAACCTGAGACTGCAAGCCACATGGCAGAGCAGTCCTTCTGGGTTCCCTTAACCTACTGTTCTCCAACTGGGTGCCTCTTGCCAATAAGATATCTTGCTTTGTCAGCACATGTGTCTCCTCAGACAATTCACTTCTGAGTGTTAGACAAGAGCCCAATTTTGAGCCCTAGAAAATGTCCCCCTTCCTGCAACAGTATCAGGTTATATGAGTAGGAAAAGAGTTCAGGGGTGAGGTGTCATCCATATTAAGAGCATGGAGGTACAGGTTGTCTAGACTCACATCCCAGTTCCCAGAAGAGTTTGCTGAATGACTGTGAATAAGTCATTTTATTGCTTATTGCAATAAGAGATTGATGATGGTGACAGAATTTACCTTCTACATATGTTGTAAAGATTTGTTGAGATTTTTATATGTGTCAAATATGTAGCACTGTGCCTGNTTATTGCAATAAGAGATTGATGATGGTGACAGAATTTACCTTCTACATATGTTGTAAAGATTTGTTGAGATTTTTATATGTGTCAAATATGTAGCACTGTGCCTGCCAGAAAACACTCAGTAATTGTCAAATAATATTTTTTTCTGTTTGTTATTTTTTTTAATTTTTGTAGTATAGTTGATATAAAGTGTTGTGTTTCTGCTGTACAGAAAAGTGAATCAGTCTATACACATGCATATATCCAATTTTTTTTAAGATTCTTTTCCCAGATAGAGTATTGAAAAGAGTTTCCTGTGCTATACAGTAGATCCAGTAATGCTTTTATTTTGTTCATACTTAAGCCAGAAAAAGGAGCTGGAGATCATTGATTTGACTAACGCTCCTCATGGTGTTACATGAAATCATTATTTTGTTATGAGATTGAGAGAGTTTTCATCCTATTCTGTCCCCTCAATAGTTGGCATGAGTTTTGAATTTACACAAAATTTTCTATCTGTGCTACTTTATCTGGGGGTCTTTACTGAACCATTTTGAGAATCAACTACCTCTTCTGTTAAATTAGATATGTGCCAAAAGCATAGTAGGGATTCATTAGAGTTGATTTTCCACTGTCTTTCCTCTGAATGCTGTACTTACACTAAAAAAGAAAAAACAATAGCATTTGACAGAAGCCACAATGGAATCTTCAAAAAATGTTTGTGTCTGGACCAATCCACATGCTAAATAGCGACAGCTTGTCTTTAAACTCTGAGAAAATTGTGTTTCCTGGGGGAGCAGCCTAGGCTACTTAAGGTTAATCACTGGTGCTTAAAGTTAATTGTTATCAATCCCTTTGTCTAAGGCTGCTCAGTTAGAGTTTTCCATACACAATGAGCAGTTCCAATGACAGCTCAAGGCCTGAAACTAGTTCTTATTCTAGTTTCCACCACAATCAATTATCAGAATATATCAAACAAAAATGGACCCCATAGCATTACACATATCACCTAATATGTAGTTTTTCAAACATGAAAGTGCATCAGAATTACTTGGAAGTCTTGTTAAAACAGATTGCTTGGCCTTTAAAACTTCTGATTCAGCAGGTTCAGAAAAAATGCTACTAAACACACTGGAACAGGTATTACCAGGACCATCCTGGGAACACTGGGGTTTAGAGTCACCCTATCTAATACCAGTCATGAAGACATCTGCAATTATTGGAAATCAGAGGTGAAATTTTAGGTTCTGTCTTTATCAGACCCACATCTAATACACGTACACATACACACAGAAACACGACTTGCACATGTATGCACGTGCGCATACACACACACACACACACACACTCAGCTATGAAGAGTATAAAATCAGGCCTCAATTCTGGCATCAGAGGGCACCCCATATATGGACCTCTGAGAGACCTACACCCTCAGTTCCTCAGCAGAAAAACTCCTTCTGGACCTTCTTCCTCGTGCCTTCCACCCCTTCATCCCCACCCTTCAATCACAACCCTTCTCATCTGTGCTTTCTTTTCTTTCTTTTGTTTTTTAACTGCTGAAAGAAGAATGAAGCAGTATTAGGAGAGGTAGTCTAGCCCCAGGTTAAAATATATCAAAAAAATGAAAAGAAAAATCTAAAAGAATGGCCCTCTCATATTGCCAAGTTTAATTTCCTGCCAGCTTATCTTTGAGCATTACTTATATGGAGTCTCCTTTTCTGAACATGAGTCACATTACAAAAATCCTTCTTCTATTACAGCCTAAAAAGACCCTAACCTGGAGGAGGGGAAAGAGGTTGCCACCACCTCTTCTCTCCAGATTCGTTTGTAATCTCCCTTGACTCTCCAAAGGAGTCAAAGCAACACTGTTTCAATCTCCATGTTCTCTCAGGGTTGGGCAAATACAAATTAATGCATTCTGTCCTTACATATGTTGAGTTGTAAATCCAACTAAATATATGGCTTTGTGTTTTTAATCTAATGATACTGTCTTGCCTAGCACTAAAAACAGATTCCACTTCAACCATTTTCTTGGCTCTCATCACTGCCAAAGTGTCCTGAGAATCAGGATTTCTGGACGAAAGGCTGATGTTCTTTTCCAGAGAGCTAATGGATTTCCTCAGTCAGTTATGGTTGCACAAATGGCAGAAGCTACTAGATGTAGGGAAATATGTAATGCAATATATAGATGTAGGCATTGAGCAAAGGCATCAAGGTCACTAAACTAGGCAAATAAGTTGGGCATAAAGGAGGGCTAGAGGCATTTCTCAATACTTAGAGCACAAGTCATGCCACCTAGAGACCATAGAAAATACAAACATGTTTAGTACACACTTGAGCATCTGGTCATACTTCATGGGAAATAGATGGAGAAACAGTGTAAACAGTATCAGATTTTATTTTGGGGGGCTCCAAAATCACTGCAGATGGTGATTGCAGCCATGAAATTAAAAGACGCTTACTCTTTGGAAGAAAAGTTATGACCAACCTAGATAGCATATTCAAAAGCAGAGACATTACTTTGCCAACAAAGGTCCATCTAGTCAAGGCTATGGTTTTTCCAGTGGTCATGTATGGATGTGAGAATTGGACTGTGAAGAAAGCTGAGTGCCAAAGAATTGATGCTTTTGAACTGTGAACATTCTGCATCGATAACTTTGGAGGGATCTCTGCCCAAAATGTGAAGATGAGCTGCTGCTTTTAAGTGACGGAGAACAAGCAAAAAAAAAAAAATGTTTTCCCATTTCTTGCCTTTGGGATTAAGCCCACAAACACCTTAGTTTAGCACTCAAATACAAAATGTCCTACCTATCAAACTCTCTGGCCTCTTTGGCCTTTCACATTCATTCACTCAGTGCTCCAAGAATATAAGNCTGTTTTTCCTCCCTTGTCTTTCTGCTGTGCATACCCACCTAAAGAAGTGAACATTAAATGCAATACCTCATCAAGAAATGACTGGAAATATATCATAGATTATTATCTTTTTCTTGGAGAGATGAAGTCTGATCCTTCTTCCAGGTCACATGTAAATATGACATTTGAAGATGTGTATAAGAGACAGCCTACAAGGTCCTACTGTATAGCACAGGGAATTCTCCTTAATGTTGTATGGGAGCCTGGACAGGAGGGCTTTTGAGGGGGAATGGATACACGTATATGGTATGACTGGGTTGTTTTGCTGTCCACTTGAAACTATTACAACATTGTTTGGTTATACTATAATATAAAATAAAAAGTTTTTTAAAAAGAGTGATCAATAGATAAAATAGAACTTATCCAACTGAAGCATAAAATTACTACACATTTCTTAAAGAAGCAGTTTTTATCCCCAAACTGGATGACAAATAGTTGATTTCTAATCACAATTCAAAGATTTATTCTATTTTTAAAACAAAGCATATAACCTCATCCCGCTTGTTTTATCTCTTGATTATTGTTTTATCTCTTGATTAGTATTGGCATTCAAACTTGAACATTCAGAGTTTTAAATTTACCAGTATGTTATAAATCACAACAAAAAGACATTAATGTTTTAATTTTCATTTTTACATCATTAAGATAGAATTAATTTTGTTAANGTTTTATCTCTTGATTATTGTTTTATCTCTTGATTAGTATTGGCATTCAAACTTGAACATTCAGAGTTTTAAATTTACCAGTATGTTATAAATCACAACAAAAAGACATTAATGTTTTAATTTTCATTTTTACATCATTAAGATAGAATTAATTTTGTTAAGAAAAGCAAATGGGAGCCCTAATTGGACATCTTACTTTGCATGTTCGAAACAAGCTCTTAGAAAGACTTCTCCTTTTCTCCCTTCCTTGAACAACTGACATTAACTGTAACTCTGTTTTTCCTCCCTTGTCTTTCTGCTGTGCATACCCACCTAAAGAAGTGAACATTAAATGCAATACCTCATCAAGAAATGGCTGGAAATATATCATAGATTATTATCTTTTTCTTGGAGAGATGAAGTCTGATCCTTCTTCCAGGTCACATGTAAATATGACATTTGAGATTTTGTAAATAGAAGCAATGATTCTGAAACAATGCAAAAATAAAGCATGAGAAGAAGCTGGTAGTGAAAAAACAAAAGGAAATTATTATTGCAATTATTTAGTAAACTGAATTTAGTCTAGAAGTGACACTCAAGATACATCCATTACCATATTTTCCATTAGCTACATGCCATCCTAAGCAATATCATACTGCTCTTCCATTGCTAATTTTAGCCTGAATAATATAAATTATTTCTTGTGTTCAATTTACTTATTTGATGTGACAACTTAAAAGAAAAGAATACCTCTGAACTTAGTGTGAAAAATGGCGTACAATCTGCCTATTACTGGCAAAAGCAAGGGTCTGTCTCAACACACCTCACCACCCCTGGGGTAATTGTAACAGTTATTGTTTTCCCAGGTTTTGCATTTTGCTTCTTGTTTAAATCAATGATGCTTAACAAACAAAAGAAAAACTTGTTCAACTTATTCTGCATATTTTTTAAAAAACAGTGCAAATTACAGTTCTTGGAAAGAACTGTAAAATTACAGTTCTAAGGAAAAATAATAATTTGAAAAATACTGACATTACAAAATATACAAAATACCACCTATAATTGATGTGATTATATTTTGGAGGCAATTTCAACACTTTGGTGAGTATTTTTAAATGAAATGCCCACTTTTGAGATGTGTGTAGAATTCCAAAACAAAGAATTATTGGATATTAATTTAAATGTCCTATGAGTAATTAATGATTGTATTTATTAGGAACATAATTTTGAACAAAAGACTTCACTATTTTTAATATGTGAACTCGAGAATAGTTCAATAACCTTGACTATAATCAGACTTCCTTGGTAAATAAGTGGAGCTCTATGAAAGGGGAGAATTTGCAGGATCAAACACATTTATCCTGTGACATTATAAATATGGTCCTAATAATGTTATTCTATTTAAAATCTCAATTTTCAAAAGATTATGTGAAAAAGAATGTTATATTCACATAAATGAACATTTAGGTTCAGCTTAAAAGTAGCATTCCTCCAGTTCAATTTTTTTTAAGGAAATAAACATTTATTACTTATCTTCTTTAGAAACGTAAACCCAATTATAAAAGTGGCATATTCTTTTAGATTCAACTCAAAACCAAAACTCTGTATAAGGAAAAGTTTACAAAATCATAACAGTCCACATAGAAAGCCACATTCAATTATGGTGGGTTTTATAGATACTATAAAATAGCTGTTTGAAAAAATACCATTGAACTTCAGGTCTTCTGAAAGTCCCAAGATCTTAAGTTGCACCTTGTATTTTATAAAATTTAATAAGATTTTCCCTTCTTTGATCCCCAAAGGTTAAAAGGCCATTTAAATATGTTAAAGAAGAAAGTATTGTATATTATAGATTCACTGAAACATAAACAAAGGTCTTTAAAACTAATGCTTAAGAACAAGCAGTTTGATGAAAATAAATTTTTCTTATAACTGAAAGTCTGTTTACAGCTACATAAAATAGAATGATCAATTAGCTTAAATTGATTTCAACATTCTCTTCCTACATATCATGAATGAACATGATATTTCAGGTTTATTAAAAGAAAATTGGCATTTAAAATATTAAAAACATTTACATTTATAGCCAAATTAGGAAAATATTAATTACATAAATTCCAAAGATTTCACTCATATTTAGCTATCTTTTCATTTTTCATTATTGAAATGATGAATATATTTTATGTTAATACATGTTCATAATTAATGATTACTTCACACTAATACATATAGTCCGTTGACTAATATTAGACACTGTTCACAGACTAAGTCTAGATTCTGAGCCTATTCTCCTAGGGAGCTCCCAATAAAATTCAATACTTCTTTATAATAAATAATAAAAGTAGTGTCTACCCTCCAAAGAGAACTCCAGAATGACATTTTTACTGACTACAGCTGGGAGAACACTATCTTGACTGAAGTTTAGTAGTATCTTGTAAGAGGGTTTTAAAGCTCATATTTTTAATGTTTGGGATCCCCTTGCCAATGCTTTAAGGCATGTATTTCAGTGTGGAATTGAACTGACGTTATTGATCATAGTTCTCAATATGAGTGATGGATAGGGAGACACAGGGAGGCACAGAGTGAATATTGGTGAATAAACAGTTCTTTGATATGCAAGTGAGTTTGACCAGTCCAGTGATCTACTGTCTTGGGAAAGGGGTTGGTTGAACACTTTATTGTTTAGATAAATGACTTTTTCTAAAGGCATAGAAGAAGCGATAAAGTTGTATCTATTTTACAGCCTTAACTTTCTGGGTAAGAATTCTCTGGGACAACTTTTAAAGTCTTGTAAGCTTAGACATGAGGGTTAAATTCTGGGGCCTCAGTGGGTATTTGTTCTCAGTACTTAAAAATAATAACAACCATCACTGCATACACATGCCAGGAGCAGAACAAGAAAAAAGAAAAAGATTCTCTCATGTAAATGTAAAAAACAATCTTATATTGCTGTGCTATAAAAAATATAACAACGGCAGGATAGTTGCTAGGTAAGCACATTCACACACACTCTCAAAATCATTCCACCTGGGGAAAAGTATAATATGAACCACTTGAAGAATCTCGGTCACATATATACCTCAAATTACTTTTTCTTTTTGAATTTTTGAGAAGAGGCATTTTAATAATGAACAATGACATTTATACTGGCCATCATATCTCTGATCTTCCGTTTGTTAACTGTGCATTAGACAAAACTGAAATGCATACTTATAAACTCTAAGACATTTCCAAGAATTTGGATGGATTCAGCACAGAACCTGAGCATTCCTGTGTCTGAATTAAAATTAGCCACGAGTTAGCTTGTTTTTAGAATCCATCATCTATGTGTAACGTTTCTCAGGTGACTCTACAGGTAAAGAACCTGCTTACCAGTTCAGGAGACATAAGAGACGCAGGTTCCATCTCTGGGTCAGGAAGATTCCTGGGGGAGGGCATGACAACCCATTCCAGTATCTTGCCTGGAGAATCCCATGGTCAGAGGAACCTGGCAGACTACAGTCCACAGGGTCACAAAGAGTCTGACACCACTGAATTGACTTAGCATGCACACATGTCTATGCATAAGAAATATAGATTCATGAAATAAAATGGCATTTGTCCTAATAATGTGTTTAAAATTATTCTCTTCCGAATACTCTTAAATAAGTTGTTTGTGTGAATACTTCCTCTTCTTTCTGCCTTTCCTCCCCTCTTGGTCTCCTTCTCTTCCTCTCTTCCCTTCATTTTTTGTTTTCTGTCTCTTCTCTTCCTACCAATAGTAGGAAGCTCCAGCTCTCACTAGCCATTTACAAGAGCTGTGGAGAGATAGGAAGATGAATCAGAACTGTGTATATAGACTTCTCACAGTCTATTCAATAATTTATTTAGCTATTTTACATTTTATTAAATATAGTGCCTGCTTGCTCAGTCGCTTCAGTTGTGTCTGACTCTTTGCAACCCTGTGGACTGTAGCCTACAGGCTCCTCTGTCCATGAGATTCTGCAGGCAAGAATCCTGGAGTGGATTTCCAGTGCCCTCCTCCAGGGGATCATCCTGATCCAGGCATGGGACCCATGTCTTTTATGTCTCCTGCATTGGCAGGTGCATTCTTTACCACTGGCACCACCTGGAAAGCCCAATTAAATATAGTACTGAAAGCAAAATCTATCATTATCAGATACTAACTTTCAGATAAGTTTTTGTGACATCTCTCCAAGGAGACCATGTGCACTTATGAAATATTGAAAACACTTTGTTCCATGATTTCTCCTACTTCAGGGGATCTTCGGAATTAGTTCAAACCTCTTCTTCTATTCATCTGTGTAAGCTCTCTATGCTTCTTGCCATTACAAGTTTATTTTTGATAAGTAATACCATTTTAATGATAAGGTAGAATTCTCATCAAAACATGAAGAAGTAAGGTCAATCTAATGGTAAATATGTACTTTGCATCTCATGAATAAAATGATAGCATTACTCCAATACTTTTTATTTGGGCTTTACTGCATTTATGAGTTGGAGATGAAAATTTAAACAAAGAAAATAAAAAGGGGGCTTTTCTGGTAATCTAGTGGTTAAGACTTCACTTCCAACGCAGGGGATGCAGATTATATCCCTGGTGGGGGGCTAAGATCTCACATACCTTTCAATCAAAAAACAAAAATATTAAACAAAAGCAATATTGTAACAAACTCAATAAAGACTTTAAAAATCATTCACACAAAAAATGTTAAAAATGAAAAGGCATATAGAAAAGACAGAGGTAAAATGTACAACTTATCTGATAACTATTTGTCTGATACTTTCATAACTGATGGTGCCATCATTCTGATACCATCATAACTTTGTGTAGCATTTGTAATTCAACTGAAGCATCTTAATCATTCTACTTCTTTTGTTTATTCTAGGGATATTACTACTACTACCAAATTAGAAATTAGTTCTTGTCACCTGAACTAGTGTTTGGTATTTACTCCCCTGGAGAAGGAAATGACAACCCACTCCAGGATCCTTGCCTGGAAAATCTCATGGACTCAGGAGCCTGATGGGCTGCGATTCAGGGGGTCATAAACAGTCAGACATGACTGAGCAACTGACACTTACTTACTTGAGGGAGGGGGGCTATAATAATTCACTGGCTATTAACGTTAAAGTGTGTATAATGCAAACAGAGAAATAATCACATTCTCATTTATAAACAGTGATTGAAATTCCCATATGAATGTAAAAAATTATTTTGGCAAATTCTGCATGCCTTCCTGAAAGGAAACATTTCACTGTGATCAATTAAAGCTATTTGAATTTTAACAAATACTCTTATTGTCTCCCATTTTTTATAATAATCATAGTTGAATTATTTACATGTTTTTTTTTCCAGAAATGAGTGCATTAAAGACATTGAGCTTGCTCAAATAGATATAAATAGTCTTCCTATATTTGCTCATTTCTTTCAGTTCATTCATAGGGCAATTGGTTCACCATCATCCTATGCTGGTGCTTTAAAAATCAGTATGGTATTCTGATCCATGAGACATAGTAACAGCACAGTGTCTGATAGAATCAAATACACTGGTACCTAAAATTGCTTGAGAGTAAACTTTTGAATAAAGAGCTGCAAGGCACACTGGAATTACTGGGCTTGTCAACTTGGACAAATCTGAATCAGTTTTGATAAAAAATGAAATTAATGGCATATTCTTTCTTTCTACTTCACAAAAGTCAGGGAATATAAAGTAAGTGCCACAGAAAAAGACACTTTATAAAACACAGGCTATCATTTTCAATATGATTAAAAATCATATTTTCAAAAATAGAGTAAATTTCTAAATGTATCTATATATATATTCAGACTGCAAACATCTGTGGTCTACCTATATAATCAAGGAGAGTAATCAGGAAAAATGAATATTCTTAGAGTTTTAAGCTAATTACTCTCAAGCATGCTAACCTTAACAGTATGGAATGAAATATAGGTCAAGATTCAGGAACCAAGGAGAAGCTAACATGTTTGCCAGGTTATCATGACTGTTACAGAAAGACAATATCATTGAAAGAAGTAAGAATTAGCATTATTAAACAGAGTTCTCATCTCACTTTCTTAAATTTTACACCAGTCAGCTGCATTTAAAAGGGAAAACTAGGATCACATTTTTATCTACAAGGCAATAAAATTAAAATATTATAATATTCAAGTTAAGCTTGAAGATTCTAACCAATTTTAGCAGCTTACTAAAAGTATTCAGTCTTGCAAATAAAAATTTTATGTAATGGGATTTGAAAACTATCCATATGAAGAAGAAAAGAAATAACATAGCAAATTAGCAGGCAGTTCTAGTATTTAAATAACTCACTTTCCTGGGGTATAAATACATAAATATGTATTTTATAATGTTTTAAAAATTCAACTTTTGGAAAATAGCATACTAAGCCTATGTGCTGTGTGCTTAGTTGCTCAGTCGTGTCTGACTCTTTGCAACTCCATGGACTGTAGGGCTCCAGGCTCCTCTGTCCATGGAATTCTCCAGGCAAGAATAGTGGAGTGGATTGCCATTCCCTTCTCCAGAGGATCTTCCCAACCCAGGGATCAAGCTCAGGTCTCCTGCTTTGCAGGTGGATTCTTTACCATCTGAGTCACCAGGGAAGTCATATTAAGCCTACAAATTTATTATATAGACAATCATATCAACTTGGGTAAATTGTAATCAATTTAATGAAATCAGTATATTTCAGATTGAATTCATGAGTTATACAGAAAGATGATAAGATTAGAGCCCAAACTCCTTTCATATAAAAAAGGAATACATTTTCATCTTCTGTTTCTATTTTCAAAGCAAGTGTTCAACTCTAAAATCATAGATCTCCTAATTTTATTTCCCCAACAGGAAAAGAAATTCTGAAGTCTGTTCCAAAAAATCAGTTTTGATTAACATTTCAACTTCAGAATATCTAACTAAAACCAATTTGAGAGGAATGCTATAAAAATTTTCTTCCAAGATGCTTTATGACAAAGACACATTGTTCTTAGAGGCACTGATATTAGACACTAATACAAGGCTTGAATCAGAGTTAATAACATCCATTAAATTTTCTTTAGCAGAAATTCAAAGTACTAAATACATCAATGAGTCTTGGATCATTAACCATTTAATTTTAAAACCTTAAAAATAAATATGGTCTTCAGACAATGTTCTACCGTTCTCTTCAATACATGCTTTATGTATAAGTTTAAGAATTTTCAACACTGAGCACAGAATTGTTATACAAGAATCCATACGTATCCTTAAAAATGTATGTGTCCTCTTACTTGCTGTAACAGTGTTGCCCACTGTTTAATTAAATAAAGACCTGTTCTTTACGATCATGAGGTTTCTTTTTCCTATTTATCCCTTAGAAGGCTCACAGACTAATATATCTCTTATTAATGAAGTTAACATTTTCCAGGAAGTCTAGAAGTACTCCTATATTATATTATGTCAAATCAAGGCCTTAATAAAATTTGTTTTCAAAATAAATATATTTTCTCCAAATACAATATGGAAAACTACAAATGCATATGTCAATTTCATGAAAAACATGACATGATCTTTCAAACAAATGGGCATATATTTTTATATCCTATTTCTGGGGTTTTAGGCAGTGTGTAATAACAGCTAATGCTAATAACTGTATGTCAGGCACCAGGTACCATTCTAAATGCTTTATTTGTCACATCTCACGTAACCTTGCTTGCAGCTCTGTAGGGGAGAGGTCTCTTTAGTGTCCTCATTTTACAAATGAGAAACTAAGCCCCTGGAGAACAGGAAAACTATCAAAGTTTAGAGAGCCATAATTGGCTGAACCAGGCTTTGAAGTGAGTCAGTTGAACTTGAGAACCTGTGCTCTTAACCACAACAGTGTATTTCTCTCTCTGTAAAATATTTAATGTTCCTTGGTCAACACTAGAGTGCTCGAGTTATCTAAAGAGGTTTTCAAAATAGCTCTTCATCTTGTCTGCATAGAGCATGTAATGTATTTGATTTTCACTAGTACATAGAAGCTGGGTTTGTTCTTGGCCTTGGCAGAATTCTGAAGGAAGAGAGGTTGGCATACCTTCCCTTCTTGTCCAACTCCCCTCTTCTCAGTCAGTGTCCAGAAATTCTCCTAAAACCCCAACTCCTTCTGTGTTTAATGTACCCTTGCTCTCAGGCCATTATCAACTTATCCTTCTTTATAAAATATTGAAATTTTCCCTAATATTTTGGCCCATTTACTTAACATTCATTCCAATTAAATTGTTCCAAAAGATCAACATTTTAGAAAATAATCACTTTCTTCAAAATCTAGTTATCATTAAATTTCTTTTTACCAAAGTATTCAGATTAAAAAATAAAACAAATTTGATATGGTCCATTCTCTGCTTGACCTGAATGGAATGGAGTTCCAGAAGGGAAGGAGAAGCATCCATATAATACTTCTCAAAATGAGGTCTAAATAACTCCACAAGACAGCAACAGACTGGGTGTGAGCCAACATTGGTGCTGAGAGCCTAAGGATAAGTACTGTATTACCTTTTAGAAACATGGACTTTACTTGGTATCAATTACTAAAAACATTGTATTTCATTTTAAAAAAGCATGTCATCAAATCAAATGTAATATGTACACAATTTTTCAGGTATAAAAGAAAGACTTGAGACAAATTTTGTGATTTCACATTTTTAAGCCTGCATTGGTAGGTGCCTCTATTCCCACACACCCCTCACCCCCGGACAAAGTCAGGATTTCCTGACCTCAGGGTCTTTAGGAGAACAGGTTGAGAATTATTTGATCAGGCAATATATGGAAATTGAGAAATGAAGATATTTTCTAATACATTGTATAACAATCTTTTTAAGTTAACTATAACTGGATAAATATATCCTTGATACAGACAGACTGACACATGTCATCTTCCTATCTCTAAATTTAGTTAATATTATATTGAATTAGAGAGAGGGGAAACAAATCTTCAATATTGGGCCTCTGTGTAAATTGTCACATTTAGGACAAGCTGTGATATTTTAGAGATTAAAAAATAAAGATCACTTGCTCCCAGTTTACATCTTTTAAATAGGATTAAAAGTGAGGTAAAATGACAGGATTCAAGTTATGGTATGTATTATAGCTATTGGTTAACTCAGTCCTAGAATTCAGGTCTACATTCCCTTGCATTCTCTTTTCTAATATTTTACAAATAAATTCTTGTAATTTGATTCAGTTCAGTTCAACTTAGTTGCTCAGTCATGTCCGACTCTTTGTGACCCCATGGACTGCAACACACCAGGCCTCCCTGTCCATTACCAACTCCCAGAGACTACTCAAACTCATGTCCATACTGTCAGTGATGCCATCCAACCATCTCATCCTCTGCCATCCCCTTCTCCTCCCACCTTCAATCTTTCCCATCATCAGGGTCTTTTCAAATGAGTCAGTAAATAATCTGATTAAATGCACTCATTTCACATGCTGGCAAGGTAATGCTCAAAATCCTTCAAGCTAGGCTTCAACAGTGCATGAACTGAGAACTGAGAACAGCAGTACAATATGAGTTTAGAAAGACAGAGGAACAAGAGATCAAATTGCCAATATCCACTGGATCATAGAAAAAAGCAAGAATTCCAGAAAAGTGCCTACTTCTGCTTCATTGACTACAATAAAGCCTTTGAATATGTGGATCACAACAACCTGTGGAAAATTCTGAAAGTGATGGGAATAACAGAACACCTTACCTGCTTCTTGAGAAGCTTGTATGCAGGTCAAGAAGCAACAGTTAGAACTGGACATGGAAAAATGTACTGGTTCAAAATTGGGAAAGGAGTATGTCAAGGATGCATACTGTTACCTTGCTTATTTAGCTTATGTGCAGAGCACATCATGCAAAATGCTGGGTTGGATGAATCACAAGCTGGAATCAAGATTCCCAGGAGAAATATCAAATAACCTCACATATGCAGATGACACCATCTGAATGGCAGAAACCAAAGAGGAACTAAAGAGCCTCTTGAAGAAGGTGAAAAAAGAGAGTGAAAAAACTAACTTAAAACTCAACATTCAAAAAACTAAGATCATGGCATCTGGTCCCATTACTTCATGGCAAATAGATGGGGGGGTGGTGCAGAATGGAAGCAGTGAGAGATTTTATTTTCTTGGGCTCCAAAATCACTGGAGATGGTGACAGAAACCATGAAATTAAGAGACACTTGCTCCTTGGAAAAAAAACGACGACAAACCTTGATACCAAAGCAGTGATAGCACTTTGCCGACAAAGGCCTGTATAGTCAATGCTATGATTTTTCTAGAATTCACATAAAGATATGAAAGTGGGACCGTAAAGAAGCCTGAGTGCTGAAAAATTGATGCTTTTGAACTGTGGTGCTAGAAAAGACTCTTGAGACGCCTTTGGACAGCAGGGAGATAAGAGCAGTTAGTCCTAAAGGAGATTGGTCCTGAATAGTCATTGGAAGGACTGATGCTGAAGCTGACATTTCAATTCTTTGGCCACCTGATGCAAAGAGCTGCCTCGCTGGAAAAGATCCTTATGCTGGAAAAGATCCTTATTCTGGGGAAGATTGAGGGCAGGAGGAGCAGGCGGCAACAAAGGGTGAGATGGTTGAATGGCAACACCAACTCAATGGACATGACTTTGAGCAAACTCCTGCAGCATAGGGTTGCAAAGGCTCAGACACGACTGTAGTCCATAGGGTTGCAAAGGCTCAGACACGACTGAGTGACTGAACAAACAACAACAATCAGGCTAATTGAAAGTGTTATGAACCCAAAGCTGCATATTTTCTTTTTCTTTTTTTTGATCTTTGGCCTCCAAACAGAAAATCAAGCAGCCAGGAAAAATAACTAGTTGCTATTGGCAGCAGAGGGATATCCATGTAGCCTCTTATTAATGCTGGAGAAGGAAATGGCAACCCACTCCAGTAATCTTTCCTGGAGAATTCCATGGACAGAGGAGCCTGGCAAGCTACATACAGTCCCTGGCATTGCAAAGAGTCAGGCATGACAGAGCAACAATCATTCACTCTTACTACCACAAAAAACTGTAGTGGATAGAGCAGGAATAGAAGAAAAATGGTTATCCTAGTACACTAAACTTAGCAAACTCTAATAGGAGAAAATTGTAGAAAGGAAGACTGAAACTGGGAGAATCAGAAGAAAACTTCCTTCCTCCTCTGTCAATTCTTGATCTAGTTTTGCCATGGGCCCAGCCTCTCTCTGTCTATATAAAGTTAAAGCAATGACTTAATCTCTACAGAGGTTTCCCTGGTGGCTTAGTGGTAAAGAATCCACCTTCCAAGCAGGAGATGTGGGCTTGATCCCTGGGTTGGGAAGACGCCCTGGAGAGGAAATGGCAACCCATTTCAGTATTCTTGCCTGGAAATCCAACAGAGAGAGGAGCCTGGCAGGCCATAGTACATAGCATCACAAAAAGAATCAGAAACAACTTAGTGACTAAACAACCACAACAGCAATCTCTGTGTACTTTATTTGCTTTATTTGTAAAATAAAGCACCTAAAAGTGAAAATCTCTGTCATGGCCTACTCTTTGTGACCCCATGGACTATACGGTTCATGGAATTCTCCAGGCTAGAATATTGGAGTGATTAGCCTTTCCTTTCACCAGGGGATCTCCCCAATCCAGGGGTGGAACCCAGGTCTCCTGCATTGCAGGTAGATACTTCACCAGCTGAGCCACAAGGGAAGCCCAAGAATACTGGAGTGGGTAGTATATCCCTTCTCGAGGGGATCTTCCTGACCCAGGAATCAAACTGGAGTCTTTTGCATTGCAGGCAGATTCTTTACCAATTGAGCTGTCAGGAAAGCCCCAAAATAAAGCACCTAGACAACATACTATACTTGAATTTAATGAAAAGCCCCAGAAGCAATGACTGTATGACAAACGTTAAGTTACCTTCTACTTCTTAAAAATCTATAATGCTATAATCACAAATCAAATAGTTTTTTATTTATCTAAACATTTTGATGTTTTAACACTGTGCTATTATTTAAGGATTTGAAAAAGAACTGTACTTCATAATTATCTAAGATAGTACAAAAAAGTCCATAAATTAAATATAAAACATGCCAGAAAACATAGATGGAATTATCAGTACCTCACTGGCCAACGAATGGCCACTGCAAAAATGGAAACATATAGTTTCATAGAATCAGTTTGCTCTCAGTGTTAATCACCCCTAAAAGGCCATCCTCCAAATAAGAGGTTGTCTAATAACAATTTGCGGTCTTGACATTATAAAAGAGGACATTTGAAAACCAAACATTCACTACCTAAAGTGAAAAAATCTGTAGTTATGGAATTATAGGCATGTTGATAGTTGTCAAGAAAAATATTGGGGGATGGACACTTTCNAATAAGAGGTTGTCTAATAACAATTTGCGGTCTTGACATTATAAAAGAGGACATTTGAAAACCAAACATTCACTACCTAAAGTGAAAAAATCTGTAGTTATGGAATTATAGGCATGTTGATAGTTGTCAAGAAAAATATTGGGGGATGGACACTTTCACTAGTATCCTTTTCACACCATATAAGTGACAACCTTTTTTGCTTAGATTCATGTGATGGTTTGGTCAAGGGTTACAGGTCTTACTTTAGTTTGACAAAATAGGGCCTACTTTTATCATAACTAACAAGAGGAGGAAAAACACATTTCTGTTTGGGAACTGTTCATCTTTGGTTGGAGGATGGCTAACATGTTTCAAAGTCATCACTCTACCCTGTATGATCAGTTTAGCTAACATTTACTTTTCTGGTGATAAGTTGTGTCAGTTAGACACAGTCAGTTTTTAACCATTTGAATATAATAAGTTAGAGCCAGAAATACCAATATTCCAATGATTTATATTCATTCACTTAATAGCCTCCTTCTGAAACAGATTTAATTCACCATATAGCAGACAATTAACCATTTAAGTGATGAACTCACAACCAGATAATATGATTAATTAAATGAAAACATACTGAGTTCCTCCAATGTTCTAGGTGCTGTATATGCTTAGCACTAGAAATATAGCAGAGTTATCAGTTCCTGTCTTCCTATTCTTCTGAGACTGGTAAACTGTCTTGTTTTACCACTTAGATCTCTTTTTACTCTAGTGACCTAGACAACAGGAATGGAAAGGTTCCTTCTCATTTCTTCAAACACTTAGAGTAGAGATTAATCTCATGTCAGTCACTTCATTTGCAAATATTTTCTGCCATTCTGAGGGCTGTCTTTTTGTCTCATTTATGGTTTTCTTTGCTATGCAAAAGCTTTTGCATTTAATTAGGTGCCTTTTGTTTATTTTTGTTTAACAAATATTGTNAAACCTGGAGCCTCCCTCCAGGCTAAAGCCTAGTCCCTGGGGACTGCAGCATGTAGCATGCTCTGGAGGCAGCCTGAACAATCAGGGTGCCAGCCTAAGAAAAGACTCCAGGAAAGTGGTGAAGATGATTTTCTTCCTGTTGTATTCTAGACAGCGTATTATTCACGCTGTTGCTGGCACCAGAGGATAAATTACACTGTCTGAATATTCTCGGCAGAACAGAAGCGATAATAGCAAACTGAGTTATACAACATTCTGAACAAAATGCAATAAGGCATGTAATAGGCCAAATCAACTCCAAAGTTAAGCTTAAGAAAAAGGCCTCTGCTCTCAGTTGTGTGTTTGCATGGTATAACTTATTTTTTATTCTAGAATAAAATAAATGTGAGAGCAGCTCTGACATTACTAATCACCTGCATCACAGTGAGCTCTATCACACAGAAAATCTGTACTGAGTAATATGATTTAAAGAGGGATTCAAATAAACTATGGCAGGAAACATGTGGTTGGCTGATGAATTTATCATGATCATGTCTCCTTAATTGATATTTGTTAAACAAAGGAATAATTATACTGCTGAGATACTTTAAGTGTCAACTAAATAGTGTAGAGCTATGGATCAGTAGTCATTTTAGAGAAATAAATAAGGTTTTCCCATTGAGATTCTGTTTTCTCTACTTTAAAGCAAAATATGGCTAATAGGAAAACTGATCATCAAGATACTCTCATTAATTCAAAGTTGTCTACATTTTTTATTATTAGTTTAATTTGCGTTCTGCTTGTCACATTATAAAGAGGGTTTGTTATGCGTATGTGTGTTTGTGTGTTTATGAAAATGACACTGAACCCTCATTAAAATGAAATCTTTTATTTATTTTACACATAGGCAGAGCTCTATGTTTCATATTCATGCCAGTCTCAAAATTTTAGTTATTCTTGAGAAATAAAATAACATAAAAACCTGAAGCAAAGTGAAAAGCCATACTTCATGGGCATTAGCATCTGATCCTTTGAAGCTGCTTTCTCTCTAATAGGATCACATCTTACAGGATGCAGTAGCTGCTTTTGGGAGCAGGTTATGAAAGCTCAGAGAACCATCAGGAGTCAGAAAAAAAGAAACAATGAGAGAGAAGATGTTTAGTAAATTTATTTTCAGGGCACATTTCACTGTCTATTCTTCAAGTAGGTTTTTGCTTAGGAAAACTGAATAACCCTGTAAGATTTCATGGAAATTCTGTTTGAGAGCAATTACCTGAGGTCTACATAGGAGACTCAGGTTTAGAACAGCTTATGGTGATGCATAAAAAACTGCTCCATTTTTAGGCATGATGTGACTTGATATCAGAAAGCAGTGGATATTTTGAAAAATGATATATAGTTAGAAGCACCTCTGGGAGGGAAACAGCTGTGCATGCATGGTCAGTCTCTTCAGTTGTGTCCAACTCTGTGACCCCATGGACTATAGCCCACCAGGCTCCTCTGCCTCTGAGATTTTCCAGGCAAGAATACTGGAGTGGGTTGCCATGCCTTCCTCCAGAGGAGCCCACAGACCCAGAGATCGAACCCATATTTCCTGCATCTCCTGCATTGCAGGTGGACTGTTTACCTACAGAGCCACTGGGAAGCCCCCAGAAGGATAAATGATAAACAGCAAAGAAATGGTATCTTCGTGTATCAAACTCAACTGCACATTTGAATGTTTGCTTGCACCACCACTTCAGCCTCACTATATCCCTCAGATGAATATATTGTCTCTCCTGGAAAACCTCCTTCGTCTCATAAATGATCTATCTCACTAAACCAAACTTCTGTCTTCTCTGGTGTGTAGCCCAGAAACTTCGACATTATCCTCAGTAGCGAAGGACAGGAAAACCTGGTGTGCTGTAGTCCACGGGGTTGCTAAGTTGGACATAGCTGAAAATTGATGCCTTTGAACTGTGGTGCTGGAGAAGACTCTTGAGAGTCCCTTGGACTACAAGGAGATCCAACCAGTCCATCTTAAAGGAGATCAGTCCTGAGTGTTCATTGGAAGGACTGATGTTGAAGTTGAAACTCCAATACCTTGGCCACCTGATGCGAAGAACTGACTTATTTGAAAAGACCCTGATGTTGGGAAAGATTGAAGATGGGAGGAGACGGGGAAGACAGAGGCTGAGATGGTTGGATGGCATCACTGACTCAACGGACATGAGTCTGGGTAAACTCCAGGAGTTTGTGATGGACAGGAAGGCCTGGCGTGTTGCAGTCCATGGGATCACAAAGAGTCGGACACGACTGAGTGACTGAAGAACTTTTTAGAGCAACCAATGTTGAGCCTATACTTATATAGAATGTGAACATCTCTTGTTCAATGATATTAAAATGCTATCTTTTCATTTATAAAGATTTGTTAAATCTTGAGTAGTCTGAGGCTTAAAAGCATCTTGTTGTTCTAATCTGTAACTGTCCAGTTCTTAGAAATGTTGAATATTTTATGTTTATTTTTAGTTATTTATAGACCTTCATTGGAAAATCACAATTCTTGTCCTTTGCTCATTTACCAGAAATTTATATTTATATTTTGAAATCATGTTTTCATTATTTGGAGGACATTATCTGTTGCTTAATTTAATACATATATCTGCCCAACTTATTTTTCAGTTTTTAATAGTGTCTCTTTTTCAAACTAATATTCAAAGGAGTTTGTAACCAGGGAAATAGGACTAGACATGTAATTAAACATTACAGTGCTGTGCTTAGTCACTCAGTTGTGTCTAACCCCTTGCAATCACATGGACTGTAGCCAGTCAGGCTCTTCTGTCCATGAGGATTCTCCAGGCAAGAGTACTGGAGTGGGTTGCCATGCCTTCCTCCAGAGGATCTTCTGAACTAGGGATCAAACCCAGGTCTCCCGCACTGGAGGCGGATGTTGTACTATCTGAGCCACCAGGGAAGCCCAAACACTAACTATACTGCAAAGACATAAAACAAGGCTACTCAGCACTTTGTATGATAGTTATAATCTTTCTTCACTGAAAAACAGAATGAACATTGAGAAAGGTACAAGCCTAAAACAGCTGAGAAAGAAAGCTTAAAACATACATTTAGTAATTTGAAATGAATCCAGATTTCCTGAATTGGGTATTACAACTATTAGTATGTTTTAAGGACTGTGAAGAAGAAGAGAAACAATAAAAGACTAAAAATGAGAAAATACTTCTCCCAATCCAGAGAGGAAAAAGTAGTATGTGAAAACTACACAGTGAGTTTGATAATATGTCCTAGAATAGTCTTAACCCTGATAACTAAATAGATGATTTGTGAATATTTAAGAAGAATAACCTATAAGAACAATTCAGTTCTAAATTAGCAGATTTTTTGCACTAAGATAACAAACTAGCAAATCAGGAAATTCCACCTAGTTGGGTTTCAGCTGAATATTTGGCAAGCCTCTCAGATCATTGCTGTCAAGAAAATAAGTATGGATTGCTGTGAAAATTTGTAGTTGGCTGACCAATATTTCTCTTTAGAACTTTATCATTTAGTTGGGGGAACTTTCTGAAAGTGGTCATCATCAAAATTTTTTTTGTTTGGAACATAGAAAGAAGCATAAAAAAAAAAAAAACCAACAACAATTCACTCTGTGTTTGTTCACACATAAATGATTCAAATATTTCAGGGCTAAAATTATGCTGAATATGAAACCTATACAATGCTGAAATTGACAAGAATTAGATAAAGATTGAACAAATTAACATTTGATTCATGAATGAACATGTAAGGATTGTTTTAACCAATATTCTGAATAATGTTCTGAATTCTTTCTTTTTAAATGTCTGTTTATCTGTGATGCTTTCACAATTTTATTAAGCAATATCCCAACACACAATGTACATTATTGTTGTGTTTATTCACAAAAATTGAGGATATAAAACTATATTTGAAATAACCTTCTCAATGATTACAGAATTTGGGAGCAAATTTCTTATCAAATTTGTTGAGTCTCATGATGTGTGTGATGTGCCTGATTATAAGGTTATAGTAGAAGAGGAATGTCAGCTATGCTGTTTTCTTTTTTTTAATTTAAATTTATTTATCTTAATTGGAAGCTAATTACTTTACAATACTGTATTGGTTATGCCATACATCAACATGAATCTGCCACGTGTGTGCACTTGTTCCCCATCCTGAATCCCCCTCCACCTCCCTCCTTGTACCATCCTTCTGGGTCATCCCAGTGCACCAGCCCCAAGCATCCTGTATCCGGCATTGAACCTGGACTGGCAATTTGTTTCTTATATGATATTACACATGTTTCAATGCCATTCTCCAAAATCATCCTACCCTCTCCCTCTCCCACAGAGTTCAAAAGTCCGTTCTATATATCTGTGTCTCTTTGCTGTCTCACATACAGGGTTATCGTTACCATCTTTCTAAATTCCATATATATGCATTAGTATACTGTATTGGTGTTTTTCTTTCTGGCTTACTTCACTCTATAATTGGCTCCAGTTTCATCCACCTCATTAGAACTGATTCAAATGTATTCTTTTTAATGGCTGAGTAATACTCCATAGTGTATATGTACCACAGCTTTCCTATCCATTCGTCTGCTGATGGACATCTAGGTTGCTTCCATGTCCTGGCTATCATAAACAGTGCTGCGATGAACATTGGGGTACACGAGTCTCTTTCAATTCTGGTTTCCTCTGGGTGTATGCCCAGCAGTGGGATTGCTGGGTCATAACGCAGTTCTATTCCCAGTTTTTTAAGGAATCTCCACATTGTTCTCCATAGTGGCTGTACTAGTTTGCATTCCCACCAACAGTGTAAGAGGGTTCCCTTTTCTCCACACACTCTCCAGCATTTATTGCTTGTAGACTTTTGGATCGCAGCCATTCTGACTGGTGTGAAATGGTACCTCATCGTGGTTTTGATTTGCATTTCTCTGATAATGAGTGATGTTGAGCATCTTTTCATGTGTTTGTTAGCCATCCGTATGTCTTCTTTGGAGAAATGTCTATTTAGTTCTTTGGCCCATTTTTTGATTGGGTCATTTATTTTTCTGGAATTGAGCTGCATAAGTTGCTTGTATATTTTTGAGATTAGTTGTTTGTCAGTTGCTTCATTTGCTATTATTTTCTCCCATTCTGAAGGCTGTCTTTTCACCTTGCTTATAGTTTCCTTTGTTGTGCAGAAGCTTTTAATTTTAATTAGATCCCATTTGTTTATTTTTGCTTTTATTTCCAGTATTCTGGGAGGTGGATCATAGAGGATCCTGCTGTGATTTATGTCAGAGAGTGTTTTGCCTATGTTCTCCTCTAGGAGTTTTATTGTTTCTTGTCTTACGTTTAGATCTTTAATCCATTTTGAGTTTATTTTTGTGTATGGTGTTAGAAAGTGGTCTAGTTTCATTCTTTTACAAGTGGCTGACCAGTTTTCCCAGCACCACTTGTTAAAGAGATTGTCTTTAATCCACTGTATATTCTTGCCTCCTTTGTCGAAGATAAGGTGTCCATAGGTGTGTGGATTTATCTCTGGGCTTTCTATTTTGTTCCATTGATCTATATTTCTGTCTTTGTGCCAGTACCATACTGTTTTGATGACTGTGGCTTTGTAGTAGAGCCTGAAGTCAGGCAGGTTGATTCCTCCAGTTCCATTCTTCTTTCTCAAGATGGCTTTGGCTATTCGAGGTTTTTTGTATTTCCATACAAATCTTGAAATTATTTGTTCTAGCTCTGTGAAAAATACCGCTGGTAGCTTGATAGGAATAGCATTGAATCTGTAGATTGCTTTGGGAAGTATACTCATTTTCACAATATTGATTCTTCCAATCCATGAACATGGTATATTTCTCCATCTATTAGTGTCTTCTTTGATTTCTTTCATCAGTGTTTTATAATTTTCTATATATAGGTCTTTAGTTTCTTTAGGTAGGTATATTCCTAAGTATTTTATTCTTTTTGTTGCAATGGTAAATGGAATTGATTCCTTAATTTCTTTTTCTACTTTCTCATTATTAGTGTATAGGAATGCAAGGGATTTCTGTGTGTTGATTTTATATCCTGCAACTTTACTATATTCATTGATTAGCTCTAGTAATTTTCTGGTGGAGTCTTTAGGGTTTTCTATGTAGAGGATCATGTCATCTGCAAACAGTGAGAGTTTTACTTCTTCTTTTCCAATCTGGATTCCTTTTATTTCTTTTTCTGCTCTGATTGCTGTGGCTAAAACTTCCAGAACTATGTTGAATAGTAGCGGTGAAAGTGGGCACCCTTGTCTTGTTCCTGACTTTAGGGGAAATGCTTTCAATTTTTCTCCATTGAGGATAATGTTTGCTGTGGGTTTGTCATATATAGCTTTTATTATGTTGAGGTATGTTCCTTCTATTCCTGCTTTCTGGAGAGTTTTTATCATAAATGGATGTTGAATTTTGTCGAAGGCCTTCTCTGCATCTATTGAGATAATCATATGGCTTTTACTTTTCAATTTGTTAATGTGGTGAATTACATTGATTGATTTGCGAATATTGAAGAATCCTTGCATCCCTGGGATAAAGCCCACTTGGTCATGGTGTATGATCTTTTTAATGTGTTGTTGGATTCTGATTGCTAGAATTTTGTTGAGGATTTTTGCATCTATATTCATCAGTGATATTGGCCTGTAGTTTTCTTTTTTTGTGGCATCTTTGTCAGGTTTTGGTATTAGAGTGATGGTGGCCTCATAGAATGAGTTTGGGAGTTTACCTTCCTCTGCAATTTTCTGAAAGAGTTTGAGTAGGATAGGTGTCAGCTCTTCTCGAAATTTTTGGTAGAATTCAGCTGTGAAGCCGTCTGGACCTGGGCTTTTGTTTGCTGGAAGGTTTCTGATTACAGTTTCAATTTCCATGCTTGTGATGGGTCTGTTAAGATTTTCTATTTCTTCCTGGTTCAGTTTTGGAAAGTTGTACTTGTCTAAGAATTTGTCCATTTCTTCCACATTGTCCATTTTATTGGCATATAATTGCTGATAGTAGTCTCTTATGATCCTTTGTATTTCTGTGTTGTCTGTTGTGATCTCTCCATTTTCATTTCTAATTTTATTGATTTGATTTTTCTCCCTTTGTTTCTTGATGAGTCTGGCTAATGGTTTATCAATTTTATTTATCTTTTCAAAGAACCAGCTTTTGGCTTTGTTGATTTTTGCTATGGTCTCTTTTGTTTCTTTTGCATTTATTTCTGCCCTAATTTTTATGATTTCTTTCCTTCTACTAGCTCTGGGGTTCTCCATTTCTTCCTTTTCTAGTTGCTTTAGGTGTAGAGTTAGGTTATTTATTTGACTTTTTTCTTGTTTCTTGAGGTGTGCCTGTATTGCTATGAACTTTCCTCTTAGCACTGCTTTTATAGTGTCCCACAGGTTTTGGGTTGTTGTGTTTTCATTTTCATTTGTTTCTATGCATATTTTGATTTCTTTTTTGATTTCTTCTGTGATTTGTTGGTTATTCAGAAGCGTGTTGTTCAGCCTCCATATGTTGGAGTTTTTAATAGTTTTTCTCCTGTAATTTAGATCTACTCTTAACGCATTATGGTCAGAAAAGATGCTTGGAATAATTTCAATTTTTTTGAATTTATCAAGGTTAGCTTTATGGCCCAGAATGTGGTCTATCTTGGAGAAGGTTCCGTGAGCACTTGAGAAAAAGGTGAAATTCATTGTTTGGGGATGAAATGTTCTATAAATATCAATTAGGTCTAGCTGATCTATTGTATCATTTAAAGTTTGCGTTTCTTTGTTAATTTTCTGTTTAGTTGATCTGTCCATATATGTGAGTGGGGTATTAAAGTCTCCCACTATTATTGTGTTATTGTTAATTTCCCCTTTCATAGTTGTCAGCATTTGTCTTACATATTGCGGTGCTCCTACGTTGGGTGCATATATGTTTATAATTGTTATATCTTCTTCTTGGATTGATCCTTTAATCATTATGTAGTGGCCTTCTTTGTCTCTTTTCACAGCCTTCGTTTTAAAGTCTACTTTATCAGATATGAGTATTGCCACTCCTGCTTTCTTTTGGTCTCTAGTTGCATGGAATATCTTTTTCCATCCCTTCACTTTCAGTCTGTATGTGTCCTTTGTTTTGAGGTGGGTCTCTTGTAGGCAGCATATATAGGGGTTTTGTTTTTGTATCCATTCAGCCAGTCTTTGTCTTTTGGTTGGGGCATTCAACCCATTTACGTTTAGGGTAATTATTGATAAGTATGATCCCGTTGCCATTTACTTTATTTTTTGGGGGGGGTTCACAGGTTTATATGCCATTTTTGTGTTTCTTGTTTAGAAAAGATCCTTTAGCATTTGTTGGAGAGCTGGTTTGGTGGTGCTGAATTCTCTCAGCTTTTGCTTGTCTGGAAAGCTCTTGATTTCTCCTTCATATTTGAATGAGATCCTTGCTGGGTACAGTAATCTGGGCTGTAGGTTATTTTCTTTCATCACTCTAAGTATGTCTTGCCATTCCCTCCTGGCCTGAAGAGTTTCTACTGAAAGATCAGCTGTTATCCTTATGGGAATCCCCTTGTGTGTTATTTGTTGTTTTTCCCTTGCTGCTTTTAATATTTGTTCTTTGTGTTTGATCTTTGTTAATTTGATTAATATGTGTCTTGGGGTGTTTCGTCTTGGATTTATCCTGTTTGGAACTCTCTGGGTTTCTTGGATTTGGTTGATTATTTCCTTCCCCATTTTGGGGAAGTTTTCAACTATTATCTCCTCAAGTATTTTCTCATGGTCTTTCTTTTTGTCTTCTTCTTCTGGGACTCCTATGACACTAATGTTTGGGCATTTAATATTGTCCTGGAGGTTTCTGAGATTGTCCTTATTTCTTTAATTCGATTTTCTTTTTTCCTCTCTGATACATTTATTTCTACCGTTCTATCTTCTACCTCACTAATCCTATCTTCTGCCTCCATTATTCTACTATTTGTTCCCTCCAGAGTGTTTTTTATCTCATTTATTGCATTATTCATTATATATTGATTCTTCTTTATTTCTTCTAGGTCATTATTAAACCTTTCTTGCATCTTCTCAATCCTTGTCTCCAGGCTATTTATCTGTGATTCCATTTTAATTTCAAGATTTTGGATCATTTTCACTGTCACTATTTGGAATTCTTTCTCAGGTAGATTCCCTATCTCTTCCTCTTTTGTTTGGCTTGGTGGGCATTTATCCTGTTCCTTTACATGCTAGGTATTACTCCATCTCTTCATCTTGTTTATATTGCTGAGTTCGAGGTGGCCTTTCTGTATTCCGGCAGTTTGTGGAGTTCTCTTTATTGTAGAGTTTCCTCACTGTGGGTGGGGTTGTATGGGTGGTTTGTCAAGGTTTCCTGGTGAGGGAGGCTTGTGTTGGAGTTCTGGTGGGTGGAGCTGGATTTTTTCTCTCTGGAGTTACAATGAAGTGTCCAGTAATGAGTTATGAGATGTCAGTGGTTTTGGAGTGACTTTGGGCAGCCTGTATATTGAAGCTCATGTCTGTGTTCCTGTGTTGCTGGAGAATTTGCATGGTATGTCTTGCTGTGAAACTTGTTGGCCCTTGAGTGGTGCTTGGTTTCAGTTTAGGTATGGAGGTGTTTGATGAGCTCCTGTTGATTAATGTCCCCTAGAGTCAGGAGTTCTCTGGTGTTCTCAGGATATGGACTTAAGCCTCCTGCCTCTGGTTGTCAGTTCTATTTTTACAGTAGTCTCAAGACTTCTCCATCTCCTTTTGAAGACAATGGGCTGCTTTTCTGGGTGCCTGCTGTCCTCTGCCAGCATTCAGAAGTTGTTTTGTGGAATTTACTCAGCATTTAAATGTTCTTTTGATGAATTTCTGGGGGAGAAAGTGATCTCCCCATTCTATTCCTCCACCATTTTAAGACTGTCCCCTGTTTTCCTCTTACATTTGTAAGAAATATGTTTTTCCATTTGCAGTATTTTGGCAGAAATTTTTTTAGCTACTTGTACATTTAAATAATGAGGAAATCCACTTACAACTCACAAACTGCAATATGTGGCAGTATACTAAATATGAATCAACTCTTTAGGCTGAAATCACCAAAACCTCTATGTTAAAGAACTCTCATTCTTTATGACATTGGAGTTTAGTTGGATTAGCAATTGATTAATATGATCAATATTTGTAAAAATTAACATCATTTAATTGTTACAATAAAAAATAGATAAGTAAAAGTCATTTAATATTATCTTCTCCAGTCCAATGGCTAAAGTCATCGTGTAAAATCCTTGGGATGAGGATGCCTCACTTTACAGACCATCATTTTTTTATATTAATGACTTATGAATGACTAAAGATATATGAAGCATGATTATTAAATTTGCAGATGACACAAAATAGGAGGAACGATTAACTTGCTAGATGAGATCTTAATTAAATCCAAGCACAATCTCTCTCAAGAATGGGGATAGAAATGGGAGGGTACAGTTCAAATTTGCCAGTGACTGGTGATTCAGTCTTCATGGTGAGACATATGGCTAAAGAGAAGATAAATCTCAGAAAGGAATTCATCTGGGCTGTTGGATGACAGGTAAAATAGGTAAATACCTAGAATGATGACATTTTTATTGACACTGAGATAGTGAGTATTTAGGAGGTGGAGACTATTATAATGTGCATTTAAGGAGATCTCATTTATTTCACTCTAAAAGTGGGAGCCATTCACATAGGTTTTGTACATCTAAGCAGATTTGTTTATTATTATTGTGAGCCTTATGATGCAATAAAATTGCTTTGAGACATATCATGTTTTACCTGCATACATAAGCCTTCTTCCTCTAAGTATCAGTTCAGTTCAGTTCAGTAGCTTAGTCATGTCCAACTCTTTGCGACCCCATGAATCGCAGCACACCAGGCCTCCCTGTCCATCACCAACTCCTGGAGTTCACCCAAACCCATGTCCATCGAGTCAGTGATGTCATCCAGTCATCTCATCCTCTGTCGTCCCCTTCTCTTTCTGCCCCCAATTCCTCCAAGCATCAGAGTCTTTTCCAATGAGTCAACTCTTTGCATGAGGTGGCCAAAGTACTGGAGTTTCAGCTTTAACATCATTCCTTCCAAAGAACACCCAGGGCTGATCTCCTCTAGAATGTACTGGTTGGATCTCCTTGCAGTCAATACCTCTAAGTATAACTTTCCTTTATTTTTTCTAAAGACTTACATAGTAATTAAAAGAGCTAAATTGTTTATACTGAAAAATGTGTGAGAAAATACAAAATTGTCTTAAAATATATGAAAGACCATAGAGCAGAAAAGAGATTATGCATAACTTGGAAACTTCTAGAGGATAGAACTATTAATAAAATCAACAAGTGGAAATTTTTCTTTAAGTAAACATAATGAAAAAAAGATTTTATAATTTTTATCTAGATGGCTGCTAAAATAATGCTTTTTCCTGTAGAGTGNGTCTTAAAATATATGAAAGACCATAGAGCAGAAAAGAGATTATGCATAACTTGGAAACTTCTAGAGGATAGAACTATTAATAAAATCAACAAGTGGAAATTTTTCTTTAAGTAAACATAATGAAAAAAAGATTTTATAATTTTTATCTAGATGGCTGCTAAAATAATGCTTTTTCCTGTAGAGTGAAATTATGTAGAAAGAATGGTCACTCAATTATAGCATTTATATAAATTTTACTCCACAGTGTATGGAATGAATTTAATCTTTAAGGAATTTTCCTGCCATAAGATTCTGTGATTCTACAAACTAATTTGTATTCATGAACAATTTTATTTAATCTTTATTTGGCCTTCTGGAGGTTTTCATTGACTCTTTATAGGTTCAAAATATACACACATATAATTTCCAAGTTATATTACTATATTCATTCATTAAATTCTTTATATAATACCATGTAAAAAAATTAAAGCAACAATTTTATTTTATTTTATTTTGCTGGTTCAAATATTGCACTCTCCTTCCCAACTGAATAAACCCCTGTATCTATTTTTTTGAAGGAATGAAGGAGAAGGAAGTTCAAGTGATACAAACATAAGTGAAATAAATAATATGAAAAAGTATTTATAGAGTTAGTTGTTTGATATTAAGTAGCCTTTGGGAATAAGAGTCAAACATAAATTATTTTATATCTAAAAGCCTAACTAGTGCCAAAAGTAAGTTTTTGACACATATAGTGGGTATCTATCTCACTATGTATATCTATTAATGTGGAAATAAAATTCAATAAATTTCACTCAAAACATCCTATTTATAGTTTATTAAAATATCATTGTAGAATATTAATACTAAAACATATAATTATTCTATAAGGACATTAAATTGGAAGCATAAATAATTTTGAGAGAAAAGTTATGTTTGCTTGAATACATATTTTAGCTTGTTTAGGTTGTTTTTATCTCCTGCATCTAATTCTTCCATAGTAGGTTTATGTCTTCAGTTCAGATCAGTTCAATCACTCAGCCATCTCTACTCTTTGTGACCTCATGAACTGCAGCATGCCAGGCCTTGCTATCCATCACCAACTCCCGGAGTCTACCCAAACTCATGTTCATTGAGTCGGTGATGCTATCCAACCATCTCATCCTCTGTCTTCCCCTTCTCCTCCTGCCTTCAATCTTNTGAAGGTATCCTTAACCCTGAAAAAATTACATTATTATGTATGAAGTTTCTTGCACTTTGGTAATTCATAATTGTTGAAGAAGAGGCTTAACATTTGTTGTTTTTTTTTTTTCTTTTTCATTCTGAATGTTAATCCCTGGGTAATCTGAAGAAGACTCTTTACCTTAAATACTCCAGAATCTGCTTTCTTCAACTCATGAAATAACTTTAAGTGGTAATTTATTTGTAGTTCCATGCCCTCCAGTAATTCTGCTTTCTGCTAAGTATAAGAACTAGCTTAATGTCTCAAGAGATCATCATTAGAATCAACAGTTCATAACATCATTAAAACAGTAAAGTTTTTTTTTGTAAATTCACATTATAGTAAGGAGCAAACTTTTTCAGTAACAGAGCAATGTCCTTGTTTTATGGTGCTGCTTGCATGATTGCTCTCAATTTTTCTGTCTCCATCTAAAGTAACTATATTGAGAGTTTGATCCTAAAGCTTTCTTCTTTGTCAATTTTTTTTTCAAATTAGAAAAATTCAAATTCTATAGTTAAATTTTATAGATTCCTACTGACAATTTCTATTTAATCAGTACCAGCTTTTATCTTCATATTTTAAATTTTTCATGTTATTAGTGATCAAATTCATTAATACACCTTCAGTTCAGTTCAGTTCAGTTCAGTCGCTCAGTCGTGTCCAACTCTTTGTGACCCCATGAATCACAGCACACCAGGTCTCCCTGTCCATCATTATCTCCCAGAGTTTACTCAGACTCATGTCCATTGAGTCGGTGATGCCATCCAGCCATCTCATCCTCTGCTGTCCCCTTCTCCTCCTGCCCCCAACCCCTCCCAGGATCAGAGTCTTTTCCAATGAGTCAACTCTTTGCATGAAGTGGCCAAAGTACTGTAATTTCAGCTTTAGGATCATTCCTTCCAAAGAACATCCAGGACTGATCTCCTTTAGAATGAACTGGTTGGATATCCTTGCAGTCCAAGGGACTCTCAAGAGTCTTCTCCAACACCACAATTCAAAAGCATCAATTCTTCAGTGCTCAGCTTTCTTCACAATCCAACTCTCACATCCATACATGACCACTGGAAAAACCATAGCCCTGACTAGATGGACCTTTGTTGGTGAAATAATGTCTCTGCTTTTGAATATGCTATCTAGGGTGGTCATAACTTTCCTTCCAAGGAGTAAGCGTCTTTTAATTTCATGGCTGCAATCACCATCTGCAGTGATTTTGGAGACCCTCAAAGTAGTCTGACACTGTTTCCACTGTTTCCCCATCTATTTCCCATGAAGTGATGGGACCAGATGCCATGATCTTTGTTTTCTGAACATTGAGCTTTAAGCCAACTTTTTCACTCTCCTCTTTGACTTTCATCAAGAGGCTTTTTAGTTCCTCTTCACTTTCTGCCATAAGGGTGGTGTCATCTGCATATCTGAGGTTATGGATATTTCTCCCGGCAATCTTGATTCCAGCTGGTGCTTCTTCCAGCCCAGCGTTTCTNTTTTAGTAAGCCCTAATCAATCATAACTTTTGAAAGCAGCTATTAGGAAAGTCATACTGTGTGACATGAACTTTCCCAAAACTAGTACTGACAGCAGCTCTCTCTAAGGGCACTCATTTTCTTCTTCTTTGCTTGAAAAAAAAAAATTTAAAAAAGAGAGAGAGAAAGAAATAACATGGATTCTTCTAAGTTCCCAAGTGGAATTTTTTCCTATTAAATAATTTGAATTTATAGAATCAACATTTTACAAATAAGAATATTTGCAAACTGATTTAGCACATGCAAAATAGACACAAATAAAGACAGGCAAGCAAAAAATAATTAGCATGATCCTTTCCTTTAAGGAAATCTGCCCAAACTAATTTGAAATGTATGTCAGTAAGTGAAGCTTTATGGACTCATGTATAATAGAGTTCACTGATAAAGGATCAGTTTAAATTCTAATTTTGATTAGAATGGATACAAAGGATGCTTGTTCATTTTTAATTTCTATTTATTTATTGAGAAAGATATATTACTTACATAAAATATAGAGAATGAAGTGAAAGAGCACAGGTACTGTTTATCTGTGACAATAAATAATCAATTGAAAGGAAAGAAAACAGAATTCTAGTAGGCCATCCTTATATAAAAACAAATGACTTGCTAAAATTGCCCGTAAATAATCAATCTCTAAAACAGGAGACATGTTTCTTTTGGTAATTGCATTAAAGGAACCAGTAGTTTGTTTTGTGAATTTCTTTCTTTTTTCTTCCATCCCTCTTTATTCTGCCTGTTCACATACACAACTAGGGTGGGAAACAAATGAGACAGGTTACTGTTGAATGAATTAGAATATATCATTCCCAAATATGCCCCAAAATGCAAAAGGATTATTTTGAACTAAAGGCAGCTGAGAAACAGCAGACACAGGAGAGGCTCTCTGTTGTCCCCTTTTCTGTCTAAAAGCAGAGCATACTTTTCCCTATTAAAAAGGTGATATAAATTTCCAATTGTAAAGGTGTCTCCCTTTCCCATACCAGAAAGAGGAGAATGACTCTGGGAAGAATTACCACAAATAACTTGAGTCTGGATAACAAACCTTACTAAACAACCCTATCTACCATACTTTTGCTATAGACATTCCCACAGTTGCCTCTAAGGGCCCAAACTCCCTTTTCTTTTGTCTAGTCACTTTTCCACAATCTATTGCCTTTAAGTCACCAAACCTAACTGCTTCTTAGGATTTTCACTTCTTGCTGTGGTGCTCCCATAAACAAAGCAGTGTTAATACCTTTTGTATGTCTTTTCTTCTGTTTACCTATCTTTTGTCAATTTAGTTTGTAGGGCCCAGGTAAAATACCTAAGAGGGTAGAAGGAATTTATGTTTTCCTTCTCTACACTATCATTGTTTACCTAAGGGGTGACATGATATTAATGTCTGAGAAGATGAGAACATGGTTAGTTTTCTATATTAAAAAAAAAATACCTAGTATACTTTGGGTTAAATGAAAGAGCTTTTTGTAGTTTAGATTTTGAAATTTTAATGTAAAAGATATATATATATTCATAGAACCATTAAATTATATCCTTTTTATTCTCTTGCAACAAAAGTAACTTTCAATTATTAATATCAAGGTTATAATTAAGAAAAGTCAAAGTCTAAATTTGTTTGACTTGTCTCCAAATGTTTATCTCTTTGTTGAGACACTATTAGCATCATTTTTCAAATAAAATGCTCAACAAAAGATGACTTTATAACAGAATCTCAAAGATTATTTTTACCTAAATAACTAGATGTTTGAAGGAAATTAGTATTGCCTTCATAGTAATATACCTCTATAATATATGTAATGGTTTGTTTATGCATATATATCAATGTAGACAAGTTACATATCGGTTTCTACATGAATGATAAATAACTCAATTCAAACGTATGTACCAAATAGAATATGTAATATATTATGTGGATAGATATTTATAGTTCATTACATATGTATATTATATAAAATATTTTATATGTATATTACCAAATATGTAGATGTTGACCTTAATCATCATGAAAACTAAGGTTATGACATATGCCTGTCTTAAAAATCACTTTAGTTTCTTTTTTATAATTTCAAGTTGGCCAATCTTTGCCTCAGTCTCACAACTCATATTTGCTATCCCAGAATATCTTTTCTTACTGAGGTCCACTTTCTTTATAAGAAAGTTGTACACAATGAAGATTTCGTCCCTTTTTCATTTGATGAATTAATTTTAATTCATTTTCAATTGTTATTGGGTTAATAGTTGGAGAAGGCAGTGGCACCCCACTCCAGTACTCTTGCCTAGAAAATCCTATGGATGGAGGAGCCTGGTAGGCTGCAGTCCATGAGGTTGTTAAGAGTCGGATACAACTGAGCAACTTGACTTTCACTTTTCACTTTCATGCATTGGAGAAGGAAATGGCAGTGTTCTTGCCTGGAGAATCCCAGGGACGGGGGAGCCTGGTGGGCTGCCGTCTATGGGGTCGCACAGTCGGACACGACTGAAGTGACGCAGCAGCAGCAGCAGCAGCTGAGTAATAGTTTGTGTAACTATGAGAACAAATATTACACTGAACTCTTTTACATCATTATAGTTTGAATTTTTGAATTATAGTATCATTGAAGCCCCAGAATCTAATATGAATGTAAAATCAAAATCTATTCTTGATGTTTTGTATCAATGCTAGAAGGCACCATCTACCTATGTCCACAAAGCAATTTTTATGATTATCTTTGAAATATAGCTTTTAAAAAATCTATAATTAGCTACTCCAAGTCTGCTTATAGATTTTTTCCAAGTTTTTTTTTTTTTCAATCTAGCTCATTATTGTTTTGAAGTCAAACCATTTTAAGAAAGACAAGTCCCTCCCTCCCCATATGGAGGGCTCCAACTCGCGGGTTTTCCTGCAGAGAAGAAGTAGCTAACTATATGGCTTTTCTTGGGCTGTGCCTACTGTCAAGCAGTTGACATACCAACATGTCAACAAAGGAAACAAATAAGTAGAATAATTGTTCATTTAAAAATAACATTTGCTTGATCTGAAATAGGAAACCTTTAGGAGAGGTATGACTTTTTCTTTGGTTTTATGTTTTTATATTTCCTATCATACTAAGAAAAAAGGAGAAATCGTATTTTAAAATTTAAAAATGTAGTTGTACACATTGATAATTAAGAAGGGAAAGTATTGTCATAGACAACAATCCACAGGACCCCGGCAGATAGGAGACCAAGATACTCACGAACTCTGGTTCACTTTGCTCTATGCTTCCAGCCAGTCACAGCTGCCTCAACGCTGAGTTTATCTGTGAAATAAAGGTCTTCATCTGCAAGATCTCTAAGCATCCCTCTAGTTCGGATCTGTACATGATTATTTTACTAAAAGAGTTTCCACTAAAAATAGTCAGCTTTGCTTGGATCTGAATTGATGTTAGTAACTCCAGTTTTTATATTGGGAGGGTAGCCAAACTACTTTCTGCTTTTCTTTTTTTCTGAAACAGGACAGTAGGCTCTCACTTACTTTCAGTTACTTTCCCTAACACTCACCAAAACTAATTGTTCACTAGATAAATCCTTCACATTACAAAAAGTGTAACAGTTGACTATTTCAAGTGAGACTCATAGATGCTCAGGCTTCCTACACGGCTCAGCGGTAAAGGATACTCCTGCCAATGCAGGAGACACAGGTTCAGTCCCTGGGCCAGAAGATCCCCCTGGAGAAGGAAATGGCAACCCACTCCAGGATTCTTACCTAGAAAAACCCCATGGACAGAGGAAATTGGTGGACTACAGTTCATGTTTCAAACAGTTGAATACAATGTAGTGACTGAAAAACAGACAATACAGATGGTCGGTGTTTGCCAGAACATCTTACTACGGTAAACCAAGTAATGTTTCTCCAAATACTATTGTGATTAAACTAAATGTTGTGTTGAAGTATTATAGAAATAAGGATTCTACTTTTAGAAATATGGCTTAATTTTCAAAAAAATTGCAAGCAAAGATTCAATAGCTATTGCTGATCAGGAGTAATTAATTAGAAAGATTTAACCTAGATCCTTCTTTTTTTAAAAAAAATAGACATCATATAAAAACTTGGAGAAAGAAATGACAAACTACTTCAGTATTCTTGCTTGGAGAATTCCGTGGACAGAAGAACCAGGGAGGCTACAGTCCCTAGAATGGCAAGAATTGGGCATGACTTAACAACTAAACAATAAAATACAGAAACTACAAGGTTTTGCCTCTTCTATGTGGCTATATTTTTTCCACCACTGTATATTGGCATGCAGATGTCGCCTATGGGGTCGCACAGAGTAGGACATGACTCAAGCGACTTAGCAGCAGCAGCAGCAGGAGCAGCAGCCTTCTTTGACTCTTCCTTTTCTAGTAATAACACTAGTTCTTTTATTTCATTAGAAAAACTTATACAATTACATAGTTTGCCCTGGATATACTAAAATTTGACNATGCAGATGTCGCCTATGGGGTCACACAGAGTAGGACATGACTCAAGCGACTTAGCAGCAGCAGCAGCAGGAGCAGCAGCCTTCTTTGACTCTTCCTTTTCTAGTAATAACACTAGTTCTTTTATTTCATTAGAAAAACTTATACAATTACATAGTTTGCCCTGGATATACTAAAATTTGACAAATAGGACTCAAATGGATTTTCCCTGTATGAACGGTGAAATCCTCACATACCAAGAAAGAACAGCATCAGGTTTCTTCAGCAAAGATCAGCTCAGTTCAAGATAATCATACCAATATGTTACAAATTGTAATACTCTTCCTGCTTCAGTGAAAAAAACCCACAAAATATATAAAGGCCTCAGTGCTGATGACATTTTGGTTTAAATTATTTTCTTTTGTAGACCATGTGTGTTCCTTCTTTTGACAGACTACAGATCCCTTGAAGGCAATTATGTCTTTAAATTTGCCTTTTTTAGGGTCAATGGTATAATTATAAGAGTTTGCCCAGCCAAGTTGGTAGGTGGTATATTTGTTTAATTGTTTACCACTTGATTTGGAGCCAGCCTTAGCAGAACAAAAGACTGAGATGAGTATACAGTCAAATCCACCGTAACTTATGGTTGACTGGATTTTCTGCAGCCAAATCATCTGGCAAAACCATGCCTTGGTGACCCAGGAATACCCAGTTCTTAGCATATGTCTTGGTCATATTACTCAGTAATAACCAACAAAGCTTATCATTCCATGGAAATTTCATTCTTTCCAACATACATAATTGAATTTTTCTGATAACCATATTATATATAAACCTCAAGAAAAGTATTTAATTATGCATAATCAAATATCAAGTATTTGTGATATTATTTTTGAATTAACTTGGATAATACCTAAAGGGTATATGTGAATAAGGACTTTCTTTTAAAACAGTATTACAGACTATAACGAGCAATGTTAATTTACTTTTTTTTTCTTTTTCTTTAATCTTCTTTGACTGACTTAGTCACAAAACTTGTTAGATTTCTCCTCTCTTTCTGCTGCTGCTGCTAAGTCACTTCAGTCGTGTCTGACTCTGTGTGACCCCATAGATGGCAGCCCACCAGGCTCCCCTGTCCCTGGGATTCTCCAGGCAAGAACACTGGAGTGGGTTGCCATTTCCTTCTCCAATGCATGAAGGTGAAAAGAAAGTGAAGTCGCTCAGTCGTGTCTGACTCTTAGCGACCCCATGGACTACAGCCTACCAGGCTCCTCCGCCCCTAAGACTCCTTAAATATATAAACATTTATTGAACGTCTGTTTAGGCCCAGGTACATGGTAGATGTTAAGTTAACAAGACTCTTGAGAGTCCCTTGGACTACAAGGAGATCCAACCAGTCCATTCTAAAGGAGATCAGTCCTGGGATTTCTTTGGAGGGAATGATGCTAAAGCTGAAACTCCAGTACTTTGGCCACCTTATGCAAAGAGTTGACTCATTGGAAAAGACTCTGATCCTGGGAGGAACTGGGGGCAAGAAGAGAAGGGGACGACAGAGGATGAAGATGGCAGGATGACATCACTGACTCAATGGATGCAAGTCTGAGTGAACTCCAGGAGTTGGTGATGGACAGGGAGGCCTGGCATGCTGCATTCATGGGATCGCAGAGTCGGACACGACTGAGCGACTGAACTGAACTGAACTGAACTGAATAATAAACTGACAAAAAGATGACAATACTGCCAATACTTCTGGGGGTAAGAACTGTGTCATAGCCTTAGTCCTTAGTACATAGTTGTTGCTCAATACATACTTTCTATTATCTATCTATATACCCATCTATCATCTATCCATCTACCTACCTATAATCCACCTGTCTACAGTGAATAAATAAATCATAGTTGAATGAATGAATACCTTCAATGCAGCTTGTCAGTTTCAAATGGTCATAATGTGAATGTTTTATCCTAGGATGAAAACAAAAACTTTAAGGATAAATTAAGCACTTTGTGCTTAGTCATTTCCAACACTTTATGACCCCATGGACTGTGGCTTTCCAGGCTCCTCTATCCATAGAATTTTCTAGGCAAGAATACTGGAGTTGCTATTTCCTACTCCAGTGGAACTTTCTGACCCAGGGACTGAACTCACATTTCTTGCATTTGTGAGCAGTTTCTTTTCCACTGCACCACCCCATAAGCTGCTACAATTATGGTGAAGGAACAAGACTACTTAGATTATTTCAACTGCTTGATAAAATCCAGTGCTTTAATATTATTAAAAGAGCTCGCAAACAAAGAAGCAGATGAAATCTTGAGGTTAATGTAAAATATTATTTAACATGAAGAAAGTTTTTTAAAAGTCTGGTTAGGATTTGAAAACAGGAGGTCTTTGTGGGTGCATGCAGATTTCAGGCCTGTAAAGAATTGTATATTATTTATAATGGAGAATTTGGATTATGGCCTTGTAGTTTGTAGAAACTGTCTTGTTAATAAAGAATGGTAATGACTAGTTTCCATTAAGAACTTTCTTTTAAAAACTGTCAATACTTAACAAAAAATAGCTGCCTCAGTCACTTAGTTCATTTTATGTATTTGGTTTTTACAGAAACACAGAAGTATAGCTTCAGAGCTAATGAAAGGAGACGTGCCACGTAAAGCTAGATCAGTAGAGGCCTGCATTATTTTATGGGAAGAAAATTGAACAAACATCTTCAAATACTGTTTCTTTCCACTCTTGCCTTATTATTTTTTAGATCTCACCCCCAACACATGCGAAAAGTATAAGCACCTAGCACCAACCCTAACATTATGGGAAATGAGAATCCATTGGAAACTAAACCCTAAATGAGAAAAATGAAACGCTCATATTTCCTCTTCTAAGTTATTTTTTCCTTCACAAAATCCTTCTCTTGAAATTTCTTATGCCACACAGCTTCCATGTGCATCATAAGAAGTCCTGAGTTTCTGCATTCCTGAGATACACTCTGTGGATGTCTCTAGCTGTGGCTTTCTGCAGGGCACACTCACTTCTGTTCTTTTCTCACTGTCTATAATCCAAGCCCAGATTTTCTTTCAGGAGAATGACTGGCATTTCACAAGCCTTCTTTCCTATCAATATAAGTTTTCTATAATCAATTTCAAATCTCATCTAGAGCCATGCTTGCCACTTGATTTCTCAATTGTAACTTTTTTTTTAATGTTTATTGATGTATAATATATACATAAAATCCCCTGAACAGAGGAGTCTGACAGGCTATAGTCCATGGGGTCACAAAGAATCAGACACGACTGAGAATGTGCACATGCACACACATACATAAAAGTGCACAGATCATAACTCTCTAGTTCTTAATATTTTCATAAAGTGAACACACTTTGGTATCTATGCCATACCTAGAGATGGAACATAAGTAACGATGTCATTATCAGTCTCTATCACCTACACCTTTATCCATTCAGATGGGTGTACTGGTGTCTTTTAATTTAATTGTCTTTTAAATTAATTGTCTTGTTTTTAATTTATATTCTCCTGATGGTTCATGAGATCAAGGACATTTTCTTATGTTTTGTGTCCTCTTCCTCTAAGTAAATCAACCCTCTTGCTGATTTCTATTAAATGGTCTGACTTTGACTAACTATAAAATAGAGTTCTTTTATATATTTTGGGTAAGAACTTTATCATGGATTTGTTGCAAATGCCTCTTCTTATTTTATTGTTTGCTTTTTAATTAATTTCGTGATGTCTTTTGACGATCAGAAGTTCTTAATTTAGTCATCATTCCTTTTCCCTTTCTGGTTCATGCTTTTTGTGCCCTGTTTAGAAGAAAATTCTTAACTCAAAAATTTAAATATAAACAGTATATTCTTTTCTTATTTCCTACATTACCAATACTACCAGTGGTACTTGGGGACTCAGCAGTAAAGAATCAGCCTGCCAATGCAAGAGACGCAAGTTTGACCTCTGGGTTGAGAAGATCCCCTGGAGAAGGAAATGGCAGCCCACTCCAGTATTCTTGCCTGGGAAATCCCATGGACAGAGGAGCCTGGTGGGCTACAGTCATGGGGCCACAGAGTCAGATACAACTGTATGACTAAACAGCAACCAATACGGTCACCTGAATATGGTAATTGTTTCATTCTTCCTTCCAATTTCTTATGAATTTTTCTTTTCACCGTCCTGTACAATACTCAATATGCTTTCTCACGGTTGAGCTCAGAGTGAAAGTTTCCAATATTAAATGTAAAGGTTACTAAGTCTTTGTAACAACTCATTAATCATGTAAAGGGTGTCTAGTTTTGTCTATTGTTTGCTAAGAAATTTTACAGTAAACAGTTTTAAAATTGTATCAAATTATATTCATGCATATGTTGAAATATTGAAATGTGATTTTCCTCCTTTTTAGAGAATTACATTGGTTGATTCATAAATCTTAACCTAATCTTGCATCCCTGGGTTAAAGCCCACTGATCTGAATTTTTCGAATTTGTTTTTGAGATAGATTGCTTGATAGAGTTGTGGAGAATCTTGATGGTGTTATCTTCCACCAGAGAGGGTTTCCTTTTATTCACTAATATGCAACAGATCACTTTAATGCAATTAGTGACAGACCAGGGTCAAGTATGGGTTCAAATTTTTTTGTGAAACTTGGCTTATTTTGGATTATCTTCCTCCCAAACTGCAGTTCTGTAGTTTCCCAGAGCAGAGCAAACCTCACCAACTGCATCTTCAGGAAAGTGACAAGATCCCAGAGAAAAAAATTGGCGTGTTCAGACAGCCTCTTAAAAGATTCATGTGTGTAAAATGTAGCATAAAAATAGCAGATAAATAGGGGTCCAAAGATTGTCTTTTCTCATTCATAATTGTTTTAAAGAATATGTGTGTTCTTGGTAGCTTTCTAATCTCTCTGGTTTGCAATTATTAAGGTCACATATATGTTTCTTTGCATTAAACGGTAGAATGAAAACCTTCAGAAATTGAGGGGGAAGCTTTATATACAGGTAGTTTGGGGAAACACGGATGTGGAAGGTGAAAGAAAAGGTTCTCTCTGTTGTTGTTTAGTTGCTAAGTCATGTCCAACTCTTGCCACCTCATGGACAGTAGCCCACCAGGCTCCTTTGTCTATGGGTTTCCCAGGCAATAATACTGGAGTGGGTTGCCATTTCCTTTCCAGGGGATCTTCCTGACTCAGAGATTAAACTTGAGTCTCCTGCATTGGCCGTCAGATTCTCTCTCTCTTTTTTTTTTTTTTTTACTTTATTTTGCTTTACGATAGTGTATTGGTTTTGCCATACATTGACATGAATTCGCCACGGGTGTACGTGAGTTCCCAATCCTGAACCCCCCTCCCACCTCCCACTCTATATTATCTCTCTGGATCTTCCCCATGCAGTAGCCCCAAGCATCCTGTATCCTGCATCGATCATAGACTGGCGATTCATTTCTTACATGATAGTATACATGTTTCAATGCCATTCTCCCAAATCATCCCACCCTCTCCCTCTCCCACAGAGTCCAAAAGTCCGTTCTATATATCTGTGTCTCTTTTGCTGTCTCTCACAC
>SJYA01001414.1:174776-190082 GCA_006410615.1 Neotragus moschatus | reverse complement strand
AATGCTCAAAATTCTCCAAGCCGGGCTTCAGCAATATGTGAACCATGAACTTCTAGATGTTCAAACTGGATTCAGAAAAAGCAGAGGAACCAGAGATCAAATTCCCAACATTCATTTGATCATTGAAAAAAGCAAGAGAATTCCAAAAAAATATCTATTTCTGCTTTACTGACTATGCCAAAGCCTTTGACTGTGTGGATCACAATAAACTGTGGAAAATTCTGAGAGAGATGGGAATGCCAGACCACCTGACCTGCCTCTTGAGAAACCTATATGCATGTCAGGAAGCAACAGTTAGAACTGGACATGGAACAACAGACTGGTTCCAAATAGGAAAAGGAGTACGTCAAGGCTGTATATTGTCACCCTGCTTATTTAACTTAGATGCAGAGTACATCATGAGAAATGCTGGGCTGGATGAAGCAAGCTGGAATCAAGATTGCTGGGAGAACTATCAATAACCTCAGATATGCAGATGACACCACCATTATGGCAGGAAGTAAAGAAAAACAAAAGAGTCTCTTGAAGAAAGTGAAAGAGGAGAGTGAAAAGTTGCCTTAAACCTCAACATTCAGTAAGCGAAGATCATGACATCTGGTCCCATCACTTCATGGCAAGAGATGGGGAAACAGTGAAAACAGTGACTGACTTTACTTTTCTGGGCTCCAAAATCATTGCATATAGTGATTGCAGCCATGAAATTAAAAGACGCTTACTCCTTGGAAGAAAAGTTACAGCCAACCTAGATAGCATATTCAAAAGCAGAGACATTACGTTGTCAACAAAGATCTGTCTAGTCAAGGTAATGGTTTTTCCAGTGGTCATGTATGGATGTGAGAGTTGAACTATAAAGAAAGCTGAGCACAGAGGAATTGGTGCTTTTGAACTGTGGTGTTGGAGAAGACTCTTGAGAGTCCCTTGGACCGTAAGGAGATCCAACTTGTCCATCCTAAAGTAGATCAGTCCTCGGTGGTCATTGGAAGGACTGATGTTTAAGTTGAACCAATACTTTGGCCACCTGATGCAAAAGGCTGACTCATTTCAAAAGACCTTGATGTTGGACTATATTGAAGGCAGGAGGAGAAGGGAACGACAAAGGATGAGATGGTTAGATGGCATCACCGACTCAATGGACATGAGTTTGGGTGGACATCAGGAATTGGTGATGGACACGGAGGCTTGTCATGCTGTGTTTCATGGGATCACAGGGTGTCGGACATGATTGAGTGACTTAACTGAACTGAACTAAGAATATAAGTTAAATAAGCAAGATGACAATATACAGCCTTGATGTTACCCTTTCCCGATATGGAACCAGTCTGTTGTTCCAGTGCACAGTTCTAACTGTTGCTTCTTGATCTACACACAGATTTATCCGGAGTCAAGTAAGTTGGTCTGGTATTGCCACTCTTTAAGAATTTCCACAGTTTGTTGTGACCAACACAGTCAAAGTCTTTGGCATAGTCATTAAAGCAGAAGTAGATGTTTTTCTGGAACTCTCTTGCTTTTTTTGACAACCCAACAGATGTTGGCAATTTGATCTCTGGTTCCTCTGCCTTCCCTAAATCTATCTTGAACATCTGGAAGTTCATGGTTCATATATTGCTGAAGACTGGTTTGGAGAATTTTGAGCATTGCTTTACTAGCATGTGAGATGAGTACAATTGTGCAGTAGTTTGAACATTCTTTGGCATTGCCTTTCTTTGGGATTGGGGTGAAAACTGACCTTTTCTGGTTGTGTGGCCACTGTTGCATTTTCCAAACTTGCTGGCCTATTGAGTTGCAAACTTGCTGCACATTGAGTGCAGCACTTACACAGTATCATCTTTTAGGATATGAAATAGCTCAACTGGAATTCTATCACCTCCACTAGCTTTGTTCATAGTGATGCTTCCTAAGGCCCTGTTGACTTCACGTTCCGGGATATCTGGCTCTGGGTGAGTGATCACACCATTTTATTATCTGGTTCATAAAAATCTTTTTTTTTTTAAATAGTTCTTCTGTGTATTCTTGACACCTCTTCTCAATATCTTCTACTTCTGTTAGGTCCATACCATTTCTGTCCTTTATTGAGCCCATCTTTGCATGAAATGTTCCCTTGTTATCTCTAATTTTCTTGAAGTGATCTCTAGTGTTTCCCATTCTATTGTTTTCCTCTATTTCTGTGTGTTGATTACTCAGAAAGGCTTTCTTATCTCTCCTTGCTATTCTTTGGAACTCTATATTTAGATACTTGTATTTTTCCTTTTCTCCTTTGCCTTTCAATACTCTTCTTTCTCAGCTATTTGTAAGGCAGACAGCCATTTTGCTGTTTTGCATTTCTTTTTCTTGGGCATAGTCTTGATCATTGCCTCCTGTATAATGTCATGAACCTCAGTCCATAGGAGTGTTAAAGGAGTGTTTGTTTGTCAGAAATATGTAAAACAGAGAAAGGAAAAACTTCCCCTGTTAATCATGAAAGTGAAATGGTAATTCTTTGGTCTCATTTCAAATAATAGAAATAGATAACATAATCACAAGTGTTCTTTCCTAAAGGTACCCAGGTCTAGTCCTATCAGGTGAATGCTGAGAATTGTGGATTCAGTTTGTAAGCACCATTAATAGTAATGGGTACAAAATGAGGGTTTTCTCATCTATGTTCATCAGTGATATTGGTCTTTAACTTGCTTCTTTTTTTGGTGATATTTTTGTCTGGTTTTGGTATTAAGATGATGGTAGCCTCATAGAATGAATTTGGGGGTGTTCTTCCCTATGCAAGTTTTTAGAAGAGTTTGAGAAAAATAGGTGTTAGCTCTTCTCTAAATGTTTGATAGAATTCTCCTGTGAAGCCATCTGGACTTTTGTTTGTTGGAAGATTTTGAATTACACTTTCAATTTCATTACTTGTGATTGATCTGTTTATATTTGCTAATTCTACCTAGTTCAGTCTTGGGTAGTTATACCTTTCTAAGAATTTGTCCATTTTTTCCAGGTTGTACATTTTATTGGCATATGGTTGCTTGTGATAGTCTCTCATATCCTTCATAAATGGTGCAGATGAACCTATTTCCAAGGCAGTAATAGAGACGCAGATGTAGAGAACAAAAGTGGACATGGGGGGAAGGGGAGGGTGAGATGAACTGGGAGATTAGGATTGATATAAATACATTCAGTTCAGTTCAGTTCAGTCACTCAGTCTTGTCCAACTTTTTGCGACCCCATGAACTGCAGCACTCCAGGCCTCCTTGTTCATCACCAACTCCCAGAGTTTACGCAAACCCGTGTCCATTGAGTCAGCAATGCCATCCAACCATCTCATCGTCTGTTACCATGTTTAAAATAGACAGCTAGTGGGAACCTGTTATAAATCACAGGAAGCTCAGCTGAGTGCTCTGTGATGACCTGAGAGGGGGGATTGGGGCTAAGAGAGAGGCCCAAGAGGGAGGGGATAGATGTATGAATATGGCCGATTTACTTCATTGTGTAGCTGAGACTAACCCATTATTATAAAGCAAATGAATTCCAATAAAAAATGCAAAAAAAGAAACAATGGTTACATGTAATGTATATGTATGACTGAATCACATTGCTGTGTACCTGAAACTATTGTTAATTGACTATACTCCAATATAAAATAAAAAGTTTTTTTTAAGTAATTGAAAGAAAATACCTACCTATTACAATAATAAAAGGAGCTAATATTTTTCCCCAAATTAAGGAAACTGGTTCTTCCAGGCCCTCCCTGGCTAGGGTGTAGGGCCAGTTGCAGTTGCTGCCTGTGAGTATGGGTCCAAAATAAAGGATTAACAAAAATAGATACCCAAGGTATAATATCCTAAAACAATCATGAGGTAAAGAAAATCCTTAATAAGAAATTAGAATATCAGAAGAGGAGAAATGGAAGAGTGTGATAATGAAAGAGCATCCTGAAGAATTCTAGAAGTCTTACGTTTCTCTTTGCTAAAAAAAGAAAAAAATGAATTGATGGAAAGATCATCATGTACCTTATGAATCTGTATGTGGTACACAGAACAAACCCAAATTTCAGGTTGCTTTCTTATAACAGTCCAAAAAACATTTGGTTTTACTTCTGATTTAATGAAATCAGTCAAAATCCATTATGTATTTGGGAATTTTCTTTAACTATATGCATTTAGTACTTCATTTAACAATTTCTCATTATAGCTGCCACATGAGCTGCTGGAGATACAATGGTGAATGTAATGGACACAGTTCTTGCTCTCAGAGAGCTTCGACTTTAATGTAGGATGAGATAATTAAAGAGGAAATTGTAACTCCATGCAATAAGTACAATTCATTGTCATGGAAGAACAAAGGGATCATAGGAGCTCAAATCAGAGATGATAAACCAGATTTGGCAGGGAGGGATTTCTTTCAATGATATGACATCTAAACTGTAATCTGATGAATGAGTAAGTTTGGCTAGATGAAAAGGAGAGAAAAAAAGTGTGTCAGAAAGGGTTGTTCAGTTCAATTCAGTTCAGTCTCTCAGTTGTGTTGGACTCTTTGTGACCCCATGAATCACAGCACACCAGGCCTCCCTGTCCATCACCAACTCCTGGAGTTCACTCAGACTCATTTCCTTCAAGTTGGTGATGCCATGCAGCCATCTCATCCTCTGTTGTCCCCTTCTCCTCCTGCCTGCAATCCCTCCCAAGGTCAGGGTCTTTTCTAATGAGTCAACTCTTCGTGTGAGGTGGCCAAAGTATTGGAGTTTCAGCCTCAGATCAGCCCTTCAATGAACACCCAGGACTGATCTCCTTTAGGATGGACTGGTTGGATCTCCTTGCAGTCCAAGGGACTCTCAAAAGTCTTCTCCAACACCACAGTTCAAAAGCATCAATTCTTTGGCATTTAGCTTTCTTCACAGTCCAACTCTTACATCTATACATGGCCACTGGAAAAACCATAGCCTTGACTAGACAGACCTTTGTTGGCAAAGGATTGTTGCTGCTGCTGCTAAGTTGCTTCAGTTGTGTCCAACTCTGTGTGACCCCATACATGGCAGCCCACCAGGCTCCCCTGTCCCTGGGATTCTCCAGGCAAGAACATTGAAGTGGGTTGCCATTTCCTTCTCCAATGCATGAAAGTGAAAAGGGAAAGTGAAGTAGCTCAGTCGTGTTTGACTCTTAGCAACCCCATGGACTGCAGCCCACCAGACTTCTCCATCCATGGGATATTCCAGGCAAGAGTACTGGAGTGGGGGTTGTTAGTGGGATGTTAATAATCAAAGAGGAAACAAGTTATTTGTCAAGGCATGAAATTGTAGCATGAATGATGAGTGATGGATACTTCATATTCCGTATGTATATTTAAAGGAAAAAATTTAGGCTCTCTTTTTAGGGTTTGTTGTTGTTGTTATTTTGTGGTACTGGCAGAATTGTGTGCGTGTTAATTAAACTAGTCTGTCGATTCCAATTTTGAGTCTGTCGCTATTAAGTAAGTGAACTTGTTTATCAGTTCACCAACTCCTGGACCCTTCGCATTCTCACCTATAAAGTGGGGTTGTCAGTAGGATTATGTGAGACAGAGTGTTTCAAAGAATCTATCATAGTTTCTCAAGAGTAGTAGTTAATCAGTTTCTTTGAATTTCCTTCAGTTTTCTTGACTCTCTGACTGACTGGACTAGTTTATTTTGAACAGATTTATAGTCATAAAAAAATTTTAAAAAGAAGTTTTGAAATTAAACACTAAGCAGTTTCAAGTAAATAAATTAATGAGACAATGTAAAGAAAAAAAATAAAATTCAGTGTGAATGCAATCAACTCTAGGGTTTTGACAAAGATCTGAAGCCAGTTAGACTGGGGATTAGTTACTGAAACATGGTGAAAATGCTAAAGCAATCTTGGCTAGACACTGAAGAGATCCTTTTATTTGTAATGCAAAGCATATTTCACCGTTAGCCTTCTCTCTACCTCTCAATTCTCTCTCTTTTTCTCTCTTTCTGTCTCTCTGTTTATTTAATACTTCTAAATTGGTGGAATTTTCAAAATAGTATCAGCTGCAAAGATAGATCAATTTATATTTCCCTGACTACCTACTATATTATAATTCTTCATTTTCTTTGCAAATTTTAACTTATTCTACCCTAATGTTTCATTTCAAAAGTGAGAATTTTGTTTTTGGATGCCATTCCATGTCTAAGGGCAAGCATTTGATTTCTAATATTATTTCCCAGTACTGTACTGATAGTCTTTCCTCCCTCAAGCAACAAATCCACAACCCTTGGGGTTATAAATTGTAAACTAATACACTAAAAGCAACAACAGAAGTATTTTCTGTACATTCAGCACTTGGCATTTGCAGCATTTCCAAGAAAAGTTTATGAAAGAAACAGGACACAATTTGGCAGTGGTTCTGGTAGAAAGACTTGTGTTTAACTTACTTGGTATGCTGTTGGTTTTCTTGTTTTTCTTCAGAAGTAGGTAAATAATAATTTGGTAAAGACAGTAGTTTATAATTGCAAACATGAACTAAAGCTAGATTTTCCTCTTCACCCAGTGTTATAATCAACTTTTCAATAATTGTTGGTTTCCTGGATCAGGTCAGGTCTTCCCATAGACATGTGTCCTGGATAAACATCTCAGAAACATAGCATTATATCTATTTGAATAGATTTGTGATAATCAAGGGTTTCCCTAGGTGACACTAGAGAACCCACCTGCCAGTGCAGGAGATAAAAGAGTCATGGGTTAGATCCCTGGATCAGGAAGATCCCCTGGAGGAGGGCATGGCAACCCACTCCAGTTTTGTTGTCTGGAGAATCCCATGAACAGAGAAGCCTGGCAGGCTATGGTCCATAGTGTCTCGAAGAATTGGAACATGACTGAAGCAACTTAGCATGCATGCTCATGATATTCAAAACACTAGAATTATCAAGCTCTTCCATTCCTCAGATGAACAAGTTGTTGTCAGAATCAAATGAAGCACAAGATAGAGAAAAAATGTATTTGCTGGATAAGGACCTAGTGGTCCATATGTGCTATCCCTGTCAGAATGTATATTTGAACCACTTTATTTTTTTATATCATTTTCAGTACTTAGTGAGGTAAAAAATGATAATTTCCTCAGTGGTTTATAACAGTTTACCTAAGGTGAATATAGTTGGAATATAAGCCACCACTAGTATTTATTTATTAGGCCACTCAGTTTCTCTTCTCTTAAAAAACATTCAGCTGTAAAAGTTGATTATAAATTATAACCCTTTAATTCACTGAAAAAATGTTTTGTGAAATGAAAAAAAAATTTTAAGGAAATATATATTACTGTCTTGACCTTGACACAGAATTTATATAAGGAATTGAAAATAAACATTATTATCACTATTTGGAAAACATGGTTAAATTATCCTTCCTCTCATACACTTACAAAATAATTTTATTGATTGATCAGGCTCTCTAAAATACCAGCCAATCCTCTTGAGTAGGATTTGCCCACTTGGCATTTATTTATGCCTCTTTTTTCTTTCCTTTCTTTTTTTTTTTTTTCTTTTGAATAGGAGGATTGGGAATTCATCATCTTAGTTTTCTTTGTAAATTCATCATTTCTTCAGCCTAAATCTATGAGGTTGATGCTACCAAACAGCTTCACGGTTGGGCATGCACCCAAAGCCAGGTCAATGAAACTTAATGCATGATTTGTATTGAAACATTCAAAATAGAAACCTTCTCATTGCTCTCCTTTTGCTCAGCTGTGAGAATGTACACCTAAAATTGCTTAGGGATTTTAGAATGTAAGAGCCTGCCTGAGAACTATGCCAACAAAGAGGAAGCAAATAGCCAACAGAAGGAAAGAGATAATTTCCTTAAAATGTTATTTTAAGACTCTGACATAGCAATGCCTAGACTTAACCATCTTTTTGGGGAAAATTTTCTGGTTTTGAGCAGATTTTTTTTTNCTTAGTTTTCTTTGTAAATTCATCATTTCTTCAACCTAAATCTATGAGGTTGATGCTACCAAACAGCTTCACGGTTGGGCATGCACCCAAAGCCAGGTCAATGAAACTTAATGCATGATTTGTATTGAAACATTCAAAATAGAAACCTTCTCATTGCTCTCCTTTTGCTCAGCTGTGAGAATGTACACCTAAAATTGCTTAGGGATTTTAGAATGTAAGAGCCTGCCTGAGAACTATGCCAACAAAGAGGAAGCAAATAGCCAACAGAAGGAAAGAGATAATTTCCTTAAAATGTTATTTTAAGACTCTGACATAGCAATGCCTAGACTTAACCATCTTTTTGGGGAAAATTTTCTGGTTTTGAGCAGATTTTTTTTTGTGTGCTTGTAACTAAAATGTCTCAATTAATGCACCAGTCTCATTATAATGAAGTGGATCAGAAACTACCCAGAACCAACAGCTTTATGCCAGACTCTCTGATTAAGTCTCTCTGAAGTAGTTTTAGGAATCAAGATTACAACTATGCCTGTTTTTATAAAGATTTTATGAGAAGTACTATTTTAGAAAATAAGTTTAATTGGATGTGAATCATACTTCATTTATCTTTGTATTCCAGTGCCTTATATTCGGTCTACTCAATCATTATTGGGTAAAGTGTTCAAAGGTGTTCATACATTAGATGGACAATAGAAGCAGAAAAAATACAAAGGTGTGTGTGCTCAGTTGTGTCCAAGTCTTTGCAACCCCCAGATCCATGAAATTTTCCAGGCAAGAACAGTGGAGTAGATAGCCACTTCCTACTCCAGGGGATCTTACAAACCAGCTTACTTCTCCATAAGGAGAGCAGAAATCATCCACTCAACTTATTGGATTAATTTCTATTTCACACTACTTCAATTGGTATTAAAAGATGTCAAGAATTAGAAAAGGTTACAGGCTGAAGTAAATTTGGGAAATATGCCTACTGTTATTTTAATTAAAAAAAATCTTCACATATATTAAGGCAAAGACTCCAAGAAATCCTGCAATTTCAGGAGAATCAAGTCTAGTCTGCCAGATTTCCAAATGGTAATTTAAAAAAATGAAACACTATTAATATCTTAGGTGAACATTCTACATCTTACCATGAGAAAAGCTGTAACATGACATGATAAGAACAACACATGGGGAGTAGAAGAAATCTTGGATATGGTCTTAGGAAAAGGATTTTTGATTCCTTTCTTGAGGCATTTTTGCAAACATGTCAGGAAGAAGAGGTATTTAGATGTGGTAGAGGGGAAAGGCTGGAGAAGGCAATGGCACCCCACTCCAGTACTCTTGCCTGGAAAATCCCAGAGGAGCCTGGTAGGCTGCAGTCCATGGGGTCATGAAGAGTCAGACACGACTGAGCAACTTCACTTTCACTTTTCACTTTTATGCATTGGAGAAGGAAATGGCAACCCACTGCAGTGTTCTTGCCTGGAGAATCCCAGGGACAGGGGAGCCTGGTGGGCTGCCGTCAATGGGGTCACACAGGGTTGGACATGACTGAAGTGACTTAGCAGCAGCAGAGGGGAAAGGCAAGGTGTGTGCAGAGCCATATGCTTCTCCCAGCTCTATGTAAACAAAGAAGGGCAAAGATTCTTGACACTAGATCCAGAATGAATATTCTTGTCATGGCAACTATTAACAATTTTTCCATTTGTTATGTGCTATTTCAGGGCTTCCTGGGTGGCATTAGTGGTAAAGACCCCTGCCTATCAATGCAGGAGACATAGGAGACATGGGTTTGATCCCTGGGTTGGGAAGACCCCTGGAGAAGGAAATGGCAACCTGCTCCAGTATTCTTGCCTGGATAATTCCATGGACAGAGTAGCCTGGTGGGCTACAGTCCATGGGGTTGCAAAGAGTTGGACACAACTGAATCGACTGAGCACTTAAGTGCTATTTTATTCAATTCTAACTAGTCTATGAAAACTCTGATGTTTCCAGTTTACTTAAATATTTATCAAGTTCTACATTACCATCATCAATAATAATAGTAATCAGCAGAATGAAAGTAGTACACGTGAAGGAGGTTTCTAAAACTTTGCATGTTTAAATCTTTTAACTCTCATAACAACCTTGCCTGGTAGGAACGGTTGTTATCCCTATTTGGTACTAGGGTATTATTGGAGTTCTCAGTATATCATTGTACTGAGACAGAGAGAGGTTAATTAGATGGTTGAGGTCACAAGATGGTAGAGCCAGAGTCTGCCCTTGAGGTATGGCTCCAGCTCTTGCATCCTTTAATATCATGCTTTACCATGTGCCACACTAGCCTGGGTATGTGTATATGTTGATGAAGAAACATGATCCTCCTATCCTGATCAATTTACAGTCTCTGTACAGTCCATGGAATTCACCAGGCCAGAATACTGGAGTGGGTATTCTTTCTCCAGGAGATCTTCCCAACACAGGGATCGAACTCAGGTCTTCCGCATTGCAGGCATTCTTTACCAGTTGAGCCACGAGGGAAGCCCAAAGAATATTTACCACAACAAAAATATAATTAAAAACTAATCTCAAAATAGGAAATTATCCTTCAAATGTATAAGTAAGTGAAGCAAATTGAGCAAAGGAGAGACAATACCTGGTGATAACTAGACAAGACAAGGCCAACAGTAATTTACTTTGTTTGAAGAACACCTTTCATTTCTAAGGTCAGGACTTGTTTTTATTCTATNAAAATATAATTAAAAACCAATCTCAAAATAGGAAATTATCCTTCAAATGTATAAGTAAGTGAAGCAAATTGAGCAAAGGAGAGACAATACCTGGTGATAACTAGACAAGACAAGGCCAACAGTAATTTACTTTGTTTGAAGAACACCTTTCATTTCTAAGGTCAGGACTTGTTTTTATTCTATTTTTTTAGTGAGTTTTGAAATGTTTTGCCTTGGGTGTTTCTGAAAACTGATTCTTTGTAGTTAATGTGATGAAATTTCTCTAAAAGTCCTATGACTGCAAAAACAAGAAAGAAGTTAGGATTCTGCCTAATAAATGACTTGAGAAGGAGGAAGGGCTGGTAACCAAGGAAGAAGAGCCTAGGAAGAGTCCTGAGATGCAAAAATGGACAAAAGAGGAGAGCAAAGAAGTAAAAAATAATCTCACCAGTCACTTACATTTTACTTAGTGTGTCTCTTTCCCCAGCTCATCTCTTTCCTCCAGGAAATATAAAGGAGTTGGGAGCGAAGGCCAAATGACTAGAGTTAAATAACCATTAAACTGATCTNTGGACAAAAGAGGAGAGCAAAGAAGTAAAAAATAATCTCACCAGTCACTTACATTTTACTTAGTGTGTCTCTTTCCCCAGCTCATCTCTTTCCTCCAGGAAATATAAAGGAGTTGGGAGCGAAGGCCAAATGACTAGAGTTAAATAACCATTAAACTGATCTCCAAACACTTACCAGGCTTGCAGCCTACCTTATTTTTTCTTCCTGCCTCCCTCTGTCTCTCTCTCTTCAAGTTCCAAAAGAATCTTTCTCTTCCCATCCTCAACAGAACTCCTATTCCTTTGAATGATTGCCATATTATTTGAAAATTAAACCTTTCCCTAGCTGCCATTTTCAATGCTTCTGGACAGAGCAGTCTCCCCTGGCTTGGTCATCTTTCCTATTTCCCTTATTGGATAGTATCATTGACCCTTACATCACCTCCTATCTAGTCTACTCCATCTACTTTCTTTATTTTCCAGGGACCAAAAGTTGCAACCATGATACTTGATTTCCTTNCTTGCCTGGAGAATCCCAGGGAAGCGGGAGCCTCATGGGCTGCCATCTATGGGGTCGTACAGGGTCGGACATGACTGAAGTGACTTAGCAGTAGCAAAATCACTGCAGATTGTGACTGCAGCCATGAAATTAAAAGACGCTTACTCCTTGGAAGGAAAGTTAGGACCAATCTAGACAGCCTATAAAACCAAAACAATATTTTAAAGTAATTAACCTCCAATTAAAATAAATAAATTTATATTAATAAAATAAAACTAAATAAAAAGCAAAGACATTACTTTGCTAACAAAGATCCATCTAGTCAAGGCTATGGTTTTTCCAATAGTCATGTATGCATGTGAAAGTTGAACTATAAAGAAAGCTGAGTGCTGAAGAATTGATGCTTTTGAACTATGGCATTGGAGACTACTCCTTAGAGTCCCTTGGACAGCAAGGAGATCCAACTAGTCCATCCTAAAGGAGATCTGTCCTGGGTATTCATTGGAAGGGCTGATGTTGAAGCTGAAACTACATTACTTTGACCACCTGATGCGAAGAGCTGACTCATTTGAAAACNTGAACTATGGCATTGGAGACTACTCCTTAGAGTCCCTTGGACAGCAAGGAGATCCAACTAGTCCATCCTAAAGGAGATCTGTCCTGGGTATTCATTGGAAGGGCTGATGTTGAAGCTGAAACTACATTACTTTGACCACCTGATGCGAAGAGCTGACTCATTTGAAAACACTCTGATGGTGGGAAAGATTGAGGGCAGGAGGAGAAGGGGACGACAGAGGATGAGATGGTTGGATGGCATCACCGACTCAATGGGCATAGGTTTGGGTAGACGCTGGCAGTTGGTGATGGACCAGGAGGCCTGGCATGCTGCTGTTCATGAGGTTGCAAAGAGTCAGACATGACTGACTGCACTGAATTGAGCTGACCTGAACTGACTCACTCTGTACTTGGAAATCTGAGAAGAAACCAGTGGCATAGTGGGTTTAATGGTGGTTGTGGTGGTAGTGAGAGGAAGCAAGAATATAGACCCAATACCCAAAACCCAAGACCCAATAGCATACTATCCAATTAATGCCTATTTTAAGAAGGAATGTATCTACTACTTCAAAGGCAGTTTTGTCCATTTGTTACACTTACAGTGCTACAGATTTGGTTACATTTGTAAATCAGAAAGTTAGTTAACACCTTTCATTCCTTAGTTTCTTCAATGGTAAAATGGAGATAACAGGATTCATGACAATATTTAGAACAATTCTTAAAATGTGATAAATACTCAATTAATATTAGTGTCTCGTATTACTTTTGCTATTAAGTGCCAGGAAGACACTACAAAGAATTTCAATAGAGTGTAAATACAAACCCTGGATCGATAGATAAGTGAATAAATGAGAATAGAGATTGGAGGGAAAGGGGAATAGTAGTAGTAGTAGTAGTAATAGTAATAGTAGTACTAGTAGGCTCTGGGTGAAGGTAAAAAAAACTGATTTTATTGTTGATAATAAAAAGAGACGTTTTGAGAGAAAATGAAATTGTGGACTTTTAAATTTCAAACATTAAAAACAAATATAAGCTAAAATGGAATGCTCAACAAGCTGCAAATTACAAAAGATAAACCTGCCTTAGGAGATCATATGCATACAGATAATAAATTATTACTGATTTTTTGATGTTAGCACAATTATGTTTGTTACTAGCTCTACCCAAGAATCTTTTTTAAATAAGACTGTTAATAAACTAGTCATCATATCCTTGTTTCTCTACATTTTCTCTAGTCATTGTATTGTGGCATTGATTACCCTGAATATTTTATTTCTTAGGAAACTCTCACCCTGGACTGCAGAATGGGAACTATTTTATGGATGGTGTTGCAAATGTCACTGCCCATTTTAAGAATGAATTAGCCTAAAGGTAATTTTATTATCCTTATTAATTAGAAGATAACACAGTGTAACTTACTAAGGAAATGTTAACACACCTGTGGTAAAGGCCTAACAATTTATGTACTCATGGTGCCAAAATACTCAGCTGAAGCAAACCCATTGTTTTACTTAGAAAAACCTAAATTACTTGACTTTATGTTGATGTATGGTTTAACCAATACAATACTGTAATTAACCTCCAATAAAAATAAATGAATTTATATTAAAATATAATAATCTCATTATTTTTAAAGGCCATATTATATATTCCATTTTTAATTAACTGCATTCTAGAAATTTTAGAATTTCAGGGAAATGCAAGAGCTATTAATATATTTTAATTATTTTTTTTAGTTTGTAAGTAGGTGGACACTGTCCAGATTTTTGGCATTTATAGGTCAGTGATATCATGGGAGCTATTTTTCATGTGGAAGTAGATGAATTGCAGAGCTATTTTTTAAAGGTAATTCTCTTTAGCAAAGACATTTATAATCTCTTTATTGTTTATGGCTGCTATTTAATATTAAATTCAAATATGAGATCATAATTACATTTTCAATTAGTAGGAACAGAAACTCATATTCTGTTTTATCACTATTTCATGTTTCAATTAGGGAAAAAAAATGTGATTACAAGGTTCAGTTCAGTTCAGTCGCTCAGTCGTGTCCGACTCTTTGCGATCCCATGGATTGCAGCACGCCAGGCCTCCCTGTCCATCACCAACTCCCTGAGTTCATTCAGACTCACGTTCATCGAGTCCGTGATGCCATCCAGCCATCTCATCCTCTGTTGTCCCCTACTCCTCCTGCCCTCAATCCTTCCCAGCATCTGAGTCTTTTCCAATAAGTCAAATCTTCACATGAGGTGGCCAAAGTACTTGAGGTTCAGCTTTAGCATCATTCCTACCAAAGAAATCATCCTATGGTTGATGTCCTTCAAACTGGACTGGTTGGATCTCCTTGCAGTCCAAGGGACTCTCAAGAGTCTTCTCCGACACCACACTTCAAAAGCATCAATTCTTCTGCACTCAGCTTTCTTCACAGTCCAACTCTCACATCCATACACGACCACAGGAAAAACCATAGCCTTTCCTAGACAGACCGTAGTCGGCAAAGTAATGTCTCTGCTTTTGAATATGCTATCTAGGTTGGTCATAACTTTCCTTCCAAGGAGTAAATGTCTTTTAATTTCATGGCTGCAGTCACCATCTGCAGTGATTTTGGAGCCTAGAAAAATAAAGTCTGACACTGTTTCCCCATCTATTTCCCATGAAGTGATGGGACCAGATGCCATGATGTTCATTCTCTGAAAATTGAGCTTTAAGCCAACTTTTTCATTCTCCTCTTTCACTTTCATCAAGAGGGTTTTTAGTTCTTCATTTTCTGCCATAAGGGTGGTATTACCTGCATGTCTGAGGTTACTGCTATTTCTCCCGGCAATCTTGATTCCAGCTTGTGTTTCTTCCAGTCCAGTGTTTCTCTTGATGTACTCTGCATATAAGTTAAATAAGCAGGGTGACAATATACAGCCTTGATGTACTCCTTTTCCTATTTGGAACCAGTCTGTTGTTCCATGTCCAGTTCTAACTGTTGCTTCCTGACCTGCATACAGATTTCTCAAGAGGCAGGTCAGGTGGTCTGGTATTCCCATCTCTTTCAGAATTTTCCACAGTTTATTGTGATCCACACAGTCAAAGGCTTTGGCATAGTCAATAAAGCAGAAATAGATGTTTTTCTGGAAC
>SJYA01001414.1:119779-174729 GCA_006410615.1 Neotragus moschatus | reverse complement strand
TCAGAATTTTCCACAGTTTATTGTGATCCACACAGTCAAAGGCTTTGGCATAGTCAATAAAGCAGAAATAGATGTTTTTCTGGAACTCTCTTGCTTTTTCCATGATCCAGCGGATGTTGGCAATTTGATCTCTGGTTCCTCTGCCTTTTCTAAAACCAACTTGAACATCAGGGAGTTCACAATTCACGTATTGCTGAAGTCCAACTTGGAGAATTTTGAGCATTACTTTACTAGCATGTGAGATGAGTGCAACTGTGCGGTGGTTTGAGCATTCTTTGGCATTGCCTTTCTTTGGAATTGGAATGAAAATTGACCTTTTCCAGTCCTCTGGCTACTGCTGTGTTTTCCAAATTTGCCAGCATATTTAGTGCAGTGCTTTCACAGCATCATCTTTCAGGATTTGAAACAGCTCAACTGGAATTCCATCACCCCCACTAGCTTTGTTCATAGTGATGCTTTCTAATGCTCACTTGACTTCACATTCCAAGATGTCTGGCTCTAGATGAGTGATCACATCATCATGATTATCCAGGTCATGAAGATCTTTTTTGTACAGTTCTTCCATGTATTCTTGTCACCTCTTCTTAATATCTTCTGTTAGGTCCAGACCATTTCTGTCCTATATCGAGCCCAACATGGTAAAAAAGAGTAAAAATGAAAGGCTGGTACTTTGAATTCAAACTTAGAAAAAGATGCTTAACTTAAACACGTGATGCACACCTTGTTACATATGCAATTCATGGTAAGCACAAAGCGCAGCTGTGTAATATGTGAAGTGTGCCCATTCATTTCAGTCATGTCTGACTCTTTGCAACCCATGGACTGTAGCCCGCCAGCCTCCTCTGTCCGTGGGATTCTCCAGCCGAGAATATTGGAGTGGGTTGCCGCGCCCTCCTCCATGTAATACATGCAAACGCACACAAAAAGAGAAAGGAATCCACACATAACACTAAAGAGAGTCATGAAATCAAAGGGAAAAAGCTAAACAAGAAAGAGCTTAACAAAATGACAATAGATACATATCAGTATATAATTGCTGTAAATATAAATGAACTGAATGTTCCAGTCAAAAGAGTTGCTGAATGTGTGTGTNACATTCCAAGATGTCTGGCTCTAGATTAGTGATCACATCATCATGATTATCTGAGTCGTGAAGATCTTTTCTTTGAGAATTACTGTTTGAAATCTCCAAATGAGAGCTGTATCCATAATAATGTTTAATACTGAAGAGTCAGTTTTTAACACTATGCATGCTCCATATTTTTAGTCAAATATTCACAAAGTATGAGCTTCCCTGGTGGCTCAGATCATTAAGAATCTGTCTGTAACATTGGAGACCTGGGTTCGATCCTTAAGTTGGGAATATTCCCTTGAGGAAAGCATGGCAACCCACTCCAGTATTCTTGCCTGGAGAATCCCCATGAACAGAGGAGCCTGCTGGGGGGCTACAGTCCAAGGGGTCACAAAGAGTCTGACACCAGTAACTTAGCGAGCATGTACACATTATGTTAATAAAGTTTCATGACTGAGTGACTAAGCACATTCACAAAGTATAGTCATTAAAATAAAAACTGAGATAATAACACAGGACCACATGCCTGAACCATAAGAGTCAAAATCCTTGAGGAAAACCTAATTCAATAGTTTAATACCTTTGAATACCTAGGAAGTGCCAATCTCTGTGCAAGGCCCGAGAAGACATTTTTAAAAATCATTTTCCCCCATTTAATTGAGGCTATCCAGTCAATCCTAAATTTGCTATCATATTCCCTGCCCCAGAAAGAACATTCTCAATACATATAGAAGAAATTTAAACTTTAAAGAAGTCCAAAGAAAAACTGAATGTGACACCTTTAAAAAAGACTTAAAGCTCACTTCAAGAGAATAATTAATATGAAATTAGAAATTAAATTTTTCCAGGAAAAATTATGCTTTCCTTTCTAAAAGCACTGAAAAACACCTCCTGACTCACATTACATAGGTTTACAATGAATTAGAAGGAATCAAGAGTGAAACAGAGTTCCGAGTAAGGAAATCTTGTACTGACTTTTTTATAATGTATTGAATAATCTAAGATTAAAACAGGTTTGATAGTATCAGAGCATTTAAATCTGATGATTGCTTGAATCTTCACTGAATAGTGTACTTTTTTTCCAACTGTCACTCATTCTCCAGATTTTATGATGCAAAGTAAACTTATTCATAAGAAATTTTAAGGGTCTTAAGAAATACACTTTAAAAAACTGAATCACAACCAGTCCAACATTTAAACTCCCAGAGAATACACTAAATTCAGGGTTAAACTTTGGTTAATCTCCGGATGACATCATTAGCATGTGCAAACCAACTGAGTTTGGCACCATGTACTAAAGGCTTTTTGTGTGTATTATTTAATTCAAGGTGACCTTATAAATTAATATCTATTATGCAAAGGATAAAAGTATGTGACTGAAAGTGTAGATGTTTAGCTACCCTTCAGCATATGACGTTTTACCAAAAAAAAAAAAGAAAAAAGAAAAGAAAAAGAATAAATATCCATGCAAACACACTAAGTCAATTGGGTAATTTAGGTCAAAATGAAGGAAGTGCATAAATAATTCATATTTTTCAGTGAAGTACTTTGCAATGTTACCCAATTTACAGAGCACAGAGCATCATACATAAATGTTTGGAGTCTCATTAAAACATAGTATAAGTCTACTGATAGATCAGCCAGATTCTGAGTTCTAGAAAATCTCTCCAATTTTAAACAGTGAAAAAATACACATTAGTGTTTAAGGAAAGCTTGGTAATTTACCAGCTTGCTTTCTTCTCTTGGCCTGTGAGTTTTTACTGTTTACAGGGCCTTTCTACTAAGAGTGAAAATAAAATAGATTTTTTTCAAGGGATTGGAATCTTTCTACTAGAGTCTGCTGCTGCTACTGCTGCTAAGTCACTTCAGTCATGTTCGACTCTGTGCGACCCCATAGACAGAAACCCACCAGGTTCCCTCGTCCCTGGGATTCTCCAGGCAAGAACACTGGAGTGGATTGCCATTTCCTTCTCCAATGCATGAAAATGAAAAATGAAAGTGAAGTCGCTCAGTTGTGTCCGACCCTCAACGACCCTATGGACTGCAGCCTACCAGGCTTTTTCATCCATGGGATTTTCCAGGCAAGAGTACTGGAGTAGGGTGCCATTGCCTTCTCCACAACTAGAGTCCACTGTAGTTTAAATTTCATGTATTGCTCTTATTCACAAACATGGGGAAAATGCATTTCATTCAAGAAAAGAATCTAGAAATAATCCAGTTCAAGACTCACTTTACAAATGGATAAATTCAACATTAGAACAGCTTTCCAACAGAAATCATTAGAAACAGTGTGATTTTACTTCCCATGTGCCATTAATAAGGACATTTGAAATTCAAAGGATCTTGTCACTTGATGTCATAAAATCTGACCCAGTGCATCATATTGGATATACTGTAGAAATTTTAGTTCCTCACAGAGTAACTTTCTGGCTGTATTTACTGTCTTGTTTTATAACATGCCAAAGGGGTTTGCTGTATTCCACTGGCCTGATTTTCATCTGAGCAAACTGAAATTAAAAAAATAATTAATTGTCAGCGACAGACATATTGGATATTCCAGACAGCGTCAGTGATGTGTCTGGGAGATATTTGGTTTCTTACCAAAAACACAGTCCAGGACTCTAATTGAAGTTATTTTCTTTCAAGAAATGGATGGCAAATGACAAGATGATACTAAACCCTCTTAACACAAAGTCATGAAATTTATTGATCCACCTCAAAACTGCTGGAGTTTCCATATATCAGGGCTTTCAAGTAGCAGTGTACTCTCTGTATATCATGCACATTAAGGTTTTATTAAAAATTCAATGAAATATTTATACCTCAGTTATAAATCCCTGATGGGTAAATGAATGCAATCAAGACATAGTGACTTTCAAATATGAGTTTTACTCATAGAACACTTTGTCATGCCAATAGACATCTTTTAGTTTTTAAAAAGATAACCATTGTTAAGTGACCTACTTCTTACATGGGAATGATTTATTTGACCACTATTTTAACTCTTCTTCTCCACCCGTTCCAGCCCATCCTCATCTGAAGAGTAAAACTGACTTACAAGAGAATTCCCATAGGGCTTATTTCAAATTTCCCTGGGTAATTCAGAAATAATTTCAAATTTCCCTGGATAATTCAGAAATAATTTCATAATAATGCATAATAAATTTCATGCAGATCTTCAAGTTATAATCCTTTCTATTAAAATTCCCAAGGTAACATTTCTTACAATAATTCCATTGTGTAAGTACAAAGGCAGCTGTCAGTAATTCCAATTGATGTGGGTATTTGAAGAAAAGGATATTTCTCTCTCCTTAGTTGAAAACCAGCATGGCTGCCATATTACTTATTTCCTGGGACAGGATTTATAGACAATGGAATGAAATATGCCCTAGGAATAAGGACACTGAGGTCCAGGCCAAGATAAACCTCTGCTGGCAAGAGTCATAATCGGAAGATTTAATACAGACTTGAAGTTATTTAAATGACTTTTATCTTTCTAAAAAGTTATTTCAGAATTATAGTCTTTCTGTCTGCTTTGAATACCAATAAAATTTGGAATAAAGCTCATTTCTAGTTTTTTTTTTTCTTTACAATAAACATCAGTATTTTACCTAAGAACATTTNAGTGATGTGTCTGGGAGATATTTGGTTTCTTACCAAAAACACAGTCCAGGACTCTAATTGAAGTTATTTTCTTTCAAGAAATGGATGGCAAATGACAAGATGATACTAAACCCTCTTAACACAAAGTCATGAAATTTATTGATCCACCTCAAAACTGCTGGAGTTTCCATATATCAGGGCTTTCAAGTAGCAGTGTACTCTCTGTATATCATGCACATTAAGGTTTTATTAAAAATTCAATGAAATATTTATACCTCAGTTATAAATCCCTGATGGGTAAATGAATGCAATCAAGACATAGTGACTTTCAAATATGAGTTTTACTCATAGAACACTTTGTCATGCCAATAGACATCTTTTAGTTTTTAAAAAGATAACCATTGTTAAGTGACCTAATTCTTACATGGGAATGATTTATTTGACCACTATTTTAACTCTTCTTCTCCACCCGTTCCAGCCCATCCTCATCTGAAGAGTAAAACTGACTTACAAGAGAATTCCCATAGGGCTTATTTCAAATTTCCCTGGGTAATTCAGAAATAATTTCAAATTTCCCTGGATAATTCAGAAATAATTTCATAATAATGCATAATAAATTTCATGCAGATCTTCAAGTTATAATCCTTTCTATTAAAATTCCCAAGGTAACATTTCTTACAATAATTCCATTGTGTAAGTACAAAGGCAGCTGTCAGTAATTCCAATTGATGTGGGTATTTGAAGAAAAGGATATTTCTCTCTCCTTAGTTGAAAACCAGCATGGCTGCCATATTACTTATTTCCTGGGACAGGATTTATAGACAATGGAATGAAATATGCCCTAGGAATAAGGACACTGAGGTCCAGGCCAAGATAAACCTCTGCTGGCAAGAGTCATAATCGGAAGATTTAATACAGACTTGAAGTTATTTAAATGACTTTTATCTTTCTAAAAAGTTATTTCAGAATTATAGTCTTTCTGTCTGCTTTGAATACCAATAAAATTTGGAATAAAGCTCATTTCTAGTTTTTTTTTTTCTTTACAATAAACATCAGTATTTTACCTAAGAACATTTTTACTAGATCTCCTTACTTACTTTTAACAATAAACAGTGGTGTAGATACTGAGACAAAGCTTTTGCTCAGTTGCTAAGGCATGTCCAACTCTTTGTGACCCCATGGACTGCAGAACTGCAAGCTTCTGAATCTGAAAGAAGTAAACTCATTTTCTTTTCTAAGTTATTTAACCTTGAATTTCTTCGTAAGACACAAATTTGCAACATTACCACCAAGGCCCGGTTTAAGAAGGACCAGAGGATTGGAATAACCAACTTGATTTCCAAATTTTCTGTCCCAGTCTTTGGATATCTCTGCTGATAATCTTTTTTTTCTTCTAGTTTTAAAAGTTTAGTAATCTTCTAACACAAATGAGATCTTTAATTATAACTTTTCTCAAATCATTTACATTTAAGATTGCTATTTAGAAATCTTAATTCAATAAATCATTCACACATACCCAGAGGATTTAAAATATAATCATTAGGATGTTTCTAATGTGTATTAGTAGAAAAGGCAATGTCTTAGAGGATAAGCTCCATCTAGTCAAGGCTATGGTTTTCTCAGTAGTCACGTATGCATGTGAGGGTTGGACTGTGAAGAAGGCTGAGCACCGAAGAATTGATGCTTTTGAACTGTGGTGTTGGAGAACACTCTTGAGAGTCCCTTGGACTGCAAGGAGATCCAACCAGTCCATTCTGAAGGAGATCAGCCCTGGGATTTCTTTGGAAGGAATAATGCTAAAGCTGAAACTCCAGTACTTTGGCCACCTCATGCAAAGAGCTGACTCATTGGAAAAGACTCTGATGCTGGGAGGGATTGGGGACAGGAGGAGAGGGGACAACAAAGGATGAGATGACTGGATGGCATCACTGACTCGATAGGCATGAATCTGAGTGAACTCCGGGAGTTGGTGATGGATAAGGAGGCCTGGCATGCTGCAATTCATGGGGTTGCACAGAGTTGGACACGACTGAGAGACTGGACTGAACTGAACTGAAGACTTAATAACTCCAATGTTCTCATCTATAAAATAGTTCAGTTTTCAAGTGCATTTTATTAAGCATTTTTTATATTTTTGCAAAGCATTCAGCATATTTCCTGTATTATTAATCTGCTCTTATAGTGGCTCAGATGGTAAAGAATCTGCCTGCAATGCAGGAGACCTGGGTGTGATCCCTGGGTTGGGAAGATACCCTGGAGAAAAGAATGGATACCTACTCCACTACTGTTGTCTGGAGAATCCCACAGACAGAGGAGCCTGGTGGTCTACCGTCCATGGGGTCGCAAAGAGTTGGACACAACTGAGTGACTAACACTAACATACTTTTATAAGGTAGATACTGAGTAACTAAAAGTTACTCAGTAACTTTAAAAAAGCAGGACTAAGTAGACAAGTTGGGCCATTGATATGGAAATAAGTTGTTATCCAAACCAGCTTTAAAGAACACATCTAGTCAAGGCTATGGTTTTTCCAGTAGTCATGTATGGATGTGAGAGTTGGACTGTGAAGAAAGCTGAGTGCTGAAGAATTGATGCTTTTGAACTGTGGTGTTGGAGAAGACTCTTGAGAGTCCCTTGGACTGCAAGGAGGTCCAGCCAGTCCATTCTGAAGGAGATCAGCCCTGGGATTTCTTTGGAAGGAATGATGCTGAAACTGAAACCCCAGTACTTTGGCCACCACATGTGAAGAATTGACTCATTGGAAAAGACTCTGATGCTAGGAGGGATTGGGGGCAGGAGGAGAAGGGGACAACAGAGGATGAGATGGCTGGATGGCATCACGGTCTCGATGGGTGTGAATCTGAGTGAACTCCAGGAGATGGTGATGGACAGGGAGGCCTGGCGTGCTGCAGTTCATGGGGTCGCAAAGAGTTGGACACGACTGAGAGACTGGACTGAACTGAACTGAAGACTTAATAACTCCAATGTTCTCATCTATAAAATAGTTCAGTTTTCAAGTGCATTTTATTAAGCATTTTTTATATTTTTGCAAAGCATTCAGCATATTTCCTGTATTATTAATCTGCTCTTATAGTGGCTCAGATGGTAAAGAATCTGCCTGCAATGCAGGAGACCTGGGTGTGATCCCTGGGTTGGGAAGATACCCTGGAGAAAAGAATGGATACCTACTCCACTACTGTTGTCTGGAGAATCCCACAGACAGAGGAGCCTGGTGGTCTACCGTCCATGGGGTCGCAAAGAGTTGGACACAACTGAGTGACTAACACTAACATACTTTTATAAGGTAGATACTGAGTAACTAAAAGTTACTCAGTAACTTTAAAAAAGCAGGACTAAGTAGACAAGTTGGGCCATTGATATGGAAATAAGTTGTTATCCAAACCAGCTTTAAAGAACACATCTAGTCAAGGCTATGGTTTTTCCAGTAGTCATGTATGGATGTGAGAGTTGGACTGTGAAGAAAGCTGAGTGCTGAAGAATTGATGCTTTTGAACTGTGGTGTTGGAGAAGACTCTTGAGAGTCCCTTGGACTGCAAGGAGGTCCAGCCAGTCCATTCTGAAGGAGATCAGCCCTGGGATTTCTTTGGAAGGAATGATGCTAAAGCTGAAACTCCAGTACTTTGGCCACCTCATGCGAAGAGTTGACTCATTGGAAAAGACTCTGATGCTGGGAGGGATTGGGGGCAGGAGGAGAAGGGGACGACAGAGGATGAGATGGCTGGATGGCATCACTGACTCGATGGACGCAAGTCTGAGTGAACTCCTGGAGATGGTGATGGACAGGGAGGCCTGGCGTGCTGCAGTTCATGGGGTCGCAAAGAGTTGGACACGACTGAGCAACTGAACTGAACTGAACTGAAGATTTGAATTGATGCCATTCCAAAACCCTCACAAATAACCTCTCATTCATTATTTTCTCTAATTATATTTTTAAATTTTCTTAGTTTGTGTTACATTTAGAGAGGTAGAGAACAAAGAAAACGGAGATAATCTCATAAAGCCATGGGTAACCAGTATATAGAGACATATTAATCACTTTTGAGTTGGTGAAAACGGAGATAATCTCATAAAGCCATGGGTAACCAGTATATAGAGACATATTAATCACATTTGAGTTGAGTTGGGTACTGCTCATCATACTGACAAAAAGTAAATATCAAACATTTTTTACATCACAATTTTAAAAACTTAGCTTCTAGAAGAAATAGATGAGGACAAGGTAAAATGTAAAATAATGTTTTTTTGAGACAGTAAAAGTCACCCTCTGACAATAGCTTCACCGTCTTTTATTTTTTAAACTTCCAAGGTATGGGAGTCTGCTAACAGCAAGGCCAAATACTGTGCATCAGCCTATCTCTAGGTTGTGCTGCCATTGCAATAATATCGTGGAGGAACAGCAAAAGCCTGATGTTGGATAATTTTCCTTGAGAACCATGCTTAACTTCCATAAGAGTTGTGGATGTAACTGGCTTCCTTTGTACTTCTCCCATTTCCCTTCCAACCTGTATTATAAATTATACTGATTTCATCTCAAACGTCATCCTCTTAAACAGACTCCTCACAGATTAATTCTAGACACAACAGACTAGTAGTTAAGACCTTGAAATGAAACTTGAAAGCATGAGTGAAAGGTATAGGAATTCCAGATTTTGCATTTCTCTTTGTTTTCCTCCTTTTGTCTAAAAAATGAGCAAGTCCCCTAACTTCCCTCATCCACCCCTGGCATTAAATGAGTCTTCTAATTCTTGTGAAAGCGTGAAGTCACAACTCCTAGTAGAACTCAGATTGGAGTTTCTTAGATCTTATCATCTTTGATGCTTTTATTATTTTATGGCTGCATTGCTAGATATCTCTATTACTTTACTAATTATCTCAAGTCTAGAAGAACTTTTTAATCAAAAGAAAAAGTGTGGCGTCAGCCTCACGATGATTTTGTGGAGGTCAGCATGGGGAAAGTGTATTTGCTGGAAGTGTGCTTGGTTGTCATTTGTTTAGCTTAAAGGATGACGAAGCCTTAGAATATAGAAGCAATTCCTGCATTCATTTCTCAGCATTCACTGCTGCCAGAAAACTGGTGGGAAACTTGGCTGTCAGGACAGCCGGTGTTTTCCTGGCCCATTTCCAAAATTTAGATGAGTTGTTATTAAAAGTAAAGTCTGTCTGGTTTACAAAGACATAAAAGTTCTGATTATATAGTTAGGACAAGAATTCTCGAGAATTCTCTGACCTTTCTGAACAGTTTGGCTACTTTTTTCAAATTAGCCACCTTAGATAAAGGTCAAATAACATATCCTCAGTTTTTATGCAAGTTGACTTTATCTAATATACTTTATGATATATATATATATATATATATATACACACACATATATATGTGTGTGTGTGTATATTTTTAAATGTGAATAAAGAACAAAGATAAGTTCATGACAGTCCAAAGTATTATCTAAATCAATGAAAATAACTTTCTACAAATTAAATTTTTCAGTGTTTTCTGAATTTTCCATACCTTCAGTAACTATTTTCAAACAATTTCTATACATTAACTCTAAAGCACGGTACAGCCCATTGCAAAGACCACAAAGACAGATAAAGTACAATGCCTGGCCTCAAGTCTCCCACATTCTGTTAAAGGACAACATAATAGTCCAAAAAATGGTGCAGGATGTAATACATGTGACTTGTACAGTAAGGAAAAAACTATTATTCAAAAGAAGATGCGATGATTTTCAGTTAGATAAGCTAGGGGTCATCATGGTATATTTTGTGACTGAGCCTTAAAGAATATAAAGACTTTTTAACAGAAATCTTAGTGGGAGGCAATTCAGGTGAAGAAAGGAGCGTGAACAAAGGTAAAAGGCAAGAGGTGAGCATAAAATATTGATAGTAAATAGTCAAGTTCAACTCCAAAGCCTGGCATCTGTCTTTGTTCAGGCTGGCTATTGCTGTGTACTATGTAACAATGTACCCCCAAACTCAGTACCTTAGAACAACAATCATTTTCTTGTCTTTGATGGTTTCTGTGGGTCAGGAATTGGAAAAGGTCTTGGCTTGACAGTACAGGCTCATGGTCTCTTGTGAAGTTGCAGTAACTGGGAGCTGGAGAAGCTGAGGGCTGGTTGAGCATCTGCCCTAACTTTGTGTTAGGTCCTCTCTGTGTCATCACTGTTTATGGGTTAATTCAGGCTTCCTCACAGTATGGTAGCCACTGGGGAGTCAAATGGCTTACAGTGTGGCTGAAGGCTTCTGTGGAAATCTTTCTGGGGAACTGTGTGGACATTGATTCACCTTGTATGACTTAGTCCTGTAGAGATCCTGCATGTTAGCTTTGTTATGTTCCATTATTTATAAGCAGGTCACAAATCAGTGTCGAGTAGGTCACAAATATTCCTAAATTCATAGGGACAGGGATTATGGTATGCTTCTAGGCGGAGGAATGGAGGAATGGTAAGGAATTGTTTGAGTACGTGAGACAGGAAAGAGTGTTATTGTCTTTAAAAATTACTATCAGCCAGAGATATTGTTCATAGCCTGATCCCAGCTAATATTTACCAGGGTTAATTCCTCCCCTTTCTTCATATACAACCATCTATCACAGAGAACTATCTAAGATTCTAAAATATTGTTATGTGTTTGCATATCTCCCGGCCATTGAATTGTTGGTTCTGCATGAGTTGTCCTTTTTATTTTGTATCTACTCAGCAAAACCCTATATTCAGCTTCAGCAATCAGCTGTCTTACATTCAGCCTGCCTTATTCTTCAAAGTGAGTGTTCCTCTGTAACCCAGAGGTGTGAGGGGTTTTCTTTGTAGTTTTAAACTATATTATGGTATATATCATTCATAGAATTAAATTTGCTCTTTTAACCACTAAGTGTGCAACTGTACAATTCAGTGGCATTAAGTATATTCATATTGTTGTGGAAATTTCACCACTAGTCATCTCCAGAATTTTTTTTATCATTCCAAACAGAAACGCTGTACCCATTAAATAATAATTCTCCATTCTCCCATTCTCTCAGGCCCTAGTAACCACTATTCTACTTTCTGTCTCTATGAATTTGACTATTCTAGGAATCATAAAATAATTGTTCTTTATCTGGCTTCTTATATTTAGCACACTGTTTTCACGGTTCTCCCATGTTGGAGCATGTATCAGAATTTCATTCTTTTAAGGCTGAATAATATGCCATTGAATGTATCTATCACATTTTATAATCCATACATTCATTGACAGCCATTTGGGTTGTTTCTACCTTTTGACTACTATGATGCTACTAAGAACTTTGGTGTACTCCAGACGTACTTTGTATGAAACATTCAAGGAAATTCATCACACTGTATTGTAAACATTTTCCTGTGTGATTATTTGAAAATCCTTTAAATGGCCTACACTCTTTGAGTTTTAAGTTTATTAACTTTGAATTATAGATTTCTGTATCTCCACAATTTAGAACATAATGGCTATTGAACAGTAAAAAACTGAAGTGATGTCCATAGCAAAAGCCCTATTTGTGATCTTCAGTCTCTTTTTGCCAAAGGCTTTCTCAACTATTTGATCTGAATTTGAAATCATTTTATTGACTGATCAGAATGTTTTATATATTGTAATAAACACAGCTAAAGACAGCATGATTTTCAGGAGGGAACATTTTTAAATTGAGATTGAATTCCTTGATAGAGTTTTGAAAAACAAAGATTCACAAAAATAAAGGATAGAAATAATTTCTTTGGTAGATCAATATACTATGTCTTTCTGGAAATTGGATTATGTACAATGCACTAAATTCTTAAGGGATATAAATGTAATATTTTCCTTCTAAATATATGTATCACACTAGTTTGCATTCTTTTCAAGTTGGTTATCCTTTACTCAGGCTATAAGCATAGGTATTTTGAATTTAAGAGTTATAAAATAATTAAGTTCTAATATTAATGGCTGATGGCTATCCCTTATATAAAAATAAAGACGCAAATATTAGATTCTAAGAGACTGAAGAGGAAGTACCATGGTGATTGTAAGATCATGTGTATGACACAGGCCCACTGACAAATAACAACTGTAAAACACAACTTTGTTAGGTTTGGGGACCCATGGAGTCCAGAGTTCAACAAATTCAGGGCTTTATTTATACATAAAATGCAATAGTAAGGAAAGAAGGACATATATGCTTTTTATTGGATTTGCTGAATGCAAAGGAGAAAACACATTCGAGTAATATTTCATGATATTGCTTATTTTTTATTTGAGTTTCTGAGCTGTATTGATCAAAATATTCTGGAAATCTACAACACAGAGAATATAATAATTAAAAAGAGGTGGCACATAACTTCTTGATCCTTACTCAAATTATTTTCAAAGCATTTATATATATTTTTTAAAATTTATTTCCATACTTGTATGCCAAGCCTGCATACAAGAAGATTGCCTGAAAAATCAAAGGCATCCAATCTATGTTTAAATTACTTATGAATGCACAAATCTCAAATTTGGATTTTACAGACAGACAACATTGCATTATTTGCAATAATGAAAAAATCAATGAAAACTGTTTAAATGCTCAACAATAGAAAGTGCACAAAAAATTAAAGTACATGAATAAAATGTTATGAAGTCATTAAAAGTATGTTCTTGAAAACTTTTGACAATGCACAAAATTGTCCCAAAGGTAATAACAACTGAAAAATATACATAGCTCTAACTGTTTAAAAGTATATATAATACATACACTCACACAAGTACACAGATACTTTAAATATTTGTGGATATACATGCTGGAATCAGATACTTTAAATATTTGTGGATATACATGCTAGGAGAAATATCAATAACTTCAGATATGCAGATGACACCACCTTTATGGCAGAAAGTGAAGAGGAACTAAAAAGCCTCTTGATGAAAGTCAAANGGGTTGCAAAGAGATGGACACGACTGAGTGGCTGAACTGAACTAATACACATATTTCTATATATGTATGTACATATATATACATATTTCCCAAGTGTATCTGTAAATGTTTTACCTATACAATTAAGAAATTAAAGTTCTGTGTCCTATAATACCATGCCTTGTAGTCATTCTGCAGATTTAAGAGCAATATGTTATTACCATTATTTTCCAGATCTTATTTGACTTATAATGGAGTTAAGTCTGGATAAACCCATTGCAAGTTAAAAATCTCATAAGTGGAAAGTGCATTTAATATAACTAACCTTGCAAATATTTGCAGCTTAGTATAACCTATATGAAGTTCAGAGCACTAACATTATCCTACAGTGGGACAAAATCATTTGACACAAATCCTATTTTGTAATAAAGTGCTGGGACTTCCCTGGTGGTCCAGTGGCTAAGACTCCATGCTCTAAGTGCCGGGGGCCTGGGTTTAATCCCTGATCAGGAAACTAGATCCCAGATGCCACAACTAAATGTTCTCATGCCACAAATAAAGTTTCCACATTCTACAACTAAGACTAGACACAGCCAAATACATAAATGTTTTAAAATAATTATAACAGAGTATTGACTCTCAGATACTTTTTGGGTATTGTACTGAAAGTGAAAAATAGAACAGTTTTATGGATATATAATTATTGTAAGAGTATCAGATGTCTATGTTGGCAGTCACAAGGCTGACTGGGGGCTGTGGCTCACTGCCTCTGCCCACATCAGGAGAGTAGGTACTGCACACCACAAACATGAGAAAAGGTCAAAATTCAAATTTTGAAGTGCAGTTTCTGCTGACTGCATATTGCTTTAATACCACCATGCAGTCAAAAAATCCTAAGTATTTGAAGTTGGAACTGCCTATCTTTTACAACAGAAAAAACAAATGGCAGTGTATTTATGTCTAAACATAAATCTCTAACTGAAATTGTGGAAGAGCGTTTCTTCAATGTCCATCCTCTAAATGAGATATTTGTGGAAAAGCATTTTTTAATGGTACTTCAGATGAACATAACAGGACTAAAATTGCAGGGAGAATTTTCTTTTTATCACTAAAAGAAACTTAAATCAGTTAAAGGTAAGGGGGTGGGATGAATTGTGAAATTGGGACTGNTGTATTTATGTCTAAACATAAATCTCTAACTGAAATTGTGGAAGAGCGTTTCTTCAATGTCCATCCTCTAAATGAGATATTTGTGGAAAAGCATTTTTTAATGGTACTTCAGATGAACATAACAGGACTAAAATTGCAGGGAGAATTTTCTTTTTATCACTAAAAGAAACTTAAATCAGTTAAAGGTAAGGGGGTGGGATGAATTGTGAAATTGGGACTGATATATATACGTGCCTATGTATGAAATAGATAACTAATGAGAACCAACTGTACAACACAGGGAACTCTATTCAATCCTTTGTGGTGACCTAAATTGAAAGGAAATATAAAGAAAAGGGGATATACGTATAGGTATAATGATTCACCTTGCTGTACAGCAGAAGCTAACACAGCATTGCAAGGTAACTATACTCTAATAAAAATTAAAACATAAAAATGTATCACTTTATGAGAAAAGAAACTTCCTGTATTGAAAAGGAAGTAACTTGAAATTAAAAAATAAACCCATGTTCCCTAATTTCAAACAGACCATCTGCATAAAGTATATCTGAATTGCTATGAATATGTGTTTTTACAGTAGAATGACTAAGATAATCTCTTTTTTTGTTGAGCTCAGATCTTTTAAATATTCTGTTTAAGAGATAGACACTCATTTTGAGTAATCACTAACTTAAAGAATTGTAATTCCATTTTCTTGTAACAGTGAAAAAATGAAAAAAGCAAGTTAGCATGAGTTATAGAATGGGGCAATGTGATAGAAGTTATACTAAGTAAAGTACTATTTTACGTGACAAAACTGATGTGGGCTAAGGAAACCCTGAGCATGCCATATCCATAGGTAATAACAAGAAAATACAAATAATCTCATAATCTGCTTTTATTGGATTGTAGGCCACTCATTTTATTTTATAAAAAAAATGTGGCACTACTGTTTGTGATTGTTTCATGGGCTATTATACACTATGCTGTGCTTAGTCACTCAGTCAAGTCTGACTCTCTGTGATGCCATGGACTGTAGCTAGCCAGGCTCCTCTCTCCATGGGGATTCTCCAGGCAAGAATACTGGAGTGGGTTGCCATGCCCTCCTCAAGGGGAATCTTCCCAACCCAGGTATCAAATCCAGGTCTCCTACATTGCAGGCAGATTCTTTACCATCTGAGCCACCAGAGAAGCCTAAGAATACTGGAGTGGCTAGCCTATCCCTTCTCCAGGGGATCTTCCTGACACAGGAATCAAACCAGGTTGTCCTACACTGCAGGTGGATTCTTTATGAACTGAGCTACCAGAGAAGCCAGGCTATTATACATAGACTGATTTTTTACCACTGAAAAAAATTATAGATCAGATGTTCCTAGGTAAAATATGTAAATATTTATCAAAATAAATATAAAATTTAAAAATTTAGACTATAAACTTTCTAATTAAAGATGTGAATAGTGAAAAACAAAATGGCACTCTAATCTTTATAAATACCTTTGAAGAATTAGTATAAAAATAGGAATAGTAAAATTAAGTCAACAGAAGAATCTACATTCATTGTTTAAAATTAAAGCAGTTACAGAATTATGATTATTGTCTACTGTTGAAGTTTCACATAATGCTACAATAAATCCTTCATTCTGTCCATTCATTGATATAAAGTTTTTAACCACTATTATATATGAACTATTTTTAAGTTGAAAACTTAGATGATAATTATATTCTTTGCAGATAGTACTTTACTATGCTTACTGGTATAAAATTTTTAGCTTTAACAAAACAGACATCTACTTTTGATATTTCATATTTATGTTCACAGTTTTACTTATATTTATCCAATGACCACCCAGTAACTAGTTTGGTGTGATTTCACGTATACATCTTGGATCATTAGATTCTACCCTCAAATTTTTAGAAAATGTTACATGTTGATCTTTGAAGGATAAATGCACAAAAATGATTCAATATGCTGTGCAGACAATGACAAAGGAAATCAATACCAGCTGAAGTACAAAGTTCACAAAGAATTTAAGGAGAATGACACCGCTAAGCTAGTCATCATCCGTTAAGTTTTACAATTTTTATATGAAAAGAGAGAGAGGGGAAGCCAAGGATGTTGATGCACCAGGCTCCCAGCTTTTCACAGCATCACAACCAACAATACTGAAATATGTCAACGTCTGTGTGAAAAATGAAAACCAGTGACAATGAAAGCATTCAGCTTGAAAGATATATTACCTCTTTCCAGTGTTACACTTCAGAAACAATACAAAACACGATTACCAGTCCCAGCAGAAGGAAGGACTCTTAACAAGTGATATTACCATTTCAAAATATCTTTGTATAAAAGCCGAGCTAACTAAAGACTGAAACATCAGGACTTCTGAGACAGAAGCTGGAATTTCTGTAATGAGATATATTTCTGGATAGAAGAAGGATGGCAGATGGGAGTGGAAAGGAGTCAGTTTGTACATTGCTGGTTCATGCTTAGTTGGAATACAGTCAAGGGAATAAAAGAGTTCTGGAGTACAAATGCTGTAGATGTATTATTACCATAAATAGTGTGGATTTTACAGAGCATAAAATTTAAATCAAATGTTTGTATGTCACTGTCAGAGAATTTAGTCTCTCACCTCACCTGTCCCCCCTACCCACCACCACAAAGGAAGTGATCATTCAGAGACCAAAGAGCTCAGTTCAGTTTAGTTCAGTCGCTCAGTCGTGTCCCACTCTTTGCGACCCCATGAATTGCAGCACGCCAGGCCTCCCTGTCCATCACCAACTCCTGGAGTTCACCCAAACTCATGTCCATCGAGTCAATGATGCCATCCAGCCAATTCATCCTCTGTCGTCCCCTTCTCCTCCTGACCCCAATCCCTCCCAGGATCAGAGTCTTTTCCAAGGAGTCAACTCTTCGCATGAGGTGGCCAAAGTACTGGAGTTTCAGCTTTAGCATCATTCCTTCCAAAGAAATCCCAGGGCTGATCTCCTTCTGTATGAAAATCAGCCAAAAATTAACAGTCTACTGTGCGAGGAGATTCTATTTCTGACCTTTGTTGGCCATTTTCTAAGATCTCTAGGAGCCTAAGTGGAAAGGCTACTACTACATTTCAAGTGCCAACTTTAATTTTTTCTTTAGGTACTATGCAATATGAGCTCATTTCTTTCTTTTTTATTTTTTGGCTGATTCAACATGGTAGATCTTAGTTCCTGGACCAGGGATTGAACCCAAGCCCTAGGCAGTGCATGCCTCGAGTCCTAATCACTGAGCCACAAAAGAGGGACCAAAGATTTATCTTTTCAAGGAATTGTCTTAGTATGCTTGGGCTGAGAAAACAAAATACCACATCTTGTAAGGCTTAAACAATGGAGATTCAATGTCACATTTCTGTGAGAGGCTGCTGCTGCTGCTGCTGCTGCTGCCAAGTCGCTTCAGTCGTATCCAACTCTGTGCGACCCCACAGATGGCAGCCCATCAGATTCCCCGGTCCTTGGGATTCTCCAGGAAAGAACACTGGAGTGGGTTGCCATTTCCTTCTCCAATGCATGAAAGTGAAAAATGAAAGTCGATCAGTCATGTTTGACTCTTTATGACCCCATGGACTGCAGCCTACCAGGCTCCTCCATCCATGAGATTTTCCAGGCAAGAGTACTGGAGTGAGGTGCCATCGCATTCGAGGCTAGAAGTCCCAACTTAATGTCTGGAAGTATCAATTCCTGGTGAGAGTTCTCTTTCCAGTTTATAGATGGCTGCCTTCTTGCTGTGTGTTCACATGGCAGTGGAAGCAGGACAGGGAAAGAGAGAAGTCTCTAGTGTCTTGCCTTATAAGGATACTAATCCTATCAGATCAGTACCTCACCCTTAAATCTTCATTTAATCTTAATAGGGCTTCCCTTGTGGTTCAGCTGGTAAAGAATCTGCCTGGAAAGTGGGAGACTTGGGTTTGATCTCTGGGTTGGGAAGATCCCCTGGAGAAGGGAACCACCCACTCAGGTATTCTGGCCCAGAGAATTCCATGGACTGTATAGTCCTTGGAGTCGAAGAGCTGGACATGACTGAGTGACTTTCACTTCACTTAATAACTTCCTAAAAACCCTATGTCCAAATACAGTCACTCTGGAGCTTAGGACTTCAATGTATGAATTTGGGGGAACACAATTCAGTCCACAGCATAAACAAACCAAAAAAGATTGTGTAACCTAACAAAGCCAAAATATGGTAAGAGTAACTATTCCTTCAAAATCATTTGAGTGTTTTTAAAACAATTTTACTCTATTGCCTTAGCTGATTGATTCCTCACCCAACTGATGCCATTAGGAAACAAGAAAATTTCCGTGATAGCTTTTTGAATTTGAGTTGTCACTATGTGAATATCATTCATGTATACATGCAAAGGTGTGTTTTAAGTTACTTTTAACTGTTGTAATTCTTTTGCAGCAACTATTAGTGCTTAGGACATTTGATCTATTTCTGTCCATTGTCATATCATAAACAACTTTATTTAGAGTGCTAGCTGAAAAAAGAAAACCTGTAATGCATTCCAGAACTAAAATGCTGAATCTCAGCTTTGACAGAAGACCTCTACTCCCCACCTTCAACCCAAGTGCCCAAGTGGTGACCACGTGCACAAAATATTTGATTTCATCCTTTATTCATCATAATAAGACTTCAAGATGCTATGTTTATAAGAATTAAGTAAATGAACACTAAATTATTTTCTAGTGTAACACAACAGAGTGTATAACTAGGATTATATAAGAGCTTTCCCCGTAAATTCAAAGCCCATAGCTTGGTGACATAGCCATTATTTAATTTTAAGAAAATTTATAATATAATGGTGAGATATAACTATTTTTAAAGTTCCAGATAGTCATTATTTTTCCTTTGAAAATATCTCCTGTGTACTTATTCCATTTCACAATTTTCATATTTCAAATCTAAAGATAATATGTGTGCAGCTAACTTTATTGTTTGCTGAAAAATATTTCTACTTATTTACCCACTTGGTATAGACTACAAGGACGTTCACTTTTTCTCCCTTATCTCCAACTTCAGGCATATTTTTGACATAGACGCATGTCCAAACATTTAGACTGTTTCAGTGAACCTCTTTCCCAGGTGCTGGTGCCAAGTGGATGAGAGGAAAGTAATGGCATTATCTATATATTCCTCCTCAAGAGATGTGTTTTTGGAGAGAAAATATGATAAGACTACAATGGGAAGAATCATTTATAAGCTGATGTTTCATTAATTCCCTCACACAACTTTATCTATAGTCTACAAATTCAGCTGATACACATCTATCAGTCTGTGTCACCTTCTTTGTATTAAAAAAAAAAAAAAACACTTTACAACTACTTTTTAAACCTCTTTGGCAGTATCCACTATATCTGAGCATATGCTTACCCTATGGCCCAGAAAATTTCCATAGCAGCAGAGTGCTCAAGAGGCCCAAACTTGTAGCTTCCAAAATGCTTATTTTTGTCCCCTGGCAGTAGAATGGATAATGACATAGGTGGCATATTCACAGAATAGTAGACTATATAGCCATGAGAATGAATGATCTACAAATACATTTTCAAATATATATGAGTCTCACAACAGAAAACAGAATCCTGAGCCAAGGGTTGGGACTGTATGATGCCTTTTATGTAGTTTGAAAATTGGCAAAAATCATCTGCAGTGTTAGAAGCCAGGAGAGTGGCTACCCTTGGGATGTGGTTAGTGACTAGAAAGAACGTGATGAGGGCTTCTGTGGCTGACGATGCTTTCTGATCTTGGTACTAGTTCAACAATTGCCTTTAGCTTCTGAAAATTCAATGAATTATACAGACCAGATTTTCTACAAATATTACATAGTTCAAAGTAAAAATATTACAAATTTACAATCTCCTCAAGGATGAGTGAAATGATATAAAATCAGTCTAAAGTGTGTAAATAGAAAATCTTTAAATATCTGGGTTATATTTCTTATTTTAAAAAATCTAAAACTTTCAGAACGAGTTATTGGGCTTCTTATATAGATTTAACCTGATACATCTAAATCATGGCTTTTCAGTTGATAACTGTATCAGTCTTTTACCTTTCCAAGAGTACAATGTTTTCTAGGCAATGAATGATTTTCTTTTATTTGTAATTCTGTCTTACATTTATTCAACTTTCCACTTTTGTTTCTTTCATTACAGCTTCAGATTTCAGAAATTGATTACTTTGATTTTAACATGGTCATAATTACTTTAAAATATATTCTATACAGCATATGGCTCAACTTCAGAAACTCTAAGCAACCATCAAAATCACTGCTCACCACTGTTTACCCATTTATACCATCTAGACAACAGATGCCTTTCATTCATCCTGTCTACACACATTCCATCAAATTTATATTTCTAAATGTAAGCACAATGCATAAACATTCCAAAAATGAAGATGCTATAAATCAGTTCAGTTCAGTGGCTCAGTGGTGTCCAACTCTTTGCAACACCATGGACCGCAGCATGTGAGGCTTTCCTGTCTATCACCAACTCCCGGACTTTACTCCAAGTTGTGTCCATTGAGTCGGTGATGCCATCCAACCATCTCATCCTCTATTGTCCCCTTCTCCTCCTGCCTTTGATCTTTCCTAGCATCAGGAAATTTTCAAATGAGTCAGTTCTTCACATCAGGTGGCCAAAGTATTGGAGTTTTAGATTCAGCATCAGTCCTTCCAATGACTATTGAGGACTGGTTTCCTTCAGAATGGACTGGTTGGATCTCTTTGCAGTCCAAGGGACTCTCAAGAGTCTTTTCCAACACCACAGCTCAAAAGTATCCATTTTTCGGTGCTCAGCTTTCTTTATAGTTCAACTCTATGTATGTATAGTATAGTCCAACTCGATATATGAATCCATACATCACTACTGGAAAAACCATAGTTTGATTAGATGGACCTTGGTTAGCAAAGTAATGTCTCAGCTTTTTAATACCCTGTCTAGGTTGGTCATAGATTTTCATCCAAGGAGCAGGTGTCTTTTAATTTCATGGCAGCAGTCACCATCTGCAGTGATTTTGGAACCACTCCACGCCACCTCCGAAACACACACACACACAAAGTCTCACACTGTTTCCTTGTTTCCCCATCTATTTGACATGAAGTGATGGGACTAGATGCCATGATCTTAGGTTTCTGAATGTTGAGTTTTAAGCCAAATTTGTCCCTTTCCTCTTTCACTTTCATCAAGAGGCTTTTTAGTTCTTTGCTTTCTGCCATAAGTGTGGTGTCATCTGCANGAGATTGAAGGAACCATTCAAAGTGCACAAAAGAAATTTCCTAGGTATATTTTGGACCATTTGCCTATTTCATACACAGTAGAGGCTGGACTAAAGTTTGAGTTTAAGTCAGTCTTCAAGTTCATATTATTTTCTCATACCTTACCTCTGTGTTCCTACAACCCAGCCTAGAGCAAATAGCATAGAATAGGCAGCACAAAAATGGTTTGACGATGTGCACACATAACTGGAGGAATGAATAGAGCTAAAGGTATTAAACAGTGGGTAATTCACCTTGGGCCTAAAGGAACAGAACTGTGAACGGCCTACAATACTTAGAGGCATGTCGGTGTGCATTAACAGACACTTAATGAGCAATTTAATTACCATGCTGAATCTGGGCTAAATTATAAAACATTATTGTGAGGCTATAAATTATTTATATGGCTTAAACATAAGTATCTGCTTTCATCCTCTCTTTTTTTATCTAAGTATTTGTATTAACTAGTATCTTGACAAAAAAATAACAATTGCATGTATTTCCTCAAGATAAGGGAGAAAGCATATCTCAAATGGAAAAATCAATTTGCTAAATCTATATTTTTCATGTTATAAAGTTTTTCACTTTGAGAATTACCAGGATTAATTGCCCTCATTTGTTCTCCATGTGGCAGCGTTCTGAACTTCCAACAGAAGTATTCCCCCTGCCCCCAGTGAGAGTACAATATTTCTTAAAACTCCTTTTGGAAACATTCCCAGATGTAAGTAAATATGTTGAAGATAATAGAACTAAGAAAATAATGTTTTTCAAAGGGATATTTCATAAAAGTAACTTTTGGGTGAAAACTAATTTTTGTTGAATTAAAGAGGGATGTGTTACTGAAATACCAACACAATGCTAAGTAGTAAATGAGTACAGGACTCATCAAGATTGCAACATGAACTTCAAACATTACTTTGAAGAGGGAAGTGGGTATAATTCCACAAAGTTCTTAAAATAAACACACGTGGGTTCATTGTATGGGCCTGAGGAACATTACCCTTAGTGAAAACATAGGTGAAACTGGGATCCATCAATGTATAGCCACAATTGAAAGAAAAAACCAATTTTGTTAATGGATATGGGTTCCCAGAAAGATTGCATGAGATTATAATTAACTACTTACAAAAGACAGGCAGGATGTTGGTAAATGTGGTAGGTGTGACAGAAGTCAATAAGCAGTCAAAACAGCAAATGACTGACTTTTTTTTTTTAATTGGGGAGGTAATGGTTATCCTGCACTGCTGAAAGTCAAAGAAAAACATTAAGAGAAAGTCAACATTTGTTACAGCAAACTGTTTGTGTGTAAAGTACAGACAAAATGGTCAAAAATGCACCCAGAAAATTTTTTATGCATACTTAATGGCTACTTCACTTTCTAGCTTTTGAACATACAATGCTAAGAAAACCAAAGAAGCAATCTCAGCTTGAGCCACTTATCTTCAGATCATTCCAAAGCCATGAGTTAAACACCCTTATATATCTAAACATTGTGATAAGACATGAGGGATGCACCATAGTTGGAAAACAATTGAGAGTATGTGGCTACATAGTTTGCCAACCATAGTGGGTATGGTTTAGTCACTAAGTCATGTCTGACTCTTGCAACCCTTGGACTGTAGCCTTCCAGGCTCTTCTGTCCATGGAATTTTCCAGACAAGAATACTGGAGTGGGTTGCCATTTCCTTCTCCGGGTGATCTTCCCAACCCAACAATCGAACCCAGGGCTCCTGAGCTGCGGGTGGTCTCTTGCATTGCAGGCAGATTCTTCACTGACTGAGCCACCAGGGAAGCCCATAGTGGGTATATGCACATACAAATATATGGACCTACTCAATCCTTCAACTAACATTTATCTCTCGAGGACCCATTATGCAAGGCGCTATGGAAAGTTTATAAAGTTATAATAAAAAATGTGATGGACTGCACTATATGTGCCCAGGACATAATAGTATAATAGGACCATAGATTAGTGACTCACTATGCAAGAAATCATATATATATATATTTGACAGTCAAGCAAAAACTATGAGACCTTTGTTAGGAGAAAAAAGACACACATTTGCAGAGATAGACATATAATTTCACATGTACTTTTGGGGATTTAGACTTCTCTAAAATTTATCCATGGGCCCAGGGGTTCATGGATCACAGATTACAACCACTGCTTGGATGGTCTTTCTAGACCTATTTAACTACTGCAATTCCTCACTTCATAGCTGCCTGACATACTGAGGGAATTTTTTACTATCACATTGTACTAGTTATATTGCTACATAAACCTTAACTATTCCAAAAGTCAGCAGCTAAAAACACCAAAATGCAATATTTCCCATCGTTTTTGAGGGTCAGGCATCTTGGAGTGGCTGAACTTAGTGGTTCTGTCTCAGAGTCTCTCATGAGGCTGCAGACAAGATATTGGCTGGTGCTACACTCATCCTGAGGTTTAACTGGGTCAGGAATATCTGCTTTCACACACGAGGCTAATGGCAAGAATTCTCAGTTCCTTGCTAGCCGTTGGCTGTAGTCTTCTGCTCCTTATCACATGGGCCTCTTTATAGGGTTCCTCAGACTTGCCAGCTGGCTCCTCCCAAGAGAAACAAGACCAGTCTGCAGAGGAAGCCACAGTATCTTTGATGACCTAGCACAGAAGTGCAGTACTCTGTTTGTCATAGGCACCAGCTCTGGTACAATGTGATTGGAGATTTCACAAGGGCATGAGTACCACGTGGTAAGAATCACTGAGGACCATCTTGGAAATTAGCTACCACAATGTTCAAATTAGAATAATGAAAATAATACTGAGGTGGTCAAGATACTTGAAGCATAATTCAGATACTGACCAGTCAATTTTTACCTTTCATATTCAAGATGAAAGACTTTGGTTAATAAACTCTTAGATAAATTGACTATTGTGTGAGTGAAGGACTACCCCATTTTAAATTAACTTTCTAGCAGTTATACACCTATCAGGGAGAGAATTCTAAGATTCACTCAAACTCCGTGTATAGGCAGTCAATAAATGCTCCCCAATTTATGCACTCAAGAAGATAAAATTTCTTTTACTTCATTATGAAAAGTGATAATTTTAGATGAAACTGCTAATCACAGTCCTTACCCTGAATTTACTTATGTACCTGGTGATTATTAGTAAAATGACAAAGTTATAAACAGTTTTTCAAAAAAAGATAGTGTTGTTGAAATGTAGGATTTTGTTAGTGAAATCTGGCATATACTAAGGCACTTTCAGCATATAGACAGCTTCTAACACAAAGCCTACACAGTTTTCTGAAATCTATTTTAGGTCATGTTGGGTATGTTGTCATCAGGAAGCAGTAGTTCATGAACGATTGCCTCAAGGACTTTTGAGGAGGATTGCAAGTTATTGAAGTGGAAAAAGTCTTTTAGGAGGCCAAAATATATCCTAATATCAACCCTGAGGTCTCTTGTTGCATAGTCAAGCATGGCTGCATGTAATAGATTGAATAAAACTGGAACCATTAGATAGTCCTGCTTCCCAGGATTAATGATGGATGGCTCCAGCCAAATCCCATGAACACTAACTTGACCAGTCATTTCATCATGAAAGTTTCAAGCTGTTGGTAAACTTCTCTGGCAAATCAACTAATACTGTAGTTATCATAGTAGAGATTTTCTGCTGTCAGCAAAAATTGTGGTAGGTTAATGATTACAACATTGACAGCTGATAGGATGTAATAAGTCTTATCTGTTGCAAGATGGTATCACTGGAAGCAGGATATGTAGCCTTAAAAATCTTAAAGTAAGTTATTCTTGATTTTTCAAAACACTTAAAATCAGTAAAATGCATTTATCATTCAATGAAGATACTTTAATAAATAAGGTCAGGAGGATCTTTTCCCTCAGGGAGCCTACAGTCTAAATTAGGAAGGGAACTAGTATGCAAACATTTATAAGGTTAACAAATAGCAAGTGAAAATCAATTTTCACAGTTCTTGTAATGAAAGCCACTGTTAGGACTCATAAGGAAAAGCTTGACAAATAGCTACAGCCTCAGGCATTCATTCTTTCCTATTTTTTCTTTTCCTCCTCAGCATCCATTATATTCTTTTTTTCTTCCTTTTTTTTCATTCCCACTCTAGCTCCTATTTGCACATTCCTTTCTAGACAATCTGTCTTCTCTTGCCTTTTAAGAATCTACCTGTCTGTGCTCTTCTCTGCCCTATTCTTGGTTTGGGAGATTGATCCTAACTGGACTACATCAAAATACTTCTTTGACCTTCACCTTGCAATTGAGTATGGCCAATGGAAAACCATACCAGGAGTAGAAAGAGGGGAACCAATTGAGCTCAGAGCACTTATTTCCCCAACTCCTTACAATGCTGGATCATCTCTAGATGGCCATGCCCCTGAACATAGGAACCACAAAATCTCCTTCTTCATCGCTTTGTGCCTAGAGTGAAAACAAGTCCCAGAGTATTGCACTACCCCTGCAGTTTCTCTGCACATGTAGACCATATCTTTGAACACAGTGATTTTACCATCCTGCTCTTGCATTGTCCTAATTTGAGGGTTCTGCTTTCTGCNTACAGAGTGAAGTAAGCCAAAAAGAAAAACACCAATACAGTATACTAACATATATATATGGAATTTAGAAAGATGGTAACGATAATCCTGTATATGAGACAGCAAAAGAGACACAGATGTATAGAACAGTCTTATGGACTCTGTGGGAAAGGGCAAGGGTGGGAGGATTTGGGAGAATGGTATTGAAACATGTATATCATATGTGAAATGAATCACCAGTCCAGGTTTGATGCACAATACAGGATGCTTAGGGCTGGTGCACTTGGATGACCCAGAGGGATGGTATGGGGAGGGAGGAAGGAGGGGAGTTCAGGATGGGGAACGCATGTACACCCATGGCAGACTCATGTCAATGTATGGCAAAACCAATACAATATTGTAAAGTAATTAGCCTCCAATTAAAATAAATAAATGTTAAAAATAAATAAATAATATATGTACATAGACATCTATAGATATGCATCCATAACTACCTATCAAGCTTTACAAAACATCTTTACAGTTATAAGAACAGAATTTGCTTTACATGTTTACTACTGCGTTCACAAAATACTCATGAAATGAGTTATAGACTATACATTGAGATGGTTGCTATTTGGTACAAAGGTAACCTACAATATATTTTAGGAAAAAATTATCAACTACACTTACTGTCCTGAGATATTTCTTTATGTATCATATCTGGCAATGACTAAGGGACCTACTTTATTAATATAGCTTGTCTTTTATTCTTGTTTTTGAACAAACAGTCCTAAATATGGAAATAAGAGAGAAAAAAACCCATATACCCTTTATCGCACAAAAATCTCAAGATGTTTCACAATGAGTACTCCCTACAATCAAAACAAATAGACTCAACCTAAGTTATAATATCAATTATACTCCTTTATTTTTATACAGTCAACACTTCTTTAACTCTAGAGTCAAGCTATTGAAATAACTAATCAAAATATTATTAAATTGGGTCAGTAAGGAATAGTATATAGCTCTAATTGACTCACAATAATCTTAGATTTTTGTTTTATTTTCTCGAGCAATAAAAACTGAAAATGTGAATTAAATTAAGTGTACTCATACACTCTACAGTGCAGAGAGCTGGGATTAGATAGTTTATGAAAGCAATCTAACTTTATATAAATAAAAACAATAACAATGATGAGTTCTTTAAAAAGAATGAATCAGACAGATAATCACAATTTAGTATTCAGAAATGTAAGCCATAAAAGGAATCAAGTGGATAAAATAGTCTCCCCACTGAGCATCATATTTTGTATTATCTTGTACTGGAGATGAAATTTACAGAAGAAACATTTTACCTTTAATGAACTCTAATTTTGATAATCGAGTTGCCAATTAACAGAGTAATTGCAAGGGTAGATTAATGTCACAATTCTCATTCAGTTATCTCACAGCCACTCTCTATGTATGTTGTAAATATTCAGAGCACTTTTTTTTTCCCTTAGCATTTCCTCAACTCAGATTTTACTTCAACATAATTGACAAATTTAGAGAGCACATTTTAGTACAAGAGCCTGAGGACCTGCTCCTATCATTAAAAGCACCCCAGGAAGAAAAATTCAAATGCAAATTTCAACTGACCTTTGCGGAAACAACTCATATTATTTTGCATCAGTAGCCACTAGAGATTTGTCTGGCTATATATGGATTTCCACATCTGTCAGCTATAAGTGCACTTCATCTGTCTGCTAAATCAGAGAGCCAGAAATAGATGACAGTGATCAAGCCTTTGAGCTTCTCCTAAATTAGCCACATCATGAGGTAAAGTTAGTTTCTCCATTGGGCTTTCATTCTAAAGGTTTACTGGTAAGAAACTTGGAGAAAAGACTACATTAGGAAATAAATGGAGTCTTACCTCTTCCTTTCTGTGATTTTTTTTTTTTTTTCTCAGAATGGAATACTGACCAGACAGTCTGTCTCAGGGTATGTCTTGCTGGGAGAACTGAACATAAATTACTCTTGTTTGCAGCTACCTAAGCTCTGCTACAAAAAAAAAAAAAAAAAGAGCAGCAAGGAGCTATAATGAACTTCACCTGTGCCCAGATTCCCCCTACAGATCCCTGTTTCTAACCCCTTACTGTTCCCTTCCTTTGTGAACTGATTAAAAATAATAACAATAAATAAATAAATAAAAACTTATTCAACGTTGGACATGAGTCCAGGTAATATGCATTGTAATATGCACCAGTCAGCTGCTGGTGTGGAAAACGCATTGACTTCTTTCCCTTCTGCCTTTCCATCTCTACTCTTCATTAAATCCAGGGTCATTGTGGTGAGATAGGAAGGTACAACTGCCTGTATAAGAGAGCACACTTATGCCTGATATTTGTCCTCCCACTTTAGCACTACTAGATTTAAGCAAATATTTTCTAAGCTAGGGTTAAGGAAAAGCAAGACATCCCTCGATCATTCTTGGTATCATCCATGTATTATTTTCCAGCGTGTTCACATGGAAAGAGATGATAGGAAGAAAAGTGTGTAGAGAAATACCTTTCTGTAGAAATTCAAGTGTTTTACCCTTAGCCTGATAACTATATTCCCCTTCCCCTCTCTGAAACTATTAAGAAGGTAGAGCTGTTATTATCAGACACAGAAGAAAGCAAAATAATTTTAAAATCTGCATCCCTGATTCAAAACTCCATCCCTACCAATGGGTTCACAGTTGCCCAGGTACAGGAACAGCACCCCAACAGCAAGAGTGTGTTCTCCTGTGTCATGTGACACCTAGAGGTGCTCAGTGTTAAGTAATACTTGGTCAATTATGGACAGGACATTTTTGCTAGAAGCTCCACATTTTATCCTTTGTGTATGGAACTGGAAATTATAGTACATAAAGAGTTTGATCTTCAGTTTGCCAAAGATGTTAAAGGTATTCCTAATGGCCTTGATTTTATGGTTCGTTTGAGGAGTTTCAAGTAGAAATATGGGCATGTAGCACATAACCAGCTTATTATAATTCATTATATGGGTGTTAACATTGCACTTCTTGGCAGACCACAGAGTTCTTGATGCATGCCAAGTGTCATTTTCTAGCCAAAAACTCTTAAGGTAATATCATCAACTCCTCTATTAAGGTTAATAATTAAGTAGGGCTTCCAGACTCATGCTAATGTATTTAATATGAGTAATCAGAGCAATTGAATATGAACTACAACTCGGTACCTATTGCCCTTACAAAGTTAATATCTATATTAGTAATATTTCTACCATTCCTCTAGCTGTTAAATAATCCAGTTTTAGTCTAGTTTCTAAGAAATATAATGTGGTTTCTAAGAAAAGTCCAAGAGACACTTTTCAGTTTCTTATACAAGTCTGTCTTCACCTAGAAGAGCTGGCAACAGGTGATTAGTTGTCCTAGAATAATCAAGAAGGACCTGATTACAATTTCACTTACTTTAGTTACATGAATGAGAAAAGCATAGACATACACCATAATTCTGACAAACACACATTTTATACTTAAATTTAAATAAAATATATTCTTTATAGCTTCATTTTATACTTAATAAACAATATTTTCAAAATTAATGTCATCAGGTAGAAAGAGTCAGGCTGATTATGGAAGAGTCTATTTTTCCAGATCATAGACAGGAAATGAAGGTATCTCTGTGACTTTTAGCAAATTATTTTAACTATATGTTTCTCTTCTATAGAACAGAGAAGTTATATCTTTTCCATATTACTATGGAAATTAAATAAAGCTTACAAGTACTTAGCATACTGTGGGCAGTTAATATGAGCAAGTATGTAAAAAGCACAGCCTATGAATAATTATTTTCCACTTCATTAATTTCTTCTCTTTTCTTTTTTTCTAATTATATACTGTATTCTTCCTAGCTACAGATTTTTCTCAGGTGGCCCCATCATTTTCAGTGTGTATTGCTGTTACTGTCACAAGCATTATCTACTTTTCATTGTCACTTACTCTGACTGCTAAGTGTCAAAAAGCAGTTGCAACCTCCCTTCCTCTACATTGACATTTCTCCCCTGTCGCCTCTCTTTCTGTGGATTCTTATGGTCTGATACATTTATTTTTCTAAGGTTAAAATATAAATTTCCTTTTAATGTAGACTTGTATTATTTTTGAATAGTATATTTATAGGAGGGTAAAACACAGCATCTCCTAATTTTCCAGGAAAAACAAAAAACCCTGAGAATCCAGAAACAAAGCTAAATGCATACTTTTAAAACTGTTAACACTTATGTTCTGAGGAGATGGATGAAACATCTAATGCCACAATCTGGAGCAACTGTAGAACTGTATCTAAACCCACCTATATTCATCATTTCAGAGTCTCTGGAGGTAACTCCAAGGGTGAGATGGAGGAAAATTACTGGGAATCCCAAACCACATCCCCTGAGGTGCTTCTCATGGAGACCGACAGTAAAGAAAGCTTATGGTAGAATGGAGCTGCCTTGAATGCAGTGCATTCTGGGAGTAGACCAAGACCTGTGCACATTACATTCTATTCCAACTCTTAATCCAAAAATATTTGACAGCCACTCAAGTCAACAAACCGGACAGTATACCACATCTGGTTCAAGTACCAAGCCGACACAGAAATTATTTACCTAAGAACTTATAAACAGAAAAATAAAGTGAAGCAAATATTAACAAACATAGAAACATAACTTTTATAACTAAGCCCATAGAAAATAGATTGTTCATACACATTTCTTTAAAACAATTTCTTAAAATTACAATAGAAGCTAAGCTAATAAGATGTAAAGTAAAATTAGTAGTTCAAAAGTGAGGAATATATATTCACCACTGGTAAGCACTGAAACATTTTAATACTGAATAGGAATCAGATTAAGAGAAGAGCATGTAATTAAAAAAAAGGAAAAGAATCGAAAAGACACAATTTCAAAATATGTTCTGAAAATTAAAAGATTAAAATTATGGAATGCATTTGAAAAATATAAAAGTAAGTAACCACTTATAGTACTCTTGCCTGGAAAATCCCACGGACGGAGGAGCCTGGTGGGCTGCAGTTCATGGGGTCGCTAAGAGTCGGACACAACTGAGCGACTTCACTTTCCCTTTTCACCTTCATGCACTGGAGAAGGAAATGGCAACCCACTCCAGTGTTCTTGCCTGGAGAATCCCAGGGACAGAGGAGCCTGGTGGGCTGCCGTCTAGTGGGTCGCACAGAGTCGGACACGACTGAAGCGACTTAGCAGCAGCAGCAGCAGCAACCACTTATAGATTTTAAATAGGACCTAGAACTTCCAGAGCGTTACAAAATATAAAAGTGAAAAAGAGGAGTAATTTTTTTAAAGATAAAGCTAAATAATAGAAATCAAAAAGCAAAGTTAAAATAAGAAAAATATTCTAGGAAAATGTAAACTAAAATAAATCAGGAATTACTATTGAACAAAACACTATTAAGCAGTTAAGCAGACAAGAAAACACAGGCTAATATATACCAAAAATAAAACAATCATAAACAACTTGAATGCATCAAATAATAACACTGCACTGGAAGACATAAAGGCAAAGCTGTCAGGAGGGAGAAAATATGGAATAAAGATTAGAAGTAGAATAAGCATAGAGGGTTTTAATAAGTTCAGTCCTAAGCAGGTTAAGCTAGTAGAAGTAATTAAGGATATCCAGGATTTGGAAAATAACATTATTAGCTCTATTTTAACAGTCACAAATTAAAATCTTTGACCCTAAGTCTAAAAAAAAGTTACTTATTTAAAATATGAAGGCCATTTAGTTTGAAGTATATACTCATAAATTCACAAAAGGAATGTAAAACCCAATGGTTTATCCCACATCCATGGCACCAGTGCCAGGCTAAACAGTATAAGCTTCTTAGTACCCCTGAAGCCCATTTATGTTTCCCTATAGTCATTACTTCCTTTTTCCTCCCCAAGGAGAACTATTATTATGACTTCAAATACTATTGATTTATTTTCCTTATTTTTGAATAGCAAAAATCCACAACAGCACAAAAAATGAAAAAAGTATACAACCTTAACCAAATTAAAAATGTGTAAGCACAAACATGAAAACAAAATCCTAGTAGTCAAGTTTTGGTGAAGAGGGACAAGCCTTTGTGTGAGAGATGAACAAATAATGGGGTGAAGGAAAATCCTAGCAAACTGCCATTGTTCCTCCCCATCCCCTGCCCTGCAAGGCAACAGAAAGTGAGTTTATACTTACACCTGCTCCTTCCCAAACAATATTTTAATACCACTCTTACATGATGTAGGTCAAAGAAAATTCACAAATATCCATGTGAAAAAATAAAGATTTTAGCATATCTGCATATTAAGCAAAATAAGGAATGGGAGAAACATGATGTTGCAGTTTTATAAATATATGGAATATAAAAAGAAAAAAATCTTTAAAATATAGTGCAAATAATAGAAAAGTAAGCTTCTATAACCTTTGTGCTAAGAAGAGTCTAATAAAAATGGAAATTCAATAAAACAGGAAGATTACAAAGCAACTAATTTTGATGAAAACTTAGAATACAACACTGATTATAAAACTAATTAATAATTGGAGACAGTGAGAACTAGAATAGATATGGTTAAAAATCAAATTATACAAGTAGGTGAAAGGCTTGAAGTAATCACAGTGAGCATAGAAGAAAAATAAAAATAAATAGTTTCAGATAGTCATTGACACATTCATATGTATATTGTCCATGTGCATATGTATGAATATTTGCATGTACATAAATATATGTAAATGCGGAGAGAAAAAGACAGATATAATGATAAAATCAACAGGAAACAGCATTTTGAGCAGAAAATATATTTAGAGACATAATAAGGTGACATTTCTCTTAAACAGATAAAGAATGAAATATGCCAAATTTGAATGTGTAAAGAATACCTTGCATTCAAGCAGAAATGAAAAAATATAAAACTATTAATGAGACATAACCTGTTTCTTTTTCAAATTCAACACTGAAGAAAATTACCTAGAGATCTGAGTAGAAAGAATAAAGATCAACTACCAGAAGGAGAAAAATAAAGAAAGCTTCATACTTTGGTACAGGAGCTCTGTATGCCAAAGAAAATTGAACAACATCTCCCAGTTTTGAGAAAAAGACAATATGATCCATGAGTATTATACTTAGTCAAATTGTCACTCAGGATATAATCAAGAGACAGACATTCTAAAGATGAAATAACTCAGAGAAATACGACCCAGGGGTCCCTACTGAAAAATCACTTGGCAAAAACAAGTCAGTTAAATAGATGAATCAAAGTATATAATTCAAGAAAGAAGAAACCATGGTATAAAAGCTGAATGTGAAACCAGGAACCATTTTAAAATAGAACTTAAATAAAACTACAGATGTTTGTGTTTAAAGAATAAAATCTAGATGTGATATATTTTGAAATATTGTGCTATACCTGGAATGAGGAATGATGGAGGGAAAATGTGTCTGAGAACTAGTTTGGGAACAGGTAGAAAAAGTATATTAAAAGGGTACATGTAATAAAAAGAAAACCAGAATGATCTCAAACTCTTTATGTTCTTAATATTATTTTAGTTACCCTAAGATAAATATTTTAGACAGCAATATATTTCCTTGGTAAAACACAGTCTAAGTTGTTTGAAGATTTGATGCTTTTGAGCTGTGGTGCTGGAGAGGATTCCTGAGGCCCTCTTGAACTGCAGGGAGATTGGACTGGTCAATCCTATGGGAGATTGGCCCTGAATGTTTACTGGAAGGTCTCAGTGTGGCTGAAGCTTCAGTGCTTTGGCCACCTGATGCAAAGAGCCAACTCACTGGAAAGGTCCCTGATGCTGGGGAAGATTGAAGGCAAAAGGAGAAGGGGGAAGCAGAGGATGAGATGGTTAGATAGCATCACCAATTCAATGGACATGAATTTGAGCAAACTTGGGAGATAGTGAAGGACAGAGGAACATGGTGTCCTACAATCTTTGGGGCTGCAGAGTCAGACGAAGCTTAGCAAGTAAACAACAACAGGTCCTTTGAGTTTTACATCTGCATGTTTTTCTCTTTCAAATACAAATTAAATTAAATATTTTCATTAAAATCCATTAAAGCATGCTTTCATTTTTATGTTGTAATTTGGTTTTTATGTCTGCCTGTCTGTACTTCAATGTGTAAGTTGTGGAGATAAGTGACTGAAACATTGCTTCACTAAATATTAGGCATGGTTACTATTTGTGGTAACGTAGTAATGCCTGCCTTTTCTTTTTAACATTTTTCCTGCATTGTTTAAATTTTAATAGTGCGCATTTGCTACTTCATAAAAATACCTTTAGGATAATATATCCAAAAATATTTGGTCACAAAGAATAATATAAAATTGTTAGTGACATGAAAAATATTTTTTAAAAAATCAGAATTTTACCATAGGAAAAAACACAAAGAAGCATATCGTTTTATCAGATGGGAAGGTTTAAAATGCAATAGCTTAGAGAGCTTTTCTAGAAAGATTTAGTGATCAATTCTATATTCCCAGATGATAATGAGGCTGAACACTGAGGAAATCTTGAATATTTCCAGTCCAAAGACTGGAAGGTCTTTGGAAGCCAGAAAAAAGTTTCACCAATTTATTCGAAGTGGAAGTGAGATTCTAGGAATCTGAGAGTTAATTAATGAAGAAGCAAATGTAGTAGTAGGTTTCACTCACTTATGACATTTGACCAGGTTATAAGCTGCCTGGGAACAGATATTGTCTTATTCACGAAGAATTCTTGGTTCTTAGCCATTTTCTGACACATAGCAAATTCTCAGTAATATTTTATGAATTAATCAATTAAAATAAATGAAAGAAGATTATCTATACTCACTTTCTTTTTCTCTGCAGCTCGTTCTTTTGCCTCCATCAATAATGTTTTTTGCCCAAGCAATCTTCTGTACCAGTGGGCTTCCCTGGTGACTCAGTTGGTAAAGAACCTGCCTGCAATGCAGGAGACCTGGGTTCGATCCCTGGGTTGGGAAGATCCCCTAGTGAAGGGAATGGCAACCCACTCCTGTATTCTTGCCTGGAGAATCTCATGGATAGAAGCCTATAGTCTATCTAATCTCATGGCAGGCTACAGTCCATGGGGTTACAGAGAGTCAGACATGACTGAGCAACTTTTACAACCTTCTGTACCAAGATTTTGCTATAGCTTCCATTGACTCTCAGATCTCTCCAACGTATTTTTCCATCTTTTCCTCAACTTTTCAGCAGCTTGCCAACCTTTGAACACTCACCCCTTGACACAATCTCTTTTCTTGGTTTTCAAGGTACAACGCTCTCTTAGTTTTCTTCTTCTGATCATTTTTTCTGTTTCCTTCACATGACCAACCTTCTCTTCTAAACTGTTAAATTTGTAGTTCCTCAAGTCTATGGTGCTAAACGTTACACTAAGCTCTAGATCAACTCTTTATTTGATATCTCATTTGGGATTATATAAAAGAACTTCAAAAACATATTAAAATTTGAGCTTTAGTGCAATACAGTGTTTCTCTTCCAGAGGTCCTTATCCCAATGAATGGCATAATCATTGTCAAGCAATTGAGTAAGAGAGAAACTTGAATATGTCCCTGTCAACTCTCACTATTACCACCCATGTAAATCCTTCTCAAGCCCTTTGAATTTTGCTTCCTAAATATCTCTCTATTACTTCCACTTCACTCCAACTTTACCAGCTCCATATAGATTCAAGATAATATCTTCTCTCAACCTAGACTCCAGCATGTTGTTGTTGTTTAGTTGCTAGGTTATGTCCACCTCTTTTCAATACTATGGACTGTAGCCCACCAGGCTTTTCTGTCCCTGGGATTTCCCAGGCAAGAATACTGGAATGGATTGCCATTTCCTTCTCTAGAGGTTCTTCCCAATGCAGGGATTGGACTCGAGCCTCCTGCATTGCAGGTAGATTCATCAGTTCCTGCACTGCAGGTAGACTCTACTGCTGAGCCACAGGGCCAGCCCTAGGCTGTTGCATGTGCTCGTGCTGGTGCTCAGTCACATTAGTCGTGTCCAACTATTTGTGACTCTAAGGACTACAGCCCACCAGACTCCTCTGTCCATGGGATTCTCCAGGCAAGAATACTGAAGTGGGTTGCCGTGGGATCTTCCTGACCCAGGGATTGAACTCGCATCTCCTGAGTCTCCTGCATTGCAGGCATATTGCACAGCATCTCCTGATCATTCTAATTGATCTATCTGCCACACCCTCTAATCCATTCTTTCCATTATAGTCACAATGAGTCTTTTCTAAAAATACAAATCTAATCAGCTTATCTATATATAATATTTCGATGGCTTCCTCCAATCTTTTTTAACAACAATGAAAAAAAAACATAATAGATTTTTAACTGAACTGAACTTTGTGGTCTCTTTCTTGGTTTAGTCTCATCTGTTCTTTCTGTCCATTCTTTATATTTTCCACGCTTGGTCACATTTGCCCATATGTTGAAGGGTTCTTTCTGATCAGTTTTTTTTTAATCATTGAGGTCATATCTTCCATCAGCTATTATTTCAACCTTTATTTCCCATTTTATAGGTGCTCACAGTACACAAATCCTCACTTGAAGTGAGCATAGTTATCATATTTCATTGGCTTATATAATTATCTAGTTACACAGTTGTTCAATTAGACCATAAATTCCATGAGAGCAGAAGCAGAAATTATTTGCTCACCACTGTATCTCCAGTACGTGGAACAAAATATATATTTGATAAGTGTTCATTGAATGAACATGATATTTGCTAAATGAAATAAAAGTTGCTTAAAAAAATCAATTGGGCAGCTGAAGGATTAATCAATATGTAAAAAACATACACAAGTTAGTAGAAAGAAAACAAGATTATGATGTTAAAGAAGATCAAGACAGAGACAGGGAGGACAGGAGGAAAGAATGAATGAATGAACCATAGAAGGGAAGCACACACAGTGCGTGGCACATTGTGTTAACTCAATACCTCTTTGAAAATTGAATGAATGCCAGCATTGGAGACTAGAAATAGTACATTTTTCTTTGGAGATAAGATGAAAGAATAATTATAAAGACAATTTCTAGTTTGAAGTTTAACAAATTACTTTAGTATGGTTTTGTCTTTAGAAGTAAAAAGTCTTGCTGTCCTAATTGCAGGGCTATCCTCTGCTATTTATCCTCACAAAATAATTAGTTTAAAATGTTAGCAATTTTCAAAATCCATTATGTGTAGACTGATTGCTCCTCCTGGTTTGCCCAGGACTATGAAATGGCAACCCACTCCGGTGTTCTTGCCTGGAGAATCCCAGGGATGGGGGAGCCTGACGGGCTGCCTTCTATGGGGTCGCACAGAGTCGGACACGACTGAAGCGACTTAGCAGCAGCAGCAGCAGTGCCAGTTTAAGATTCTTATTTCTTTATAATGATGAAAGGTGCCTTCTACCCTCAAAAGGTTGCATGATAAGTTGTATGGCCACCTAGTTATAAGGCTTAGATGACTAGCACTAAGTGTAGCGAAGCAACTTGCAGGAATAGTGCTCCAAAACCCATATGTTTAAAAGTACAATATTTACCTATCTCAAGGCATGCAATATGTTTGTCTACTCAAAGAACACCTTTAAAAGGAAAAAAAGAAAAAAAAACCTCCCAGCAGAGGCCCTGGGTATGAATATTTAGAATCCATGATTAGATTCCTTTGAAAATGTCACATTAGTTATTACCACTGCACTGTGCAAATTGCATTCATCTCCCTAGTGGTCATGAAACAAGAGGAACAATAGTTTATCATTCACTTCACAAATAGATGTAGTACCCAGCTAACAATTTCCTAGGGAATCTTTTCACATACTTGGTGTGGAAAGGACTGACACATGTCAACCCTTGTCACCTCTCTTGTGTTTGAGAACAAAGTGTAGCAAACTAAATCTTTATTATTTCTAGGGACAAATAAATAGTGCATTTGTGGATTAATGAAAAGACATTTAACTTCCAGTTAAATGACAAAAAAATATATCTGTAGCAAATTCTACCACAATGATATTTAAACCATATGTTAATGGCTTGAAACATCTGTAATACTGTAACTAGTTCTAACAACCCTGCTGATTTTAAGCACTGATGGGAAACAGCACATAAGCTCCAGGGAATACTGCTCTTCGACAAATATCACCTCTCCCTCGTACCAGTTTACCCACTCCCCACTTCAGAAAACCCGTTCAAAGTACTGCTAGAGAGGAAAGCCTGACTCTTCTCAGAGTTTTCAACTCATTAAGGATCTAATTTGTACAAGCTAGTCTCTAAAACTAAAAAAAAGTTTAACACAAGGAATGCAGTTCAGTTCAGTTCAGTTGCTCAGTCATGCCCAATTCTTTGTGACCCCATGGACTGTAGCGTGCCAGGCTTCCCTGTCCATCACTTACTCCTGGAGGTTGCTCAAACTCATATCCATCGAGTCAGTGATGGCATCAACAAGGAAGAGTAAAATCTAAGATAATCTCAAGAGGAAAAATACAGTTTGTCCTCTTTTTGTAATTGAGTCATTACCGCACAATATGCTATGACATCAACGTTTTTCTCCGATAAGAAATGAATTACACTTAAATGGATTGGCATAGGCAGAGAAATCACATTCAGATGAGCATGGAGAACTGTGAAAAGTGTTAATAGCATGTATTATACTTTTATATAAAATGAAAGGATACTTTATGTAGAAAACTGAACGTGATTTCTTAACTAAATGGTCTACGTAGAAACTAGATGACATGAGTTTATATAGATCTAATCTAGACTTTAGAGCAACACAAAAGAAGAAATGTAAAAACAAGGTAGAAATGAGACCATAAAGGAGTCATTTGAACACTTCAGATAATTCTGTGGTGTCAGGTCTACTCTATCTTTCAGGGACTTTTAAAGAGTCTATGAATAAACTGCTTATGAAATGGAGACATGCCAGAGGACTGGAAACATTCACGTGTGCTCTGCTTTTTCAAAGGCAGCAAAGGATCACCTCTGGAAATTGCCAAAAACTGCTTGATTAAAGCTCCTGGAAAAATTCTACATTGAGCTATTTCACATGCACAAAATTAAACACACACACACACACACACACACACACACACACACACAAAATATCAATGTCAAAGATGGCCTAGGGTCCTCTCTTTTATGAGTCAAAACAAACTTGAAGCTTGGCAAAATAAGATTAGACTACTGAGCAACTCTGCGCTTTTATTTGTAAGGTGCATCTTCCTGTGATCTGGAGTTACTTCTAGGGAATATGNAAAAAAAAAAAAATATCAATGTCAAAGATGGCCTAGGGTCCTCTCTTTTATGAATCAAAACAAACTTGAAGCTTGGCAAAATAAAATTAGACTACTGAGCAACTCTGCGCTTTTATTTGTAAGGTGCATCTTCAGTCCACACAGTGTTCAAGTTGTATTTTGCTTCCCATGTTCCCCTTAATCTTCCTGTGATCTGGAATTACTTCTAGGGAATATGGTGGGAAAGAGAAGACTTAATGTAATAGGCCAAGCCAAGAATCATTCCATCTNACACACACACACACAAAATATCAATGTCAAAGATGGCCTAGGGTCCTCTCTTTTATGAGTCAAAACAAACTTGAAGCTTGGCAAAATAAGATTAGACTACTGAGCAACTCTGCGCTTTTATTTGTAAGGTGCATCTTCCTGTGATCTGGAGTTACTTCTAGGGAATATGGTGGGAAAGAGAAGACTTAATGTAATAGGCCAAGCCAAGAATCATTCCATCTTGTACATATGGTTTCCAACTTGTCTATCCCACACAGTACCTCTCTCACAAAAGAAATGTAAGGCATTTTTACATCATGGCATACAAAATGTCTCCTTGAGGGAGACAATTATCTCGCTGACAACTTAAAACTTGGCTATTAACCAATCTACGCTGCTGCTGCTGCTAAGTCACTTCAGTCATGTCTGACTCTATGCAACCTCACAGACAGCAGCTCATCAGGCTCCCCCGTCCCTGGGATTCTCCAGGCAAGAACACTGGAGTGGATTTCCATTTCCTTCTCCAATGCATGAAAGTGAAAAGTGAAAGTGAAGTCGCTCAGTCGTGTCAGACTCATAGCGACCCCATAGACTGTAGCTTACCAGGCTCTTCCGTCCATGGGATTTTCCAGGAGTACTGGAGTGGGGTGCCATTGCCTTCTCCAACCAATCTATAAATCCCTGATATTTCACAAGATCAGCTTTGTGCTTGCAAGGAATCCCCTAGGTCAAGCTTTCTTCCTTTTGGTATCATGTTCCTTTTGGTATCAGAAGTTTGAACCATACCTTGATAGATTCCTTGTTTGTCTAATCCCCAAATTCCTGTTTCTGTGTTGTGGACCATGCTCTGGAGGACTTGGAAACTTTATTTCCTGCAGCCCTGTGAATCCATGTCTCCTGCATTGGCAAGCAGATTCTTTACCACTAGCACCACCTGAAAAGCCCCAAAATTCCAGAAGAAGTCCTCTAATGTCTTTTTCTTATGCTGCCCAGCTACACAGATCCATCCTGTTTTTGAAGTGAATAAAATTCAGATAGAGATTTTAGGGGTTTTTTTGTTGTTCACACTTTTCACTTTCTCCCTTCTTTTTTTGTCCATGAAGAAAGCTTTCCCCTAAAGTGTTCTTCATTCAGTCAATACTATAAAACTAAAAGTCAATCACAAGAAAAAAAATGGTAAAAAACACATAAAGTGGAGATTAAACAACATGCTACTGAACAACAAAAGGGCCATCAAAGAAATAAAAAGATAAATAAAAAATAACTAGACACAAATGAAAACAGAAAGATGACATGCCAAAATCTACGAGTTGCAGCAAAAGCAGTTCTAAGAGGGACACTTGTAGTAATAGAGACCTACCTCAAGAAAGAAGAAAGAAGAAAAATGAAAAAATCAGACTTTTACCTAAAGTAACTAGATGAAGAAGTAAAAAATGTGCCTCAAAATTAATAGGAGAAAGGAAATAATAGAGATCACAGTGCAAATAGTTTAAACAAAGACTAAAAAAAGAAGCAAGAGAAAGATCATCAAAGCTGAGCTTGTTCTTTTTGAAAAGACAAGCAAAATTGACAAATGTTAGTTAGATTATCCAATAACAGAAAGAGGAGACTCAAAATCAAAAATGAAAAATAAGTTACAACTGATACCATAGAAATACAAAGCATTATAAGAAAACTGTAAAAATTATACATAAACAAATCAAATACCCTAGAAATAATGGCTACATTTCTAGAAACATACAATCTTCCAAGACTGAGTTGTGAATAGATAAATAGAAAATCTGAATAGAATGAACGCTAGTAAAGTGATTTGATGGAGAATTGAAGATCAAAACCACAAAAACATCACCTTACACCTGTCAGAATGACTTACCAGAAAGACAACAAGTGTGTTGGTAAAGATGTGGAGAAGAGGAATGCACACGCACCGTTGGTGGAATGTAAACCAACAGCAGCCACTATGGAAAACAGTTTAGAGATTCCTCAAAAAGCTAAAAATTGAAGTATCATAGAGTCCAATTATTTCAATTCAGGATAGTTGTCCAAAGAACATGAAAACACTAATTCAAAAAGATGTATGCACCCCCACGGTCATTGCAATATTGTTTACAATAGACAAAAATATGAAAACAAGTGTCCATTGATGGATGAACTGATAAAGAAGATGTGGTTAATATACAAAATGGAAAATTATAAAAAGGAATGATATTATGCCATTTGTAACAATGTGGATGGACTAAAATGTATTGTACTAAGTGAAATAAATCAGAGAAAGACAAATATAGTACAATTTCATTTATATGTAGAATCTATAAAGCTGAGGAAGTAAAATCAAATCAAAACAAATTCATAGATACAGCAATCAGATTAGTGGTTACCAGAGGGGAAGTGTTGGAAGGGTGGGCAAAATCCTTTAAGGAGATTCACTGTATGATGATGGATGGTGACTAGACTTGTGGTGATAATCACTTTGTAGTGTATACAGATATCCCTTTGTAGTGTAATAGATATACCTGAAACTTGCAGTAAAATGTTCCAGACAGTGTGCCTTGATCTTGTAGCTACATTGCTGCTGCTGCTGCTGCTGCTAAGTCACATCAATCGTGTCCGACTCCGTGTGACCCCATGGACTGCAGCCTACCAAGCTCCTCTGTCCATGGGATTTTCCAGGCAAGAGAACAGGAGTGGGGTGCCAGTGCCTTCTCCAGTAGTTACTTTAGACCTACTCAAAATAGGCATGACCAGTGCAGAAGAGTAAAAATCTCTGGGTGAAGCTATATCGTTTGCAGTGACTATGCCAAAAGTCAAAGCAATGAAAGAAAATCCATGAGCTTGATGCCCTACATGGTCTTCTGTTGTTGTGGAATATGGGCTGTAAAGCATGAGAACTGTAGCTGCAGTGCCTGAGTTTAGTTGTCCCAGGCATGTAGAATCTTAGTTTCCCAATCAGGGATCAAATCTATATTCCGTGCATTGAAAGGTGGATTTTTAAGCACTGGATCACCAGGAAAGTACCCTCTCTAGCTTCTTTGAATGACAAAATTATGAGGAATAAAGATATATATGAAAGAAGATATAGAAGTTCCAGATAAGAAGAGGCTCAGAGATAGACACAAGTTGTACAGAACTAAGAGAGAAACGAAGTATCTAGTAGCAATAGAAATGATAAAGAATAAGGAAACTGTATAAAGGGTATGTGATTCAGAAGGATGGACATGTTTGAATCTTTCATGGGTTCTACATTTTCTGTGGCCTGATGTTATTGCATTTCTGGCCATCCTTGAATATTTATAATTTATTTTATTTTTATGAGGCTTCCCTGTGGCTCAGTCAGTAAAGAATCCACCTACAATGCAGGAGACTGCCTGCAATGCAGGAGACACAGGCTCAATCCCTGGGTCTAGAAGATCCCCTGGGGAATGAAATGGCAACCCACTCCAGTATCCTTGCCTGGGAAATTTCATGGACAGAGGAGCCTGGTTGGCTACAATCCATGGGGGTCACAAGAGCTGGATATGACTTAGAGATTAAATACCACCACCACAGCTTCTGTGGCCTGGCATTATTGCATTTCTAATCATCTCTGAATATTTATGTGCTTAGTCACTCAATCATGTCCAACTCTTTGCAACCGCATGGACTGTAGCCCGTCACTAGGCTCCTCTATCCATGGGGATTCTCCAGGCAAGAATACTGGCATGGTTTAGCCACGCCCTCCTCCAGGGGACCTTTCCAACCCGGATTGAACCCAGGTCTCCTGCACTGTGGGCGGATTCTTTAACTTCTAAGCCACCACAGAAGCCCAAAATTTATAATTTCTTTTATTTTTATGCGTATGAACCTTCCAACGGGAACTTTACTGAAATAATAGTTTTGAACAATTATTAAGCAACTTTAATGAACAATTATTAAGCAACTTTAATGAACCATATAGGAACTGTGTGCTTTCTATATATTATTTACCTTAAATTTAAAATATAAAGTCAATATTGTTGCTCCCATTTTCTGAAGTGAGAAATTGAAGGCCAGACTGTCTAAAAATAGTGTAGTGCTTAAACAGAAAAGTACTTTAAACAGTTTTTATACGAATACACATATAAAATTATAAATTTTCACTCAATTTAATGAAATATTGGTTCATATTATATTTAGCTGTATTCTTTCTTTTCTCTATTTATTTATATTTTCCTTATCCAAATGCATGAATCACATTTGTCCTTTTCTAAACATATATTGGAAATATAAATCTACCCAATCTTTTAGAGTCTATAAAGTTTATGGAACAGAATAAAACTGAATATAAATTTCATTGACTTTTCTAGTTCTTTATCATCTAATAGGAAATTGAACTACCAGTAAACAGACTTGGGTGAATTTTTTTTATATTAAAGATACTCATTTTAACCTGTGCATGGTATCTTGAACTTGCCTTATTGAATAAAGAAAAGAGAGTGGGACAATTCTCAAAGGAAAAGCATAGAATGAAATAGTAGTCAGGGGGTTGGTGGTGAAGAACATTTAGTGAAATTATAGAGCCATTTCCGTAAAATTTGAAGTTTCTCTTTTTTGAAGCTCCTTGCTGATGAGGAAATAATTATTCCTTCATTTGGACTATAACATCTGATGCTTTCCTGAGGGAATTTTGTAAGTGTATGTATGCTCTGTGCTCAGTTGTGTCTGACTCTTTGCAACTCCATGGAATGTAGCTTGCCAGGCTCCTCTATCCATGGGATTCTCCAGGCAAGAATACTGGAGTGGGTTGCCAATTCTTACTCTAGGGATCTTCCCGACTCAGGGTTCAAACCGACAACTCTTGTACCGCCTGTATTGGCAAGTGGATTCTTTACCACTGCACCACCTGGAAAGCCCAGGAACTTGAAGTGTTAGTCACTCAGTCATGTCTGACTGGCTGCAGCTCACCAGGCCCCTCTGTCCATGGAATTCTCAAGAATATGGCAGTGGGTAGCCATTCCCTTCTCCAGGGGATCTTCTTGACCCAGGGATTAAACCAAGTCTCCTGCATTGCAGGCAAATTCTTTACTGTCTGAGTCACTGCTTCTGCTGCTGCTAAATCACTTAATCTGTGTGACCCCATAGACGGCAGCCCACCAGGCTCCCCCATCCCTGGGATTCTCCAGGCAAGAACACTGGAGCGGGTTGCCATTTCCTTCTCCAATGCATGAAAGTGAAAAGTGAAAGTGAAGTTGATCTGAGCCACTAGGGAAGTCCAAGTGAAAGGAAAGTGTTCATTGCTCAGTCCTGTCAGATTCTTTGTGACCCCCACTCGCCAGGCTCTTCTGTCCATAGAATTCTCCAGCTAAGAATACTGGATAGGTAGCCATTCCCTTCTCCTGGGGATCTTCTCTACCCAGAGATCAAACCCGAGTCTCTTGCTCTAAAGACATATTCCACTGGTCAATCTCCTCTTCTATTTGCCCATATCCAAGATGAGGGATGTTCTATCAATGAGCTCTGGAATGAGGAGTTGAACTGATACAGGACGAATAGCAGCATGATAGAGAAATAAATGGCTATTGTTGAGGCACTGAAATTTGGGTTGTCATTTATTGCCACAGTCTAATTAATGTCATGTGATTAAACAGAAAGTGATGCTCAAAAGTGAAATGCTGCTCTAATGTAAGAAAGATACAAAATATTGGCTTTGGAGTATCCCATAGTGGTATTGAGAAAATTATTATGAAGGCTGGAAAGACGGTAACATATGTTTGCAGTGGCAAAACAACTGGGAAAACTATCATCTGCTATTTCTTAGAAAGCCAATAATGTACCTAATGTACATTTTGGCTTTGGTTGCAGAATTGGGAAAATAGAATATTAATAGCTTGAGTTGTTAGCCTTTGACAAGACAAAATGAAATGAGTTCAGAAAAGACTTGAACAGATTGCAAATACATTTGAAAGACAATTGAAAAAGTCTGAAATTCTAGGATGTAACCAGTTGTCATCTCCTACAAGTGAAGCTTATAAAATAAGAAGGCCTTTGAAAAGCAATGGCTGATTAAAACTCAGTCTCCCTGGAAATATGCAGCAAATCAAGGCATACATATAACTCCTAGAAAGAAAAAAAAAAAAAAAAACTAAAAAAGGAAGAGAGGGAGAAAGAAAAGAATTCATGGGACTCTAGACACCCAGAGAATCCTTTCAAAGTGTTAAAATGTAAGAAACTGAAAGTGTTGCTATCTTAGGAAAATTGACATGATCAAAAGAACCATCAAATTAAAAGACCTACTAAATCACAAAAGGACTTTTGCATTCCCAATCTGTACTGGCTTAAAGCAGGCCGAGAAATCTCAGCCCCCAAGGGAGACATATTTTCTAGTTTCCCTTCATACTTAACCAAGAAGACAAATTGAAAACCCAGAAACTTCCAGTGAGCAGAACCCAGAGCCATGGGGAGCAATTGACAGGGGGGCTCGTCCCAGTGAGCAGAACCCAAGCTTGGCCAGGAGGGTGTCTGCCAACTTTGAGTGTCTAAAATGATTACCCCCTCAACCATGCAACTCCAATTCAGAAAAGCCTTTCCTAGAGCACTAGATTTGGTCTGGACTTTCCCTTATTGTTCTCACAAGACTGTGCACTACTGTTTATAACTTTTAATCTCATTTTTTAAGGATATATTTACATCTGTGATTATTTCTTTAATTCATATATTATTAACAAAATTACAATCTCTGTGAAGGCAAGGATGCCATAGATATTCCTAGTCTTATGATGACATTTTGTCCTGATAAACCCCCAGTAAATTAAATATATTTTAAGTCAGAAAAGCATCCTCTAGTGGGTCAGACAGTAAAGAATCTGCCTGCAATGAGGGAGACCTGGGTCTGATCCCTGGGGTGGGTAGATCCTCTGGAAAAGGGAATGGCAACCCACCCCAGTATTCTTGCCTGGAGAATTCCATGGATAGAGGAGTCTGGTGGGATTCAGTCCATGGGGTCGCAAAGAGTCGAACATAACTGAGCACCCAAACACACAACACAATACAACCTTCTGAGGATCATTGCTTCACCTACCTTAAACGTGCTCAGAACACTCAAGTAGCCTATAAAATCATCTAACATAAAGCCTTACAAAGTATTATATTTTGTTATACTTTATTATATNGTGGGATTCAGTCCATGGGGTCGCAAAGAGTCAAACATAACTGAGCACCTAAACACACAACACAATACAACCTTCTGAGGATCATTGCTTCACCTACCTTAAACGTGCTCAGAACACTCAAGTAGCCTATAAAATCATCTAACATAAAGCCTTACAAAGTATTATATTTTGTTATACTTTATTATATTTTTAACAGACTGTTGTTTTTAGTTTTAGAACCCATGGATTGTAACCAGGCTCCTTTATCCATGGGATGTCCTTCCAGGCAAGAATACCAGAGTGGGCTGCCATTTCCCTCTTCAGGGGATTCTCCTGATCCAGGGATTGTACCTGCATATCCTGCATTGGGAGGTGGATTCTTTACTATTGAGCCACAAGGGAAGCCCATAACAAACTGTTGAATATCTCATAATTTTTTGAATGCTGTACTGAACATGAAAAACAAAATGGTAGCATGGATAAAGAATGCTTGTGAGTGTATCACTTTTCTACCCTCAAGATCATGCGGCCGACTAGGTGCTTGGCTTACTGGCAATGCTCAGCATCATGAGAGAGTGTCATACCACATATGGATACCCTATAAAGATCGAAATTCAGATTAGAAGTACAGATTCTACTGAAAACTTATCCCTTTAGCACCATTGTCAAGTCAAAAAATTATGTCAAACCATCTGTAGTTTGGCTCACTGTTATATTTCCAGAACCTAGTCCCATACCTAGCATATGATAAGTAACTGATAAATATTTGTTAAATGAATGTGTTTTCTCTTTTTGTTTCTATAAACAGAGAGTGTTTGGAAAATAGAATTCCNGAATGCTTGTGAGTGTATCACTTTTCTACCCTCAAGATCATGCGGCCGACTAGGTGCTTGGCTTACTGGCAATGCTCAGCATCATGAGAGAGTGTCATACCACATATGGATACCCTATAAAGATCGAAATTCAGATTAGAAGTACAGATTCTACTGAAAACTTATCCCTTTAGCACCATTGTCAAGTCAAAAAATTATGTCAAACCATCTGTAGTTTGGCTCACTGTTATATTTCCAGAACCTAGTCCCATACCTAGCATATGATAAGTAACTGATAAATATTTGTTAAATGAATGTGTTTTCTCTTTTTGTTTCTATAAACAGAGAGTGTTTGGAAAATAGAATTCCATGTCCCTTTGCCCTGTAGGAGCGGGTTGATAAGTAGTGTGAATAATAATTCCTCCACCTCCCTGTCTTTTCCTTGGACCCTTTAATCCAGCTAAGAACTGAGCATTGTGATCTCTAGAGGTTCTCAAGTGTGACCACAAGTCCTGGTTTGCCTGGAATGAATTTGGTTTGCACTGGGTGTCCAAACATAATTATTAAAAGTACTCCCTTTCCTTCTGAAAAGTGCCCAGGGTTAGATAACAAATTATACAGTGCCCCTACTCTTGGTTGAGGCCACCATGCTTGAACTTTTTCACACCCTGTATAAAATGTCAGGGTTCTCCAAGTTCAAATGAAGAAATGAAATTTACCCTTTTTAGGAACTAATGTCAAGCAGGCAGAAGTCCAATTACAGCTTTTTTTTCCCCTCTGATGAGTTATTATGGTCATTTAACCTGGTCTATTAAAAAATAAAACTATTTGGACATAACTTCCTGAACTGAACAACAACAATAACAAAAAAAAAAAGGAGGTGGATATCAGTAATAAATTGTAACAAATGCCAAATTGCTCTCCATTTTTAGAATCCAAAGACTGAAAAGATTCCATACAAGAGAAAAAGATATATGGGAATTTCTCTGCCTTGGAGAGACTCCCACACTGAGTTCAATTGTGATGTCTCTATATTAGAGGTCTTTATTGCTAGAGCAAATGAAAATGCAATCCGAGGGGAGTGAACAACTTGGAAAATCCCACACTGTTAGTAAATTAGGTCTTTTAAAAAAGGAACATCCTGGCAAGCTCAAATAAATCAATGTGACTCTAAGAAACAACACTGAAAGGTAAGTGCAGTTTCAGGGTTACATCTTTGTTTCACTGCTTTCTTAGCTATTTGACTCATGCGGTGAAGTAAATTTCTCTTGCTTTTTTTGCTTTCACGATCTCTAGGTTACTGGGCCTGACCGACTTAACTCACCAGAGTTTTAATTAGAAAGTGACAGAGTTGCTGCTCAGAATGGCAACATCACATTACTGAACCAACTGGGCCCAAGATATGTGGCTGGAATCCTGTATTCCCTTCATTTTATATAGATGAGAGACTGGCCAGATGCTTAACAGCAGGGCTTCTTTTGATAAAAGGTAATTAAACCTTACAGACAAATGCAGTGATTTGAGTGCTTACAGAAGCAAACCAGTCAACATGGTTGGAAAAAACACCAGCACAGTGACACACAAAAACTCAACAAGTCACTCTGATGGGATTTTTAAATATGTCTCTTCCTTCTCATTATCTCTTCAAAGTGAATAATCACCTGCTCTACATTTTTCCTTTGGTCCAAATGAAACAATAGCTTAGAATTAGAAAAAAATAATAATAACATACTCACTAAATTATGTGAGAAAAACAGATTCCAGGGTTTCAAAATGCTCAGATCTGTTTAGGGGGATCAACTTACTCAGTTTGCCCAAGGATTGTCTCAGTTACAATGCAGTTAGTTTAAGCATAAATATACCAAACAAAATTTGATTGTTAAATTCAGTTCAGTTCAGTTCAGTTGCTCAGTCGTGTCCAACTCTTTACGACCCCATGAACTGCAGGACACCAGGCCTCCCTGTCCATCACCAACTCCCAGAGTCCACCCAAACCCATATCCACTGAGTCGGTGATGCCATCTAACCATCTCATCCTCTGTCGTCCCTTTCTCCTCCTGCCCTCAATCGCTTCCAGCATCAGAGTCTTTTCCAATGAGATCAGCTCTTCGCATCAGGAGGCCAAACTATTGGAGTTTCAGCCTTAACCTCAGTCTTTCCAATGAACACCCAGGACTGACCTCCTTTAGGATGGACTGGTTGGATCTCCTTGCAGTCCNTATTATTTTGGCTGCGCTGGGTCTTTATTGCGGTGTTCAGGCTTTCTCTAGCTGCAGAGCAGGGATGGTGGGAGAGGGGGAGGTTACTTGCTCTGCAGCATGTTGGATCTTTGTTTTTGGATCTAAGATTGAACCCGTATCCCCAACATCAGAATATGGACTCTTAATCACTGGACCACCAAGGAAGTCCCTAGAAAACCTTCCTTTAAACAAACAAAATTATATTTTAAATGTTCTCTGCACCATATACTGACCTGTATCAACAAACAATCTGTGTGTCCTACCCACACACAGACCAACATGTTCAGGGTGTGTGTGCCTCAGGGTACATTGGTGACAAAAAAAAAGGTAAGAAAAGGGCAAGCATGTTTCCTTGATTAACTTACCATGTTGAAGTTTTATGACTTCTTTTGTTTATACCTGAAGATTTTTCAGCCTCTATAGGAACATAGTCAATAGGACATACAATTGTTCTAGAAACAGTTGTAGCTCACTTTGCCAGTTTTAAGGTGAGTTACCAGAACAGACAAGACATCAGTTTGTGTTTGTAGCTATGGAGAAAATGACCTACAGGAACTTCTTTTTCCTTTTTAATGTATTGTGCCCCCCCCCCCCTCAGCTCAAAAAATCCCATGAGATCTACCTTCAACAAATTTTAAGTGTTCAGTATAACATTGTTGGACTTTCCAGGTGGCTCAGTGGTTAAGAATCCGTCTGCCAATGAAGGATCCACAGGAGATTCAAGTTTGATCTCTGGATCAAGAAGATCCCTTGGAGGAAGAAATCACAACAAACTCCAGTATTCTTGCCTGAAAAAAATCCCATGAACAAAGGAGCCTAGACAACTATAGTCCATGTGGTCATAAAGAGTCAGACATGACTAAGAATACACTCACAGTATTGTTAACTATAAGCTGATCTCTGAAACTTTTTCATCTTGCATTAACAAAAACATTATACCCCTTAACCAGCATCTAATTTTAACCACTAAGACCTCAGAGAGCCTTTTAAATCTGGCTGCTAAAAATGTATTCTGTAAACCAACAGCTCCAAAATCACCTGGGAACTTATAAAAATGCAGAATCTCAGCCCCAACTTCAGAACTACCTAGTCAAAATCAACTGGGCATATTAAAAAGATCTCTATCTGAAGGTATATTAAAGTTTGAAAACCATGGCTCTAAAACATTACTTTGTTCAATGTTTCTGAGAAAAAAAAAACCTTAAGAGAGAGTGAACATATTTTGTCTGTTGTGGAGAATTGTGAATGAAATTTGTTAAAACAATGTTTAATTTTTTTGTAAATTCAAGGTTTGGGGTTACTCTTCTCTTTAGTGAGTCACTCTGAAGTTGACACACAAACATTGCCTTTAAAAGAGGAAGGTGTTTGCTTTCAGAAGACCTTGCAACTGTTGCCTCCTAAAGAGCCTGTGTATTTGTGGAAATAATTCTGTTTCCATGCCTTTACCCGCAGAGCCTGCCAGTGTTCCAAAATGTATCAGTGCTATCAGAGTGGCCATGCAGTTCTGCCTCTTTTTCATTATTTTTGTTGCTTTTGGCTCCACCGCCGTCTACGTCCTATGTCCTGTAATACGAAGCAATCCAGTGTGCAATTCTAAAAGCATCATTCACAACAAATAACTGCCTTAGTCCGATTTGAGAAAAATACCATAAATGTGTTCTTTTATTCCCCAAAAGAACCACAAGATAGAAAACACCCCCGAAAGTCATTTTCTTCAGGAATCGTTTATACACAGATTTAGGGAGCTTTTTGGCAGAGATAACTAGCTGGAATATGAATGTCAGACCATTCTCTGAAGTGAGCACGTGGAAAACACAGGCAAATACATTCTCCTCTTAACTTAGCATCAAACTTACCTGGTTTCTCATTCTTCTGATGGTACTTGGATTAGGAAATTTAGGACAAAATGTTACAAACCTGGGTATTAAACCTGAAAAAAAAAAGTGTAACTTAGATGGAACTTTTCCCCCAGTTATTTTTTACTTCTTTCCTATATCTATTTTTAATATTCTACCTCCTAAGTGATATTGGGAACTTTCCTGGTAGCTCAGTGGTAAAGAATCTGCCTGCCAATGCAAGAGACATGGGTTCGATACCAGAATTGGGAAGATTCCCTAGAGAAGGAAATGGCAACCCACTCTAGTATTCTTGCCTGGGAAATCCCATGGACAGAGGAGCCTGGCGGGTTACAATCCATGAGGTCACAAGAGTTGGACAAGACTTAGCATCTAAATAACAAAGTAATATTTGAGAATAAAATGCAGAAGTTCTGAGAACTGATGGCATATTATTACTCTATGATATCTACCACAATTATGCTTTATTACTGGATATTTTGTTCGTCTTTTTCATTAAAAAATAAAATTGTCCCTATAATTACTGTTTGGAGGAGCATGCTTTAGATTTTAACCACATTATTTAAACTAAAAATTGAACATATAAATGAGTGGTGAGGTCTATTTCTGCCTCTGTTTAATGAGGAAAGAGAGAACCCCAAAAGTTAATGGTTTCTGAACCCTGACACCTAGGGAAAGGATCCATGTCACAGATAATCCATTCAGCTTTGTAAGAATGTGATCACATACTATATACATTTTCTCCTTACCTGGTGAGACTGTAGCAAGCCTAGACTCCTATTCTAATCTTCTCAGGCAGCTACATTCCTGGAAGCTTTGCAATGTCCCCATGAACCTCACACACCTAGTAACAGGAAATGACCTCTAACCTGTGTTATAAACATCAAAAACTGGCAATAATTACACCTGCCTAGGACAGGTTTTTCTTGTTCAGATGAGCAAAAAATGCAAAATATAAGTGTCCAGGTAATCATAGCAATTGAATAAGCAAAACAATTTGCATAGTTAGAAATACATTAGCCACAATAAGTTGAAATTATTAGAATTGTATTAATACTCGCACTTTAAAGTATTGGCATGGAGAAATTGCATCTAACCTCTCCAAATTGCTAACATGTTCACACGGTAAGTAAAAATGGTGTAACTTCAAGTCAAAGACTCCTATAGAAAATGTTCTAGGGTTGGAGCCATGACCTCTCTCTCTCCCATTCTGGANTAGCCACAATAAGTTGAAATTATTAGAATTGTATTAATACTCGCACTTTAAAGTATTGGCATGGAGAAATTGCATCTAACCTCTCCAAATTGCTAACATGTTCACACGGTAAGTAAAAATGGTGTAACTTCAAGTCAAAGACTCCTATAGAAAATGTTCTAGGGTTGGAGCCATGACCTCTCTCTCTCCCATTCTGGATGCAACTTCTCCCGCTGTGAGCATCATGTGTGAACTTTCATCGCTTACAATGTTAGAAAGGCTATATGCATGTAATATCCACAGTGAGGGCTTTCTTGTGTTTTTAATAAAAGAATTAAACTTTGCTGGAAAGTGAAAGGAAAAGTTGTTCTTTAAAAAAAAATAATAAAACATCACAGTATAGGTAAAACCTGTGGGGATTCAACAGTACTTGAAAGGCTACTTTTAAGTATTCTTGATCTAAGTGATCTAAGGGGATTGTGAGAATTAATGAATAGTGGGTTGCAGACTAGGTCAAAACAGAACTTCTCTACCCTGTTACCCCAAAAGTTTTTATTAGAGAAGCACATTCTTCTCTCACCATTTGTATTTATTCAGTGAGATATTTGCATTTCAAAAAGTTATTTAAATACCAGATAGTTTATGGAAATCTAATGAAATTACAGAAATAAAGCATTTATTTTCTAAATATGCCAGAATTCCATCTATCAGAGAAATCAATTTAAAATGTAAATGACATAACTTTAATACATGTTAATTGAGTTCCTGTTATGTATAAAATACAAGATTAGGCATTGGAGGGAGTGTGACAAAGTTTAAGGCCATTGCTGTTCTTCAAATGAACATCACCCAATCAGCAAGAAAAACGTTCATGAATTATTTTATTTAAACTTATAAGCAATGAATAATAATAAATCTATGATACAATAATAAATGCACAATATTGAAAGTACTCCAATCGGTATAGTGAAATAAAAGGAACCAGTAATATCATACGGAGAAGGCAATGGCAACCCACTCCAGTACTCTTGCCTGGAAAATCCCATTGACAGAGGAGCCTAGTGGGCTGCAGTTCATGGGGTCGCTAAGAGTTGGGCACGACTGAGCAACTTCACTTTCACTTTTCACTTTCATGCATTGGAGAAGGAAATGGCAACCCACTCCAGTGTTCTTGCCTGGAGAATCCCAGAGACAGGGGTGCCTAGTGGGCTGCCGTCTATGCGGTCGCACAGAGTCAGACACGACTGAAGCGATTAGCAGTAGCAGCAGCAGTAGTATCATAAGTCCATAAGATTTTTGAAATCTGTTTTTACTTTCCCTTTTTTTTAATTAAAAATGATTTTATTATATTTAATTTGAAATATTATATTATTTTCAGGTGATTTAGTACTGCATAGTGGAGATTCAGTATTTATATGCTATTAAAAGTTTTTATAAAATAATGGTTGTAACTCTATATCTTTGTTGTTTATCTGTTCTATGTACAGTAGTCTGTATGTATATCTCCATGTTATACTCCTAATTTGTCCCTCCCCCATCTCTCTCCTGGAGAAGGCAATGGCACCCCACTCCAGTACTCTTGCCTGGAAAATCCCAAGGATGGAGGAGCCTTGTGGGCTGCAGTCCATGGGGTCGCTACGAGTCAGACAGGACTGAGCGATTTCACTTTCACTTTTCACT
>SJYA01001414.1:58674-117928 GCA_006410615.1 Neotragus moschatus | reverse complement strand
ATTTGGCCACTGGCCATATTTGGCCAGTCCCTGCTCTGCTGCTGCTGCTAAGCCGCTTCAGTCGTGTCTGACTCTGTGCGACTCCATAGATGGCAGCCCACCAGGCTCCCCTGTCCCTGGGATTCTCCAGGCAAGGTTTATATTACTTCTTGAAAAGCAAATTCCTGTTTGAGAGTTTTGTTGGCTGTAGTATTTGTGTATGTAATAAACCAACAACCTGAAAAGTGTCCCTAAAGACTATAACTCTGTCACGTGTGATTTTTGTGCTGAGTCAAGTTTTGCAATTACTCAGAACATATATTTAACAGGGGCCATTAAATGGTTTAATATGAGGGAGATAAAGCANCAAATTCCTGTTTGAGAGTTTTGTTGGCTGTAGTATTTGTGTATGTAATAAACCAACAACCTGAAAAGTGTCCCTAAAGACTATAACTCTGTCACGTGTGATTTTTGTGCTGAGTCAAGTTTTGCAATTACTCAGAACATATATTTAACAGGGGCCATTAAATGGTTTAATATGAGGGAGATAAAGCACTAGAAGATGTATTTCATGCAACATTTTATTACAGCCTCAGGGGATAGACTAGATAAGTTGCAGGTTTTCCCCATTTTCCATTCTCTGCATTTTTATGATTTATTCAAGATGAATTAATGCAAGTTTTTTCCTTTAGATTCCATGTATTGAAGTTTAATAAGCTACAAACACTAGTCAAAATAAACTACTTCCTTCAAATGAAAAAAAATAATATTTTCACATTTGCCTAAAGGAGATGTATTACAAACACATACATACAGAAAAATCAAGCTAGAAGTGCTATAACCTATTGCAAATACCAACAGGTTCTCTAAATTAGAAGATATATGTGGCATCTCTAATTTAATTCAGAGTTTACCACATTGACTACATTTTTTATTCCCTAGGAAATTGCAAGAATAAAATATTGTAGCTTTTATTCAAAGATGAATGATCATGAAGGGTGAAAAGAAAACTGTGTAAAATACTTGCAATAAAGAACTCAATATCTATCCTGTAAGTATAGTAATAAAATTGTGCTTTGCATTGCAAATGGTAGCTACATTTCTTACTAGTCAGTTTTCAAATGTTGAAAAGAAGATGTTCCACGCTAAGTCTATATCACCTGATTATCTAAAATGTAATTTTTAGGTTGACTACACTAAATGCTTAGTACATAAACATTTTGCAAATAAATACTACAAGTGTAATTTATAAACTGATGAGATTTTTGTCTATTTAGATTTACTTTCTTTGAAGTTTTAGAATTTATGCTGCTGCTGCTGCTAAGTCGTTTCAGTTGTGGTCAACTCTGTGTGATCCCATAGATGGAAGCCAACCAGGCTTCCCCATCATTGGGATTCTCCAGGCAAGAGTACTGGAGTGGGTTGCCATTTCCTTCTCCAATGCATGAAAGTGAAAAATGAAAGTGAAATCGCTAAGCCGTGTCTGACTGTTAGCAACCCTATGGACTGCAGCCTACCAGGCTCTGCCACCTTTGGGATTTTCCAGGGGAGAGTACTGTTGAGTTAGAATAGGCAAATTTATAAGAGAATGAAACTATCTGAAGCTCTTCACTGAAGTATCTTAGAGCTTTTTAAAGTAAGTTTAAGAAAGAAATTTTTAAAATGTATTCTCCTATATATGTTGAATTTTTTAAAATAATCTTTAAGAAATGTTTTAATAGTTTTATACATTTACAAATGTTCATAAATGATCCATTCATATAGATTTATAATTCTATATATATATTACAGTTTAGTCTTTCTTGAATATTGTTCTGTCTGGACATTATACAATGAGGACTCTGCATTTTGTTTCAATCAGAATTGTGTCATTAATATTCTTAACATTTAAACTTCCCCAGAACAAATACTTGGGTAGGAGGACTAATTGTTCAGGCTTCTAGTGGATTTTTCATGATAAAATGAAATAATAATTGTCTTGATTTTATTCAGAGCAATCTATAGACCTATTTTATACTTGTGTTTATAAAAGCATCATGGCCTGAGCTGAGATAGGGAAAGAATATAGTTAGAAGGCAAATAGAAACAATATCTTTGAAATCTTATGCCGAACTGTTTTTCCAGAAGGTGTTCTCAGATAGTTTCCCTCCAATCATCTGTCAACATCTAACAGAAAACCATCTTTTGAATGAAATAGCCACATTTTTTTAATTGTTAGATTTGAAATAGTGATAATTTTGTGTCAGACTAAAAGAAATGGACAGATTACTTTGTACTTAAACTTATCAAAATGTGTCTATTTCAAATGTATCTTCAATATTGATATTCATCATAAATAAAAAAATAAAAAGAGTAGACTATTTTAAAGAGTTATAAAATTTTTACATTTTTCTTTTTAAGAGTATTTTTCTTTTAATTTCATTTTCTATGGAAGATTTGTTTATGAGTTTACATGTGTTATGAAACATCCAGTGGCCAAATATGGTGAATATACATTAAAAAAATTGAGTGTGTCATTTGCTCCTGTGAAAAATTTTAGATTTCATTCTTTAAAATTAATTTCACAATGTCAAAATTTACAATTTATGATGAATGTCTATTTTCTAGGCAGAATTTTATGACTTTTGGATACCTCCAGAATTATCAGTTATGTGAGGGAAGCAAAGTGAATTATTTCAATGTTACAGTTAATCATATTCAATAATGTCAAGAGTTTGAATCCAAATCCACTACTCATATTTAATTCTTAGATACACTTCTAGGTCCAGATTTCTTCATTTGACCAAATGGAGAAACAAGCCGGATAAATTTTGGCAATTTCTGATACTGTCTCAAAATTCAATGCTGTTATGAATTGTCAGTTCCGCATCTGGTTATGTGTTATATCTTCACATAATGAAAATATATATGCTTTATTTTTAGGGTTTTATTAATTTTCTGCCAATGACCTCAAAGTAAATCACAATATATTTTTTATTAAGTGAATTTTAATATAATAAAACTAATTATCATTGAGAAATTAGTTAATACGTAACATACAAAGCCAAACCATTAGTGAAATGTCATAGGAAAAAATTAATATAAAATAGATATGGGGCTTATATTGGCAAGTACATTGAAATATGGCAAAAACCTTTGCTTAATCTGGACATTTAAATACATAGTTTCAATGTCACTATGTTATAAATAGTTCTAGAACTAGAGATAATTTATTGGATAAAATAATCATTAAAATACTGACATATGATATATAATATTGGAGAAAAATTATTATACATAGAATTATCTGAATCTATAAAAAAGAATGAGTTACTTCTATTTTTATCTTTTAAACTTCAGCTAACAGAATACTACTGAACAGAAACACCAGAAGTCTGGTTTTAGACTCACTCAGTTAATTTTATTTCTATTACCATTTCATGCTGATTTATAAGAACTCACCGACAGTTTATTTTGGCTGAACTGAAGAAAACTCTCTTTCTAGTTTAGAATTGTGCTATTACTTTTCATTATTATTATACCAGCATTGGTAGGTGTTGTTCTTGAATTAATCAGAAAATATGTCATAATTATATAGAAATCATCTCAGAATAGAAAACATTCATTAAAAATATCTGTAAAGAAAAAAAAAATTGTATTACGAAGTCAGAGGAAAGAGGGGTCCAAAGCAGAAGGTATTTACAAGAGTTTTAGCTTCATGGTTATTAAATTTGGTGTGTTTGTACACAAACAAGAAAATAATTTGTTTTACAATGGCCAAGAGCAGCTTTAACTACAACTTTTAAATTATCTAAAAATTCCTCCCTTTTTTCACACCTATAAATTTTTTTTTAACTTTATTTTACTTTACAATACTGTATTGCTTTTTGGACACCTGTAAATTTTTATTAAATTGGGTCAAATGTGAATATGATTTATTCAGTGAGAAACAGAATAATAAAGATTAAGAGAAAGCATCAGTCATTGCATTATTTCAATGATTATCAAGTTTTCATCATTCTCCATCATCTACAACACCTATGCTATGGGATTTATTTCCTATGTTCTGCCAAATATGATTTCTTTTAGAAATAAATTATTGTATTTTAAACCTAGTTCAAGAAATATGATTTTCCTAAATAAAAAATAATGAAATGATCAGGTTTTTAACAATAAAATTGGAAATCGTGAAATCCATTTATAATATGAATGACTAGAGAGAGAGATAATCCCAGTGATTCTTGAGTTGAAAACTATCTTAGCAGTCAAGCTGGCCTGCCACTCTCCTTGTGAGAGAGACAGCTTACAGCTGCGTGTCACGAGCATGAGGACAACATACGCCAAAGGGAAACTGACGAGTATTTGATTCATTCGTATTGAAGCTAAAAGTGGCATCTGGAAATAGCTTATAAAGTATGCCGTGATTTTGGTATGGGGAAGGCTTTAATTCAAACTGAATTAAAGTAGAGACAGATATAATGCAGTTGTTTTGTTATTATACCACTTCCTATTGATGATGACGCTGCCTTATAGGATGTAAATTCAGAGCACAGAGGCGGCACTGTTCTAATAGAGAGTTTCCAGTATGTTTGCCATTTGTCACATGTAGCACATCTGCTACAGTCAAACTATGGCAAATTGATGCTCCCCACTTCGTTAGGGACCAGGGTAGAGGAAGGTGATCTGCGTATTATCATGAATAGCAGCAGTGTTGTATTTCATGGATTCCAATCACCAAGCAAGGAAATGTTCTAAGAATAATTCTGTCTACCTGGTCCCTACACAGTTCAAAACATGAGCAGATCACACATCCTGATAGATACCAGTGGACTGGGGTAACTGTATGGCACTGCCAATTGTATAAGTCAAATATCAGCATTTCCGTGTGTTCAAATTTAATATGAATGATGTTTAATTTAAATGGAATCCTCTTTTCAAGAATCACTGCTCAGAGATCATAGCTGAGAACGGGCAGCCCGAGGAACACCAAAGTCTAAGATAGATCCGAGACTGACTAACCTTTGCCGAGAGCCCAGGCCCATCAAGAGATGAGCACTGTCCCCCAGCTCACCACACTCTCTGGACAACACAGGACAGGACTGAGGAGAACACTGGAGAGTAATCCCACATTTTAAGCAAATGTAGTGCTTTTGGAAAGAACGTTCTCTCCTCGCACCCCTGATGAAGAAGGGAAATGTGGTGCATCCTCTCCCTATAAGACAGTCAGGTACAGAGTCCAAAAGAAAAATGAACTGCTCATAAAATTAGGAAATAATTATGGGAAAATCTATTGACTTTTTGTTGCCTGAGTGGATGTCGCTGAGGCACCCACACTGCTCCTGGCAGTGTGCTGGTGGACTGGATTGTGTCCTCCCAGATTTGTATGTTGAGGTTCTAATACCCAACATGCAGAGGTCAGGTCTTTGGACACTAATTAGGTTTAGATGAGGTCATGAGGCTTGGACCTTCATGATGGAACTGGTAGCTTTCTAAGAAGAGACACCAAACACAGATTGTGCGTTCTCTCTCTCTTCACTCTTTCTCTCTCTGACATATGAGGACTCAGAGAAAAGGTGGCCTTCAGCAAGCCAAGATGACAGTTCTCACCAAAACCCAACTATGCAGGCATCCAAATTTTGGCTGTGACCCTCCAGAAAGGTGAGAAAATTTCTGTTGGATTAGTACAAAGAGAAATGGCCCTGGGAACAGATGATGACATGGAAGAAAGGGTGGCTGGCCAAAAAGAAATACAGAGACACCCTCTCCATTTTTCAGTTTCCAAATGATATCTAAGAGGGGCTGTATTTGTGCTCATTGTATGTGAATTTTGGTGCTGTGGAAGGTGAATAAGATTGGAGGCTCCAATTTTGCCTGGAATCTCAGTCCCATGAGGCCACCAGGTATGAGGCTCTTCAGTGAGTTTCAGTCCATAAATGTAGTCCCAGGACCACCAGTGTTGGAGAGAAGCCCTTAACAGGAGATATTTTTCACCGGCCAAAAAAAAAAAAAAAAAAAATTTAAACAAATAGATAATTATTCTAGATGGTGCTAACACAAGGGAGGAGATACGTCTCAGGGAAGGAGAAGTCCTACCCAGTCCCAAGCTGTTGAAGCTCTAAGTCTGGTGTGATTCAAATATTAGATTGATGATTTTAAATGACTAAAAACAGTCATAAAAGTGTATTATACTGATCTAGTAAATGAAGAAGAAAATGAAAAGTTAGAGTCAGAAATGAATATATTCATTATTAATGAACTCTGCTACTCAGAGTGAAAGGGGGGGTAACCATAAGCAATTATTAGGAAAAATAAAATTGCTCCATATTACTAGCTCAACTCTTTGACTCTCCACTATGGTGTTCATTCTGATGTTTTAGAACATAATTACATTTTCATACTATGGATACTTCTAGCAATATTCGTTGTTTATCATTCTTTTCATGGACTCCAAATTACCATGAAATTATGTCTCAGGAGATTTATGCTAGGCGTATGAAAAAGTCTTTGAATGTTTTGTGTCAAAAAGTATCACTGAGTCAGTTCCCGTGACCAACAAGCATTTAGTACTTATTATAAGCTGAAATTTCAAGGAAGGAAAACCATATACTTCCTAAAATCAGTAAACTCAAGGCCCATAAGAGAGACCAGTATATATTCAAACAACACTTTAACAATTAAAGACTTGTATAATGTACATTTCATTTTTTTCTGATTAAATATATTTTTGTTACCATCCAATCACGTGCATGCATGCAAAGTCATTTCAGTCGTCTCTGACTCTGTGTGGCTGTGTGGAATGTAGCCCACCAGGCTCCTCTGTCCATAAGATTCTCCAAGCAGGAATACTAGAGTGAGTTGCCATGCCCTCCTCAGGAGCTCTTTTCAAGCTAGGGATCAAACCATGTTTCATGTCTCCTGCATTGGCAGGCAGGTTCATTACTGCTAACGTCACTTGGGAACCAACCAATTAGTATTATACTAAAGAATTCACTGTTATTTAAATTGCTTATGCAGGCTCATAATAATAACACACATATTCCAGAAGAGAAATTATATTCCAGCCAATTGATTATTTTAGAAAATCAATGCTCTGTACATATATAACACATTTTGATTTAATATCTCACTTCAGATAGTTTCTAAGTGACATTATGGGAATCATTAGGGACAGAACCCATGATCAAAATCTTCACAATCAATTACTTTCATATCCATTTGGGTCTATCTTTCCTGTTTATTTCACTACAAATAGTTCATAAATGACTGATAGCTCAAAAATTTTAAATGACAATTTGTGATATTTACTAAGGAGGTTTATGTACTTCTTTGGGTGTGTGAAGTCACTTCAGTAGTGTCAGATTCTTTGTGATTCTGTGGACTGTAGCCTGCAAGGCTCCTCTGTCCATGGAATTCTCCAGGGAAGAATACTGGAGTGGGTTACCATGCCCTCCTCCAGGGGGTCTTCCCAATGCAGGAATCAAACCAAGGTCTCCTGCATTGCATAGCCCAATAATTTACCTAAAGTTGTTCTATTGTCAATATACATGATGATTTATAAGTAACCTTAAATTTCCAAAGACAGAGGTTTTAAAATCATATGCGTTTGATTTCCCTCTGTTACCTAGTCAACATCATTAACACCTACCCAGTCAACAGAGTAAGAAATTATAGACATTATTTTTCTTTGTTTCTCAGTTCTTTTGTTCCTATAAATTTAACCAGCACATTCCACTAATATTTTGAAATTTTTGTAGTTATTCTCCTCTTATATCCCTTTACATTTCAATATCTGCATTACTGTTCATCACAAAGCTTCTTCCTGACTCTAGATTTTATATGCCACATACCATCCTTATAAATCTATTGTGTCATCATCTCAAGTAAAAATGCATGGGGTATATCTGAAGGTTTTGTGTTGCTTATAAGAAAAAAATTCTGTACTCTTCATAATTATGTTTTAGGTTCTTTATAGTTGATGACAGTCTCATTCCCATCTATTTTCTAATCTCTTTCCCTCATATTCTAACCACACTTACTTCTCAAATGTATCAGGCTTTATCAGTCAGGACTGAATAGAATATGTTATAGTTACAAACAACTCACTTTGCTACACAGTAGAAATACATACACACACACACATATGTATTATTTTCTATTATGGTTTATCTTAGGATATTGAATATAGTTCCTTGTGCTGTACAGTAAGACCTTGTTTTTTATCCATTCTCTGTATAATAGTTTGCATCTACTAAAACCTAAACTCCTAGTCCATTCCCCCCCTACTCCTCCTGTCCCTTGGCAACCATAAGTTGCTCTCTGTGAATATATTTCTGTCTCATAGATTATTTGTATCATGTTTTAGATTTCACATATAAATTTTCTCTTTATGGCTGAGTCGTTTTCCATTGTTGTATGTATGACATCTTCCTTATCCATTTATCTGTCAGTGGACATTTAGTTTGGTTCTATGTCTTGGCTATTGTAAACAGTGCTTCAATCAGGGTGCATGTGTCCTCTTTGACTATGTTTTTCTCTGGATATATACTCAGGAGTGGGATTGCTGGATTATATGGTAACACTATTTTTAATTTAAAGGAAACTCCATACTATCCTCCATAATGGCTGGACCAATTTACATTCCCACCACCAATGTAGGAAGGTTTCCTTTTTTCACACCCTCTCCAGCATTTGTTATTTGTAGACTCTTTAATGGTGGCCATTCTGACTGGTGTGATGTGGTACCTCAAGATAGGTTTGATTTGCATTTGTCTAATAATTAATAATTAGCAAACACCCTCTTCCAACAACACAAGAGAAGACTCTACACATGAACATCACCAGATGGTCAACACCAAAATGAGACTGATTATATTCTTTGCAGCCAAAAATGGAGAAGCTCTATACAATCAGCAAAAACAAGAACGGGAGCTGACTATGGCTCAGATCATGAACTCCTTACTGCCAAATTCAGACTTAAATTGAAGAAAGTAGGGAAAAGCACTAGACCATTCAGGTATGATCTAAATCAAATCCCTTATGATTATACAGTGAAAGTGAGAAATAGATTTAAGGGACTAGATCTGATAGACATAGTGCTTGATGAACTATGGATGGAGGTTCATGACATTATATAGGAGACAGGGATCAAGATCATCCCCAAGGAAAAGAAATGCAAAAAAGCCAAATGGCTGTCTGAGGAGGCCTTACAAATAGCTGTGAAAAGAAAAGAAGTGAAAAACAAAGGAGAAAAGGAAGGATATTCCCATTTGAATGCAGAGTTCCGAAGAATAGCAAGGAGAGATAAGAAAACCTTCCTCAGTGATCAATGCAAAGAAATAGAGAAAAACAACAGAATGGGAAAGACTAGAGAGCTCTTTAAGAAAATTAGAGATACCAAGGGAATATTTCTTTTTTAAATTTTTATTTTTACTTTATTTCACTTTACAATACTGTATTGGTTTTGCCATACATTGACATGAATCCGCCACGGGTGTACATGAGTTCCCAATCCTGAACCCCCCTCCCACCTCCCACCCCAAGGGAATATTTCATGCAAAGATGGGCTCGATAAAGGACAGAAATCGTATGGAGCTAACAGAAGCAGAAGATATTAAAAAGTGGTGGCAAGAATACGCAGAACTGTACAAAAAAGGTCTTCATGACCCAGATAATCACAATGGTGTGATCACTCACCTAGAGCCAGACATCCTGGAATGTGAAGTCAAGTGGGCCATAGAAAGCATCTCTATGAACAAAGCTAGTGGAGGTGATGAAATTCTAGTTGAGCTATTTCAAATCCTGAATATGATGCTGTGAAAGTGCTGCACTCAATATGCCAGCAAGTTTGGAAAACNACTACATTAATTATAGTTGCCACTTTCCATAAATGAATATCAGTAGCAAACAAAACTAGTATTCAATATTGTTTTGTATTTCTTCAGCATGCCTGTCAGTAAATGGGTTAGAGTCTTTGATAGTCATTTTACACTGAACTTGCTTAGTGCCAGTATAATTGGTGTGAAAGTAATGAAACTGCATCATAATCTGAGAAACAATATAGCTACCATATGCTTGCATTATAATATAACTGTTGGTTTTGTTTGCAGATTACATATGCTGCAGGCATCCTATAGAGTTGTTTTAGTTTATTTAGAGAAACTTCTTTATGCAATCCCCAGAAGTGATGCTCAGTGAAAAATTTAGAGAAAAATTGTTACTCAATCAAAAATATATTTCTGTGTTTACATCTGTAAATTATCAGAAAAAGCAAAGTCCATTAAATTTTTATGATGAAATTATGGATAGAAGATTCGTCATGTTGAATATAGTAGAAATGTAGAAAATATTTATATTTTTTCTATGATGGCCCTTTTTATGATAACAGAAATCAGTTTTAAAGTTACAACAATTCACTAGATTACACCAAATATCACTAGAACAATTTTTAAACCTTTTTTTCTTTATAACACCAGGCTTCATGTGAAAAAGTGTCAAACCAAGATTGGCCATAAAGACTATGATAAAATTAAAATAAGGGAAATTGTTGACACAGCAATGGCAAAAAACAGTAACTATGAATCAAAATAAGGACAAGTGGTTGACCCTTTGACCCTCATTTATAAATGTACAGTTACAGGATCTTTGAAAGAATCATAGCAAATATTGTGGCATAAAAACAGAGTGGGATTTTTCTGTTCACTTAATTTTTAATTTGTTAAGATAGTATTTTTCAAAGCATCAAAATACATAGCCACTGAAAATGCATTAAGCACATTTTAATAAATATTCAATAATTCAGAAAATAGTTCATGTCTTTGCTATCTCACAGTTAGCTTTATAAGAGTCATCCATTGTGGGCCCAGAGTTAAACATGGGTTGTCTTACTACTACTGTGATTTCAGAGGCACCCCTCCTAGGCTACACCTTGCTGCTCAGAAACCTTTGAAGTGATTTTACCAAGGGACGGATACTTTTTAATGTACTAATTTTGAACTGTGGTGTTGGAGAAGACTCTTGAGAGTCCCTTGGACTGCAAGGAGATCCAACCAGTGCATTCTGAAGGAGATAAGCCCTGGGATTTCTTTGAAAGGAATGATGCTAAAGCTGAAACTCCAGTACTTTGGCCACCTCATGCGAAGAGTTGACTCACTGGAAAAGACTCTGATGCTGCGAGGGATTGGGGGCAGGAGGAGAAGGGGACGATCGAGGATGAGATGGCTGGATGGCATCACTGACTCAATGAACATGAGTCTGAGTGAACTCCAGGAGTTGGTGATGGACAGGGAGGCCTGGTGTGCTGTGATTCATGGGGTCACAAAGAGTTGGACATGACTGAGCGACTGAACTGAACTGAACTGAATACAGATAAGGCTTAACATGTAAATATTCATGGTTGAGAAAATATATTAGGTAAGATTTTTAATAAGGGGTACATGATGATTCTCAACTCCCCAGAATTGGGTTTCATAGTTGAAGAGAGTGGTGGTGGATTCAGAATGCACCCAAGAGCACCTTGGACTCCAGTCAATGTCAGGATGCAGCACTCTGTAAAACAACACCAGGGAAGAAGAAAGGAAAATGAACATTGAAATCTAGAGTTAAATAGACACGTCAAGATTTATACACTGTTTTGACTTCAATTATCACCTTTATTTAGGTCACTGCCAAATTTAAGTATCACTCATTATCTCATATGTGTATTCCGGTGCTATTGAATGTGTCTACCATCATCTCCAATTCAGTAGACTTTGAAGGGCATTTAGGTCCTAAAATTGTGATGAACAAAGAATGTTTTCAGCTCTTGAAAACTACTTTTATCTCAAGAGAAACATCCATTCTTTCATTTTAATGAAGAATTCATAGTTTATCTCCTTCACGCCTTAATCACTTACATGTATAGAAACAGAGTCTTACATTTATTTCTCTTAAATTATGTATTCCATTTTTTGTCATCATATTTCTGTCCATTGTTGCCCCGTTCTTCATCATCACATTTTCAAATCAGTTGGTGTTCTCCTATTTACTCTTCTTAAATTCAGTATCCTGAAATCACTTATCTCTAAATTTCTCACTTAAGCAAGCTTTCTTAAAAGAAATTATTTTTAATGGATCAACACTCTGCTCAAGAATGTGTGTTTACATTGTTGGTCTTCCTGACATTAATATTATTTTTCATTAGTACTCCCTAATGTAGAGATTGTTGGAGAAGGAAATGCCAACCCACTCCAGTATTCTTGCCTGGAGAATCCCATGGAGAGAGGAGACTTGTGGGTTACAGTCCATAACATCGCAAAGAGTCAGACACCATTGAGCAATTAATACTATACAGATTGTCCTTTTACTATGGAGCTTCCCAGGTGGATCAGTGGTAAAGAATTCACCTATAACGCAGGAAACACAGGAGATGCAGCTTCCATCCCCGGGTCAGGAAGATCCTCAGGAGGAGGAAATGGCAACCCACTCCAGTAATCTTGCCTGTAAAGTTCCATGGACAGATGAGCCTCGTGGGCTACAACCCATGGGGTAGCAAAGAGTCGGACACAACTGAGCAAGCACACACGCACGCACTTTTACTACCAGCTGCATATAACACACAATACATGGCATATATAAAACCTATTTCACTCACTTGGCTATAAAAATTACTTCCTCTCACCCATTTATCTACCAAAATTTTCCAGTCCATAAAAAAACAGTTTATATCTTTCTTCTTCCATGATAATCTGCTCCACTTAGATTTTCCCTTTCTAGTATTGCTCTATTTGCTGTGAGTATATAAGCCAACTCTTTCTCTAATGGCTTGAAATGCAAAGGTTTTCTTTTTGTTTGTTTGATTGCTTTTCTTGAGGATAAGGTGATACGCATATTATTTTTTTTATAACTTACAGCATATATTCATTAATGGCTATATATCAGGTGCTGATTTTAATCATCTTATGTACTGATTTCCACTGAATTTAGGGCTAACTTACTCAACTAGGTAAAAATAAGTAATCAAATAGTTTAATAATTTTTTGACATCCATATTTATGGAAATCCCAATAGGCAGATATATCTTGTCATTGATTTAGAATTTATACGCTCACTACTACTCTCTTCTCCCCAGAATAGTTCATTGAACTAGATGACAACTAAATTCACTTCCATTCTGAAATGCTATGATTCTGAAGGTACATGGCTTATTTGAGAAAGAAAAATTGAAATTAAATCAGCTTGTATAATGCTAAGATGATCTACATAGAAAAAGAGTGCTGAGGCAAGTTGCTTTGAAAATTCACAAGACAAACAAACTATAAATTACATGTATAACATATATATTCTATATAGCCATTTGAAACAAAATGATATATTAGCAAAATGCTGATAAGGATGATCATAATGAGCTAGATTCTTGATGCTATGTGAGGATGGACTTAGGTATTAAAAATAGAGAAAAATGTTTAATAGAAGTGTATAAAAATGTGATTCAAAAATTATAAGTAAAGCATTATTAATATTATTATTACAGCTTTGTATCATTTCAGAATGGTATGTGCTGCAGTCAGTACTCTTTGCTTTAAAAGTTAAAAAGAGTATATTTTAGTAGAGGCTCAACTCACTGTAATGGAATATAAATGGCAAGTCAGGAAAGTTGTCAAACGTATATGGGCTGCTTTAATCCGAAGAGACTTGTAGAAAATTTTTCTCAAGAATTTTAAAGGGGGGTGGTCATAACTGGTAAGACCCCAGTTACAACTTTTAGGGCCAGATTCTGAAGAAGGCATGTGCTTCAAATCTACATCTGGAATTGGCCCTCATTCTGGGACCAGGCAGGTAACTGAAGAACCACAACAGAGCCTTCCTCTAAAGTGATGGATTTTAGGAAACCAGTTTCTGCCTGTCTAGATTCATCCAGTAGCTGATTAGTAGAGATTCCAGGACAATAGAAGAGCCAGGTAATACCATATCAATCTGTTTCCTCTTAACAGAAAAAATTAAAGTGTCTGATTTCTCCCTTTAAATTTTTTTTAAATTTACTTATTTAATTTTTGGCTACACTGGTCTTCATTGCTGTCCATAGGTTTTCTCTAGTTGTAGTGAGCAGGGCCTACTCATTGTTGCAATGCTCAGACTCTAGGTGTGCCCACTCAGTAGTTGTGACTCACATACACTAGAGCACAGGCTTCAGTAGTTGTGGTGTGTGGGCTAAGTTGCTCTATGTCATGTGGGATCTGCCCAGACCAGGAGTCAAACCCATGTCCCCTGCATTGGCAGGCGTATTCTTAACCATTAAACCATAAGGGAAGTCCTGTTTCCTCCCTTTGTGTAACACTGGACCAGGCCTCACCTGTCTTCCTCGTTTACCCCACCCACCCTGCTCTGACTTATCTTCCCACTTTAAAGTTGCCTCTGTAGATCTTCAATCAGTGGGGAAAAGTTAAAATCTTTCAAAGAAATGCTCGTATTTCTACCCAGTTTGGGATAATAGGAAGTAAAAGGAAATCATAGCCTTAGTATTTCCATCCTAAACCTGGTTCGTAAAAGTGCTGTTGGGATAGTTAACACTGGAAATTTATGGGAAACATTTTGGAGGTGGACATCCAATGTAGGAATTACTATTTAGTAATAAAAGTGCTTTTAAAAACCCCAAAAAGACTGGAGAAAATAGTCAACCAAACGCAGAGGAAAACGCTATAGATATACTGTTATTAATTTTTAAGGCCTTCTGGAATTTTTTATAACTAGATTTTTTGGATTACTTCCAAGGAGGAAAGAACTCATACCAAGTTCTGAACCAGCAAGTCTCAAGGGCAGTTTGGGTAAAGTAAGCTGCTGTTTCAGAGAGGAACATACATGCATATGGATGTGGGATTATTTTCTTTGTGGCTAGATTGATCCTTCCTCAGTGACGGATGTTAGGGAGATCCTCTGTTAGCTAGACTGTAGACTAGGAGTAAAATGCAGGTTCTGCATTCATGCATGTAATTACATTCACGTTCATACATTCACACATGTAATTACTTACATAGCAAATGAAAAAAGCCATTCGTGGAGGACAGTGTTGTGTTCTACTGCAAAGAGATAATGCAATGAACAGCTGAATTTTTAAAAATCAGACTTGAAATAAAAAAAATTTAATGTTTAGCATATTAAAAATTTAGCTTTTTCTGGAAGCTTCTCTCTTTACTTATCTTTTTCTTTAAAATGACAGGTCTACATGCCAGAAGTATGGAAAATACTATTATTTAATTCTATTTCAGAGGGAGAATAGAATTAACTGGGATTGATGAAAGAAAGGGAATGATATCTCAGGGGATAACAAAGTGTTGGCCTTTCTTCCTTATATAAATTTGAACCAAAGCACACAATTTTATACAGTATTTTATTATTTTGTGCATGCTGAATCACTTCAGTCATGTCTGAGTCTTTGTGACCCTAAGGACTGCAACCTGGCAAGCTCCTCTTTCCATAGGTTTCCCAGTCAAGAATAATGGAGTGGGTTACCATGCCCTCCTCCAGGGGAACCTCCCAACCCAGGGATCAAACCCGAGTCTCCTGATTGGCAGGAGGATTCTTTATCCACTGAGCCAACTGGGAAGCCCCATTTTATTATTTCACTATGACTCATTCTGTCAGCCAATGTAATAATCGTGACAGCTATCATTATTGAGAGCATTCACTGTACAGCATGTACTTTGTGTGGAACAGTCCTAAAATGTGGGCTTTATTGTGCCAATTCACAGCCAAAAAAGTTGAGATTTAAAGAGCTTGAATTATGCTCAGATTCAAATATATACCCCAATGCAGTGGCAGAACTAGATTCAAAGCCAGGTATTATGATTCCATAGCTGAAGTTCTTAATAGCCTCTGCTCCAATCTCTCACAAAGCTAGAATGTATTGTTTCCTGCCCAGAAACAAAGGAAAAGAATCTATGCTCTGATGGTAAGAGAGACACAGAAGTTTAACTATGTGAAGAGTTTGGTCTCTTCTCACATTCTCACCATTCAAGTTTCCCAAGATTTTCCACCAGAGCATTTTGGGGATTAAGGTTTTCAATTTTCCTCCAAATTCTTACTGTCCTTGGAAATGTATATATGTTAATTTAAAATGTTTGTCAAACCTTTTTCTACCTGGCTTTCTATGGAAATTAAGTGGCAATAGGAAAGCATTTGTAATTTGTTGACCAGAGGACATGCCATGACATGATAAAGCTTATTTCTACATAATATATGCATAATATATATAGTAGATTTTAGACATATGCATTACAAATATTATAGATACTATATATATGAAGCACCCGAGAATACTTTTAAAAGATGTACATTCCCACTTTTGAGTTGAGTATTGCCATATGGACATGTTGTTTAGCTGCTAAGTCATGTCTGACTGTTTGAGACCCCATAAGCTACAGCCCACCAGGCTCCTTTGTCCATGAGATTTTCCAGGCAGGAATACTGGAGTGGATTGCCATTTCCCTCTCCAGGAGATCATCCCAAACCAGGGATGGAACCTGCGTCTCCTGCATTGGCAGGCTAGATTCTTTACCACTGAGCTACCTGGGACACCCATGGATATGTTATCAGAGTTTATTGAACTAGAGATTGAAAATTTCCAGGAATTGTCCTCAATTAAGTACCTTCCAACAGAAATTTGGATTTGAAGTTCCAAAATGAAGGCACCTTCACTGAGAGTAGACGGGAGTCACTTGTCATGGGTGCCGAGTCTGTGGTGTATGACCATTAGCTGTTGTTCAGTTGCCCAGTCATGTCTGACTCATTGTTAAGGACTGCCAGTTTGCAATACATATTAACAGGCTTTGTGTAGAAGCAGCCTCACGGTGGTGAACTGGAGTAGGTATTATTGCATTCTGGTATTAAATTATACTTTACAGTGTATCTGTAGGGTTGCCTCTAATCCAACAATATAACATTTGCTAAGCAAAAGTACTTTAATGTCTTTCCTAGGCAAGTAAATAGCAGAGCAAGTGTACATTATTCTCAACAGGGAAATTCAAGCATATTTTGCTGCTGCCGACGAAAAGATTAAATAAAGAAAATCCAATTTAATATATCAATGTTCCAGTTCTAACCTGTAGTGAAAACAGAATTCTGAAATCAGAAATTCATCACTGTCTCAAGGAATATGGAGTTGCACAATTTAAGACAGTCAAAATATCATGTCCTTTTTCATTTTTTGCAAAACTTATCAGCACCAAATTGTTTATCAAACAAGTACAATTTCACCCATAAAGAATAGATGTGGAAAGAAGAATGCTTCTGCTCCTAAGGGCAGAAATAACACTATTTGATTACCTACTAGGTACAAGATACAAGAATAAATATTCAACAGGCATTATCTAATTAAAACCTCTCAACAGCATTATACGATGCAATGTTATTCCGTGAGCAGTACACAGAGGACAATAGTAGAGTCAGAGAGTTTGAACAGATAATGCAGTGCTGCATGACTAGTAAATTTCAGAGCCAAAATTCAAACCTCTGTGCCCAGTTATAAGGAGAAATCAATGCCTTTACCTAGATGCTGCATTTTACTTGTGCCATAATTTCCATTCACCCTGTCCAGCACTTTTTATACAATAATTATGTTAAATAATTAATAATATTCTAAGGACAAATTTTAAATGAATCTCTTCTGTAGTTTAAAATAAAGTTTCAGTAGCCAAAATGTGGTGGTCTTAACTTAGGAAATATCCTTTCATTTTACTATTATTATGAATGCCTCAGTGACAATAAGAGAAGCATAGCAGCAGAGGCAAAGAAAGAAATATAACTTGCTCCCATCTTACCTCTTCAGGTCATTAGTAGCATTGCAATATGTTCTTACATATATATATATATATACACACACACACACACACACACATTTTAAACAGGCTAATGACTAATCTATATTTTTTTAATAATTACCTTATAGTTGAAAAATCTGCATGTTAGAATGAAATATTTTAAATATTTATCTTTCTGTTGCTAAAATAATCATTTTATCTTCAGTTCTTTCATTAAAATATAATATATATGAAATTGGAAGTGATTTGAAAATAAACTTGTTCATCTCTAGCTATTAATTCTGCAAAATATTTAGCTGTCCTAGATATGTAAGAACATATTAAATTAGAATAATTTATTTCCTAAAAAATGAATGCAGTCCAACTTACCAAACAAACGAAAACAACTCGTCTAATCAATCTCGGTATTAAGACTTCCAATTGTTTCTTTAATACCTTAGTATTTCTTTCAGACCTTGTAGGAAATCGGATGCCATCAGTTTGTGGTAAGTGTTAATCAAAAGATGATAGCAATAGAATTCCTGTGAGTGACTTATTACAATTCCCTCATAAGCTATGTAACATTTTTGTCTGAACATTCAAGCGTTCAAGTTTACTTAAACCTTGTAGAAAATTCTATAAATGTCTTTCTCACCAATTTCTTACGCAAAGCTGGAAACTCAGGCTTAAGCCAGGAGGCTGATTTCTCCTACACAAGAAACAGTATGATTTTTTTTCCCACACCCATGCCAGAGGTTATTATAGTTGCTTTTAATTCCTAAATGTACACTTATCTGAACTCTCATTCACAGTCTCAGAGAGGAAAAATAATGCAGTTTGCATCAAAATACAGTATCTGTTTTATCTTACCAAGACTTACTTTTTTAGATCAGTTTTAGGGTTACAGCAAAACTGAGAGGAAGGTACAGAGATTTCCCACATAGCCCCTGCCCCGCACATGCATAACCTGCCCCACTATCAACATCTCTCACCAGAGTAGTGTGCTTGTTAAAACTGATTAGCATGCACTGACACATCATAATTACCCAAAGACCATAGTTTACACCATGTTTCACTCTGAATATCATACAGTGAGTGGGTTTGAAGAAATGTATAATGACAGGTATTCATCATTATGGTGTCATGCAAGGTATCTTCACTGCTCTAAAAATCCTCTAAGCTTTACTGTTCATCTTTCCTCTACGCATCAACCTCAAGCAACCACTAATTTTTTTTTTAACATAGCCATAGTTTTCCTTTTCCAGAATATAGTTGAGATCATAAAATATACAGTCTTTTTAAACTGACTGTTTTCACTTAGTAACATGCATTCAAGCTTCTTTCAGGTCTTTTCATGCCTTGATAGGTAGCATCTTTTTAGTGCTGAATAATTTTCCACAGATTATTTATCAGTTCACTTACTGAAGGACATATCAGTTGCTTGCAAATTTTGTCAATTAAGAATAAACTGGCTATAAATATCTGTGTGCAGTTTTTTGGTATGGGCCTAGATTTTTAACCTCTTTAGGTAAATAATAAGGAGTGTCATTCCTGGATCATATTGTAAAAGTATACTTAGTTTTGTAAGAAATCTTTTTCCAAAGTGGTGGTACTATTTTGCATTTCTACCAGCCACGAAAGAGAGTTCTCCTATATGTAACCAGCTGTCTCATGTTGCATTTGAGATTCTCTCTGTAGGTGGCTCAGCTGATAAAGAATCTGCCCCCAAAGCAGGAAACCTGGGTTTGATCCCTGGGTTGGGAAGATCCCCTGGAGAAGGGAATGGCTACCCACTCCAGTAGAATACCCACTCCTGGAGAATTCCACGAACTGTATAGCCCATGTGGTCACTAAGAGCTGGACATGACTGACTGACTTTCATTTTCAAGGTGCCCTTAACTTTTGACACTTTACTATAACGTGTCTTAGTGTAAGTCTCTTTTGTTTCATCTTGTTTGGGACTCCCGGTGCTTCCTGGATTCAGATGTCTGTTTTCTTCACCAAGTTAGAAAAGTTTTCAGCCAATAGTTCTTCAAATATGTTCTCTGTCACATTCTCTCTCTTTCCTGCTTCTGGGACCCAATAATGCAAATATGAACATGCTCGATGTTGTCCCACAGGTTCTTTAAACGATCCTCATTTCCTTTGTTTCTTTTCTCTTTTAGCTATTCTGATTGGATGATTTTCACAGTTCGTTGATTCTTTCTTCTGCACCATCTAATCTGCTATAGGTTCCCTCCAGTGTATCTGTCACTTGCATTATTGTATTTTTCACCTTTGGTGAACACTTTTTTTTATAGATTCCATCTCTTTGTTGAAGTTCTCATTGTGTTATTCCATTCTTCTCCTAAGTTCATTATGTATCTTTGAGACAAATACTTTGAACTCTTTATCTGGACAGTTGTTTATCTCTGTTCCATCTAGTACTTTTCCTGAGATTTTGTCTCATCCTTTTATTTAAGACCTATTTCTTTGTCTTTTTTGCTTACCTTCTTTGTGTTCATTTTGTTTTTCTGTGTCTGCTCCATGTATTAGGTATATCAAGTATGTCTCCTGGTCTTGAAGGAGCTGCTTTGTGCAGGCTGTGTCTTTTGTGGCCCAGTAGTGTGGTCTGCCTCGGTCACCAGAGCCAGGTGCTCCGAGATGGTCCCTCGTGTGAGCTGTGTATGTCCTCCTGTTCTGACTGGACTGTGCTTGCTGGTAACCCCTGGTGCAGCTGGCCATGGGCCTGGTTGTGATTACTGCAGGAACTATGGTGTATAGGGCTAGCCCCTGGGTGGAACTCTCTTTGGAGGAATACAAGTCTGGCTGAAGGCAACCACTGGGTCTTTTGGGGCAGAAAATCAAAGAGTACAGTAGTGACTAAGGATTTCTGCTGGGATTGGTGTGGTGAGGGGATCCTTTGGAGGTTCTCTGTGCCAACGAAGGGCATCCACTGGGAGTGGTGAGGCAGTGGCCATGTCAAAGGGCTCTGGTGCCATCCAAGGGGACCCACCAGATCTGATGAGCCTAGGGACTACTTTAGGGGATTCTGCTGCTGGCTAAGGGCTGTTGCCAGGTCTGGCAGAGAGGGCCAGGTACTTAGAGTGTTGGGTCTGCCTGTGAATGCAGGATGGGGCAAGTGACGCTATAAAGTTAGAGATGAAGAGTTAGAAATTGTGCCTGTTAGTACCAGGCTAGCAAAGGGTGAGCCACAAACAAACAGAAAACTAGCACCCACTAGATTCTATATAACTAGAAAAGCTCCAACAGTTCTCTGCCTCTTGGCCATACACTTCAAATATCAGTAAATCTTTTTGCTACAACTGAGAGCAAGTGAGTTTTTGTGTGCATCTTTTTTTTCAGAGCAAAGTCTAGGTAATATAAAGACCTCCAACACTCATAGACACAAGTCCCACTGGTTTTGAAAGCCAGATATTATGTGGCTTTATCTTCCTGATGCAATTTCCCAGGGCTGGGATGCTTGATATGGGGTTCAGAGCTCTCATTCCTCAGGCGAAACTTCCAGGGTTGTGATATCTTTCCTGCCTTCAGATTGCTGCTCCAGGGATGTGGGTCCTGGCCAGATTGCATCCCTGCCCCTCCTGCCCATCTCAGTGTGGATTCTATTTTCTGTCTTTAGTTGTGGAAAATCTTGTCTGCCAGTCTTCAGGTCATTCTCAGAGATAGTTTCTTTTTGGATAGTTGCAACTTTGGTATGTCCATTGGAGGAAGTGAATCCAAAATCTTCCTACTTTGCCATTTCTCCCACCATATTCTAAGATTTCTTCTTTGTCCTATGTGTTATTTAGTAATGTGTTTTTGATGTATTTTGATATTTTCTAGTTAACTTTCTATTATTGATTTCTAGTTTAATCCCATTGTGGTCTGAGAAAAGACACTATGATTTCTATTCTTTTGAATATATTAAGGTGTGTTTTATGGCCCAGGATGTACTCTGTCTTGGTGAATATTCCATGTGAGCTTGAGAAGAATGATTATTCTTCTGCAGTTGTATGAAGTACTGTGTTGGTTGAGCTCATTCATGTCCTACTGATCTGCCTGCTGAATCTGTCTGTGATANAGTGCTGCTATTCATGGGTTAGCAAAGTGTCGGACATGACTGAGTGACTGAACTGAACTGAACTGAATGATGTAAAATGATCTTCCAATTTACATTTTTCATTCCAAATATATATGTGATAGATCAATACCCTAAAGTTTTCATTTTAACATTTCAGTTTTCTTATATTAAGATTTAAGATTTTTAAAATTAAAAGTATGGATCTCTTATTATAGTTTTCTTTTGCATTTCACAAACATAGCAAAGATAAAGCACTGCTTACTTTCATTTTTCATACTTGTCATCTTTGATGTCACCAAATCCACTTATGGATAAAAAATGTGAAGAAAATTTCATACCAAGACAATTCTTTGGCTCATTTCACTCCTCTTGGCATAAACCACTAGTTTCTGTCACTCATTTGCATATGCCTATAAAAAATAGCTGGAAATGTTTCTTTCTTCTCTTTCTTCACCTGTATCTTAAATTAGCAGATGGCTTCTCCCTTTACATGATCCATGTATTTATTCTTATTTAATACTCATTACAATTTGTTTATATTCAAATAAGTTCAATATATTTAATGTTAAGAAAATTTTTACACCATCAGCAAATCCCTCAGAACTCACAAATGCTGAATGTCTAAAGCATTGTATGGTTTTGCCAAGTTTTCTCTTTTTTTCCCATCCCAAATTTTGGTAGTCTCCCAATCTCTTACTTGAATTCTCTTTAAAGTGGTTTTATACTTGGTTGATGTAATACCTAGCATTGTAACTGCCATTCCATTTGCTACACAAAGGAATTGCCAAGTGAGTCTGTATTTAAGGTCATTCCTTATGAAATGTGAGCAAAAGAGACGCTCCTCTGCCTCCTTCAAGAGAAAGTGCCCCAAAGAGATGATAGTGAGCAAAATGGTTTGTGAAAGGGAAACCAAAGACCATAATCATAGCTAAGAAAAGGGTGAGTTCATTTTAAGGTTAATATGTTTGCTTGTCTTCTTATTCTTTATCAGTACTAAAAATTGAATATCTTCACACTATCTCTGTGAACTATAAGCAGAATTTAAAGAAAAAGAGTCAAGAAAACAAGGAAAATTCTACCTAATAGTGGAAAGTTGGCAAACAGTGGCAAGTTCTATTTTTGGCCCAGTATTAAAGTTGCTGACTACTGCTCCAAATAGGAGTTTTGTCCATGGATATGCTTTCTTGCTGTTTACTTTATAAAATAAAATGACTAAAAAGGGTATAAACTGATTAAATGATTACATTCTAAAATAAGGCTGTAGAATATAGCAGTGCAGACATGGTCCTTAGAGAAAGATTATCTAAATTTCAGTCAGTTCAGTTCAGTCATTCAGTCATGCACAACTCTTTGCAACCCCATGGACTGCAGCAGGCCAGGCCTCCCTGTCCATCACCAACTCCCGGAGTTTACTCAAACTCATGTCCATTGAGTTGGTGATGCCATCCAACCATCTTATCCTCTGTCATCCCCTTCTCCACCTGCCTTCAATCTTTCACAGCATCAGGGTCTTCTCAAATGAGTCAGCTCTTCACATCAGGCAGTCAAAGTATTGGAGTTTCCACTTCAGCATCAGTTCTTCCAATGAATATTCAGGATTGATTTCCTTTAGGATGGACTGGTTGGATCTCTTTGCAGTCCAAGGGACTCTCAAGAGTCTTCTCCAACACCACAGTTCAAAAGCATCAATTCTTTGGCACTCAACTTTTTTTATAGTCCAACTCTCACATCCGTACATGACTACTGTCTTATCTACAAAAGGAAGACAACCACAGTGCTTACCTCACAGAAGGTTGTAGGGATTCAGTGGGTTCATACTATTGAAGTGTGCTGTACAGTGAGTGGAAATATTAAGTGCTCAGTAATTCTCCACTCTCCTTTGAATGCTACAGATAGTATGGTCAGGGGAGCAAGGAAGAGAGAATCAATAATACCATAGCTGCTACTGTGCAATATGGAGATTCTTCAGAACAAGCTCCAAGTACCTTGTTTCTTCCTGCAAATGAGGATTAAAGAAATCAAAGAGAAAGGTTGTCAGTTGTCACAGGAGAAGCTGATTTCAAGTAGGGAGTCAAAACTGACAGCCATGGAGAGCTCATCCTGTGTGCTTCTGGTACCGGACAGAGCATATGCTCAGCCATGTCCGACTCTTAATGCCTCCTAGACTGTAGCCTGCCAGGCTTCTCTGTCCATGAGATTTTACAGGCAAGAATACTGGAGTAGACTGCCAATCCCTTCTCGAGGTGATCTTCCCCACCCAGGGGTTAAACCAACTTTTCTATATTATAGGCAGATTTTTTACTGTCTGAACCACCAGAATACACTGATAAAATATATAATTATCAATTTGTGAAGCAGATTTAAAGCAAACATGGAAATAACAAAGATTTGATCCTAAAAGTTTATATGTTTGACAAGTACACAAAAAAGAAAACTTTCTGCAATTAAAAATAAGGACCTGAAATAGAAGGGGGAAAATACAAGCACCATTAATATTATAGATGTCATACATAGAACTATGGCCCCTAGAGATGGCCATATCCTAGTCTCTGAAGCTTGTGACTATGTTGCCTTACATAGAGAGAGAAAAAAAAAAAAAACTTTGAAGATATGGTTAAATTAAGGATATTGATATGGAGAGACTACCTTGGATTATCCATGTGAGACTGATGTAATTAATTAATTCAAGGGTCCTTATAAGAGGAGGAAGAAGGGTCAGAGTTAGGGAAAAAGCAGTAGTGATAGAAGAAGAGTAGGAGGATGAGATCTGAAGATGCTACGATTGGCTTTTTTTGTTTGTTTGCTTTTTACTTTATTGAAGTATAATTGACTTGCTATGTTGTATTATTAATGATTTCTTCTATGACTCCATTATACATGTATAAATATACTTTCATATTCTTTTCCATTATAGTTTGTCATAGAATATTGAATATAGTTACCTGTGTGACCTTGTTGTCTATCCATCCGGCACATAATAGTTTGCCTCTGCTATGGGAGTTTGGGATAGCAGATCCAATTGCCTTTGAAGATAAGGAAGTAGTCATGAGCCAAGGCATGCAGGATTCTCTTAGGAGTTAAAAAAGTCAAAGAAACATATCCTCCTTTAGAGCCCCATAAGGAGCATAGTCTTACTGACACTGTGGTTTTAGTGCTTCTGGCTTCTAGATCTGAGAAATAATACATTTATGTTGTTTGAATCCACCAACTTTGTGGTAATTTATCACAGCTGTTAATATCATAGGAAATGGACACAAATGGCCATGTATGGATAGTAACTTAAAAATACACATTCACACACACACACACACACACACACAGAATCTGTTAGTCTAGCATTAACTGAATCACTGAATAATGCTTGTCACCAATTCTTTTGTAGGAAATAGCAAGAAGTATCCATTGTATACTTTTGGACATTGTTCTAAGTATTGAAGAACTTAATGTGGGTTTTGTTGATGAAGGTTACCCACCATAAAATGAAAATCTCTTCCATTTTCATCCAAAAATTGTTCTGTCCTGTTTACTTTCCCCAAATCACTAGTTTGAAAAACCAATATTGTTATCGAGCAATACCAGTAACTGTAGCGTGCGTGCAGTTCTCAAGCAGTGAACCAAGTTCCTCATTTCCTAAACACACATGGTGCTTGAAGGTCTACAGAGCTAGAATCCATGCTTGATTGCTCTTTCTATGCCTAAAACCTGGTGTAGATTTTTGGCACTGAATGAGTCTCATTCAGAATTTGTGGCACTCCTTTGAACAAGGTAATAGAAGCTAAGTTAATGTTTTTTATATAATTTTTGGTTTGCTCATTCTGTGTGATGTTTTCTGACATGTATGTCTACCTGAATGGGTATGAATATATATGTGTGTCCACTCTCTATCAGCAGAGGGTGTTTGTATTTTTTCCTTCTGCAATAGTAAAAGATTTCTTGCTTTAGGCCAATATTTCATATTTATTTGAAGCCTGACCAGAAGTATAAATGAGGCCTCTGTTCATGATCTAGGGGACAGAAGAAAACAAAGCATCTGTAGACGCTCACACAGCAGCCAGAACAATAGAGTAATATCCATGCTTATGATAAATTAAATGAGAACATGCGACAATGACGCTGATGATGATATAATAAAATTATTCTTCTCAGTTGGTTTTTTCTAAAGTGTCTTGGACAAAAGTCAAAGCCTAAATGTGACTTACAAGTGTAAAAAAATTCATGAATTAAGAAAGGACTGATTAAATCCATTAATATTCAGCTGAAATATAGTCTAATCCACACTAAACTCATAAACACAAATGCCTCGGTTATTAAAACCGCATGGTGGTAAACTATGCATGATTACTGTCTGGTAATCTAGCTGCCCCAAATAGCTTTAAAATGGAACGTAACAAATGGGATTAGCATTCTCGTCTGAGCACTAAATGTCTCATTGCGAACTACAGCAGCCAAGGAAACCTCAAGGTCTCCTGGAGCTGGGAGTTGAGAGGAAGGAGACAAATCCAAAACATTTCCATCTTTAGTGCATCGTTTCTCCCCTACTAAGAACTGTCCAACTGTTCTTTCATTTTCTCCATTAAAAATCCCAGTTCTGGTCACTATACTGTCTCCAGCAATAAGCCAATAATTAATCAAACCCCAAGGAACGGTTTAAAGAAGTCCCTTTATAAGTCTGTGTCTGTAGCATAATTATAGGTCTTCCCTGTCCTGCCATTTCTCTGCAGCCCTGTGTACTCACATATGTGCAGGGACAGTAACTGCTCTCAGGAAGGAGCTGGAACAGATTTCTGAAAAGATTCCAAGACATTCTGCCCTCCCAGACCTCTTCTAGCTCTATGGCCCTTCTTGAAATTCTGTTTTGTTCCACTTTGTATTCTTTCTCCTTATCCTTTGGAGTGAAGAATGATAAAACATTTTCTAGATGTCATGACCTCTCTGCACTGCAAAATTCTGGAGCAAAGATTCAAAAGAAAGGAAGAATTGGGGCTGTTGTTGCTCTTTTTTGTTTGAATTTATAGCAGTTTTACAGCAAGGTATTATTCAAATAGTTTGCATACAAATATATAAGCCACTAAAAATGGTGAAAATGGGAATAAAGCTTATTTTCAAACAGGTAGAATTGAAGCATAACACAAATAAGAGAGAATAAATATAGCCAAAGGCAAAAACTTCTATTTTCCCATTTTAATCTGGATTGACAATTTTTTTAAATAGTGCATAATTTATTTAATCTGAACTCTGAAATGGAGGTTTTGTTGATGAAAGTTACCTACAGACCTGCAAGTCAAAGGCTATCAAAATGAATTGACCTATATGGCAGGAAGCAGGCAGATGGCTCCGATCACATGCATCAGCCCTGACCCACACCCCCTGCTCACACATGGATGTGTCAGTGGGTTTTTACTTTTTCCTTATTTCTTCATCTAATTAGCCTACCTAAGCACAAAAGCCAAATCTCATCTTATGCAGTACTCCCAAGAGAGCTAAAACAAGAAACTTTTGCTACTATTTATGTGTTAAAATGGCTACCCAGCATATTTAGAGGAAAAGACATTCTTAAAACTTCAGTTTAAAAAATGGTTCCATCTTGGGGAGCAAGACTTATTCCTCAGCATAGTTATAAACGCATGCATGTGTGATATCTAATTCACATATATTCAATACATTTAAATTTTATAGAAGAAATTAAATGCTAGGCATATACCCAGCCATCACCCCTAGCCATTCTATAACACAAGCATATGTCCCAATATCAGGGAAAATAAGTTGCCACTCCGGAGATTAACCTAATGTTTAAATTACCTCTTTTCTATAAAGCATGACTTCTACACACCACTCAGCTGCTTCTTTTGATGTTCAGTGAATGAATAGTGACTGATTCTACAGGAGGACTTTTTAAATTGTCTTGAAGGCAAGGCAAGGTAGTTGCTAGCATAGTTCAGGAGGGTCACCGTATCTCCCCTGAGTGTCCTGGCTGACAAGGTTCCTACACAAACTCCCTTTCTCGAGTTGCCCACAGATCCCCACGTTTCCACAGAGCCACTGAAGACAATTTCTGGAACTACTAAAGAACCACTGAAAAGGAGCCACAAAGTTGAGGGTGAACTGGACTGCCTGTTTGGGCTGCCCATTCCACAGTGCTGTCGAGTTTGAACAGTAGAGAAAATGCTTCTGGTTTCTCCAAGAGAGATTTCTCCAAGACACTTTGCTCACTTTACTCTGTAACTCTTCAGTTTTGCACTCTTTTCATTCCATTTGTCAGGGAAAAAAAAAAATAGTTCTGTGGCTATGACATAATAAATTTTGTTCTGGGGGCTTCCCTGTTGGCTCAGATGGTAAAGAATCTTCCTGTAATGCTGGAGACCCAGGTTATAGTTCTCATATATTTCTAAAATGCCTGCTTGGGACTTCCCTGGTGGTCCAGTGACTAAGACTCCATGCTCACAATGCAGGGGGCCTGGGTTTGATCCCTGGTCTAGGAACTAGATCCCACATGCCACAACTAAGTGTTCACAAGCCACAATGAAATATCAAAGCTCCCTTGTGATGCAACTAAGACCTTGTACAGCCAAATAAATAAATGAATATTTAAAATTTTTGCTTAAAGTCTAGATTAAAAAAAGAAAAAGATACATAAAGCTGACTGTTGGCTCTATCACACTATGATTGGCTGAATAAACATCTTGTTTGTGGTGGAATTTCTCCAGGTCAGCTGCAAAAGCCACAGATAACCTAACACAGATGATTTGCCCATCAGGGTAAGAAGTTGGGATAGTAGGTGGAGGGAATTCTTAGTGAGTGCCTTTGTGGACTTATGTAGAATCACAATCCCTCATAGGACCAGCTCGGGGATGAATTCTAGCTTTACTTATTTGAAAAAAGGTCAATAGCAAAGTCTAAAGGGCTTTCAGATACATGGGCCAGGGCAAGTGGCAAATGTCCTCATGGGCTAAATTGGTAGTCTGGAAGAATGATAGAAACTGAATGATCAGAAAGAGGCCATACAAAAGGGAAAGCCCAAGGGGTCAGGTACAAGTTCTTGGCACAAAGAACCATGTGGAAGCTCAGATCAGCCCCAGAAGAGGTCATAGTGACTCGCCCTCTTGATCTCAGATGTGGGCTTTCTGTGGAAAGGACATCTGGATGTATTAGTCCCAACACTTCTAGAAAGATAAGAGTGAAAAGAGGGATGAAGAATCTAGTTAGATACAGTCAGAGGCAACAGAGGTGTTGCAAGTTGAACAATAATTCTTATCTGTAAAGGAAGTAAATAATGACAACCTCACTGAGACAGTCTAAGAACTGGATGACATAATGTCCATAAGTGCTTACCGTAAAATTTACAACATGCTTAGAAATTACAAATTAACTTAAGGCGATGTATATGCTCCATGATATTGATAGCGTATAGAAAGTAATTGGGTACTGAGACAAAAACTTAAGGTTCAAAGAAAATTATAGCTTATTTTAGCAGCTCAGTCTAGTAGGATCATCCCCACACTCATTAACATGATGGAGGAAAGGGCTAATAAAAATTAAGTTTTTCTGGAACAAGAACAGACCCTGGTAGTTAAGGACTTATTTCTCAGAATATGTTCACAATGTATTATTTTACTTTGTTGATTTTAAAATACTATATTGGCAATAAGTTAAAGAGACTGTTCTAAAGGATGTTTCTAAAATATGGCTGTATATTATCAGCTGAGTAACTTCTTAAAAATACCAACATCCAGGCTTCACCCCAAATCAAGCAAATCAAAATATTTGGGGTGAGACTCAGGCATTAAGAGTTTTAAAACTTCCCTAGGTGATTCCAACATAAATCTTAAGTTGAGAACCTCTATACTAAGGTGAGAAAAGAGAAAACATTTTCACCCAATGCTATATAGATGTGGTAAATACAGGAAATCAATGAGAAATTAAAACAATTTTCAAAAAAGTCACATGAATTTGAGTTTCAAACTCTAGATGGCCCTGAAAAACAGTAGGACAAGGCTAAGGAAAGCTATTACAAATGGAAAGCATCACTGTCATGTGATAGTATGGATATTCTGTAAGCATCTGTGCTGGACCTGTTATAATGGCAAAATGGAAGGCTGAAATGTAATTACACTTGTCTACAAATACAAGTATGACTCCAGTAATTTGAAGTTTCATCTCTGTTTGAAAATCAAATCTGAATCTGCCTAAATGTCATAATGGCAATCTTTTCACTTATCTCAGGAGTTCTCAACTCCAACACTATGGACATTTGGGACTAGCCAACTCTTCCTGGTTGGTAGCTGTCCTGTGCACTGTAGAATATTCAGCAGCATCTTTGGCTTCTACCAATTAGATGCCAGGGTCACAACCACCCCAGTTCTGACAGTCAAAAATGTATCCAAAAGTTACCCTATGTCACCTGGGGGCAGAATCATGCTTGTTAAGAACTTCTGTGTTAAATGAACTATCAAACACATGCAACTTCCATCAATATTTGCCTTCACTGGTTCCATTTAAAAACATTTCCTGGACTCAAAATGAGAAATAGAAAAACAAAGACTGATTTCAATTTAAACATTGTTTGCCTCAAGAGAAAAAAAAAGAAAGAAAGTTTAAGAAAATGTTGGAAGCAAGCTGTTCTAAGGAATGAGACTTGCAGACTGCATATAATGCTTGGCATTGAGTCTCTCTGAAAGAAACAGTATGGGTTGTAGGAGAAAGAAAAATGGCTTGGTATGTGGTATAGATCTGAATGGTTAGGGCAGAAACTAAAGAAAGCACTTCAGTCAATTCAGGTCACCTCAAACCAGCCACATGGCTCTTCAATCGTGAAGACATTCAGATGCAGATATTACAATGCGGAAATAATATCATCTTTTCAATCCTATAATTATGTCAAATTTTCGTTATATCTGCATAGATTATTGAACTCACTTCAACAAACACACAATGAGCATCTATTAAGTGCCAATAATTATACTGCTAGGAATGCCAACATGAATACAAAATATAGCTGAACTTGAAAGACTTTCTATTCTATCAGAGTAAGACCATAATTTAGACTTAAAATCTCTACCACTGTGTAATTTTAAAAGCATTATTAGGTTAAATTAAATTTAAATTGTTAGGTAAAAGTTATTTAAAAGACCTGAGAATTTAATCAATCTTGAGGAAACTAGATTTAATGATGATAGCTATCTGGGAGAGAAATTCAGGCTCTAAGGGAAGGGATAGTCATTGCTGATCACCTATTTGCTACATTTCAAAGAGGAGCTCATTTTATTTCATGATAATATTGGGAAGGGATGCGATTATCTCTGTTTCAGGGAACAGAACATTGATATAGAGAAAATAAAGTAGCTTACTTAAGATCACTCAGGATTCCAACTTGCTCCTTTTTGAGTTAAAACCTTTGATTATTTTTTAAGTATTATGTTGAAGTAGTTGCAAATATACAGAAGGTGGCAAAAATAAGAAGGCACATAGAATACTCAGGTACCCTGTGCCCAGACTCAATTCTTGTTAAGTTTATGCCATTTGCTTTGCCATATGCTCTTTCTCTCTCTGCTCATGTAATAAACATACATTAACTTATAACATGTAAGTATTGATTATAAATATGTATATTTATGTCCTATATTAATATAGTATATACTTATATATTAAAGTTAATATATATTATATATAATATTTTTCCTGAACCATTTGAGAGAAAAGTGCATACATAATGGCCATTTAATCTAAACTTTTCAGTATGTCTTTTCTAAGAATAAGGATATCCTCCTACAATAACCACAGTACAGATATCTACTTCAGTAAACTTTAACATTAATAAAGGTTTATTTGTTTACAACCATATTCCAGTGTTTTTCTGTTGACTCAGTAATATTCTTTATAGTAAAATTTCTGCCTAATTTAGAATCAGATATGTCTTTAGTTGGCATGTCTGTTATCTTTTCCTTTGATCTAGAACATTTTCCACAGCCTTCTTTGTTTTTTATGACATTGGTATTTTTGAGGAATATAGCTTCTCCCCCCCCTTTCTTAGAATGTTCCTCATTAGGGGTCTGTCTGAGATTTCTTCATATTTAGACTCAGATGCATATGGGTTGCAATGTTGTAATAGCGAGAGGTATCCTTCTTGGGGCATTACATGGGAGGTGCAAAGGATTTTGCTGATGCTAATTTGGACAAAACTGTCAAAGTGTCATCCCATTTCTCATACTGTTTTTCCTCTTGAGTTACCGAACAATCTCTGGGAAGATGCCTCACAATGATACAGATATCCTACACCTCTTAAGCATTTGTCTCTCAGTTTAGCATACACTGATGCTTTCCTGAACCAGCTGTAGCACTTGTCCGTAACTGCCAGTTGGCCCTTGGCATTTTACAGTAAGGAAAGCCTGTTCTTCTCTCCCAGGTATTTACCTGTCTACTTACTATTGGTTTAGAATCATGAATGCTTACTTTCCAGAAATTATCTAACAGTTCATTACTGTCATTAATTATTTGGGGCACAGATTATATCTGGCCGGGCGGTGGGGGGAGTTTTTCAAACTGGCCCAGTGTTTTTGTGATATGCCCATGACTTTTTGAGCACATTCTAATTTTCTTGGCATAACAAGCTCTTCCAGCCTCATCTTATATCCATCTTGCCCGGTCTAGGAGTCTTGGAGTCCAGGAGTCTTGCTTCCTTTCAGTGGGAGATGGATGCTATTAAAGAGCGAGATGTGGGGCAGTGGGCATACTCATTACTGCTGGGCATTATTGCTTCTAGACCTAGCTGGTAACTAGAGCTATGCATATACAGCTATAGTTATGTAATATAGAGAGATATGCATATATAACTAACATACATAACTATATACTATGGTATCTGCATACATGTCACATAAGCACACATATATACATATACACATATTTTAGAAATCATGAACCCATACCAATACTTTGAATTCCATGCCACCCTCACAAAATTCTTTTTTGCTTTCCCCTATTTCTTATTTTGGAGAAGGCAATGGCACCTCACTCCAGTACTCTTGCCTGGAGAATCCCATGGACGGAGGAGCCTGGTGGGCTGCAGTCCATGGGGTCGCGAAGAGTCGGACACAACTGAGCGACTTTACTTTCACTTTTCACTTTTACCCATTGGAGAAGGAAATGGCAACCCACTCCGGTGTTCTTGCCTGGAGAATCCCAGGGACAGGGGAGCCTGGTGGGCTGCTGTCTATGGGGTCGCACAGTGTCGGACACGACTGAAGCGACTTAGCAGCAGCGTTTCTTATTTAGATGCTCCTTTTCCCATAGTGAGAACTCTTAAACATCAACATATTTACTTATTTGTGTAACTCTATAATATATCTTACAGTTTCAGAGTTGCTATGCCCATACCATTAAAAAAGAGAAAAAAAGTCTCTACTATAAAAGAGGTCAAGATCTGCTTGCAATTTCCCCAAAAATGATACCACTAAAGGTGGAAATATATTCATAAACTACTTGGATTTATTTTTTCCCTTTTCTTTCAGTTTGCTTAAGATTTATTTGAAATAAACTTGCATTTGCTTCAGTTTTCTTTCAGTTTTACTTTGTATTTCTTTTCCAAAAACAGACACAGAAACTAATCTAAAATTACTTAACTATAAAAAACTTTTTGCAATACAAAAAAAATATTGTTTTTATAAGACCACTGGGTCTTATCTGTTTAAATAGAACAAAAGAAAATGATCTCTCATATTATAAATATGCTTTTTGATTTTAGAAATGAGAAGGGACTTTCATCCTTGCTATTGAATGTTTCAGCTACATGGATCCAGATAATATTTAATTGATGGACTATTCAATAAGATAGGGTTATCTGAGACACCCTCTCTCTGAATGGAAGTATTCTATACAAACTGCATTTTTCAACCAGGACACATGGAGGTCTGACCCAGAACTGTTTGCTGACAGGCTCAGCATTTCACTGACCCTACAGGTTCTTCTGATTCAGAAACTATTAGAAATGCAAAATTAATTAAACTGATGGAACATCTGAAGTACAGCTATTGTGGTTTCTGGGTCTATTTGGAATGTCAGGTAGTGTGGTATAATTATAAAGTTTCAGATTGGCATTTGAGAGGCTTGGATTAAACTTTTATCTCTAGGTCTTTAGGAAATGCATATTTCCGAATCTATATAATTAGGTTTATTGCATATATAAGAGAAAATATGTGTCTTTCTCCTGCATTCTTACTAATGTGTATATGTATCTATTAAACATTCATTGGTGCTATCTTCTTTCTTCCCATCATCAGCTTTACACTAATCTTAATCTCTTTGCTAAATTTGTAGACCAAAAAAAAAAAAAAATTAAATACTAAACCTTATTAAACCTATATCCATACAGAAGTAGTTAACTGTGTTTAATCTACCTGTGTAGAATCCCAGAATTCTACAATATGGACAGATTTCACATTACCACTAATATTTAATTTCTAGAAATCACATAATTAAGACAGGAAATCTCACCTAGTTTCTTCCTTGAACCTTCCAAATCCCATGATGATTAATTATGGGGACATCATTTTTTTTCAGAACCAATTGCAGATTCTATCAAGAAGGATGTGGCCTATTCCCCAGATGCTGTCTAAGTTAATACAGCCCTTCTTGAAAGTGATGCTATTTTCTCCCTGGCACTCACCTGATTAATCCTCAGTTTGCTGATGAAGGCTTCTCTGGTGGCTCAGTGGTAAAGAATCTGCCTGCCAATGCAGGAGACGTGGGTTCAATTCCTGGGTTGAAAATATCTCCTAGAGAAGGATATGGCAGCCTACTCCAGAATTCTTGCCTGGAGAATCCCATGGACAAAGGAGCTTGGCAGGCTACAGTTCCATGGCACTGCAAAAGAGTCAAACACGATTTAGCAACTAAACAATAACAACTGTTTGCTGATACTGGGACAGACCTGCCTGGCACCGTAATCCCTATTCTGGGAGTTTCCACCCAAAGCAGAGTCACACACGGTGGAGACCTCACATACAAAGCAGAAGCACCTGGACACCACCATCTCAAAATGAGCACTACACAGTCGACCATCTCCAGCTAACTCCAAGCTTAAATATGAACAAACTCCAGTACAGCTGGCCCCTCAGCCACAGTCAGAGACTCTGCTTCCTTAATATGGGACAGAAACAGTTTGGAATTTTGGGGTTTAAAAGACTCATTCCACTTCCACCCCGTTCCTTCTCTTCAGAAGTCTTCTTGAACTCCATGTTAGATGAGGTTTTCTGCTTGGCAGTAAAACTTTCTTTTTTTTTTTTTTTTCCTCTCGGTTCAATCTTTGATATATCTAGTTTTTATTTTTCTTGAGTACACATCTGCATACTAAAGGCTGCTCCCTGTGAGTACCATGATTCTTTTGGCTTGAAGGTTTTTTCTCAGCCATAAGGCGTGTTCAACTCATATGCAAGGTGAGCTGAAAATACCAAACAGTTAATATTCCCAAACCTCCCCTAGACTGTTAATAGACAAGATGTTAATGGTAAACGTCCAAACTTCTGCCTATTTAGGTAACTCTCAGGCATTGTCTACACTATCTCACGTTTTTGCCACCAGGGTTGAGCTCCGCTCACCCTCTGTGTTCACTGGCTTCCTCATTCATCCTCTATTTCTTTCCCCCCATACCTCATGTCTACTCTCCTGTTGATGTTTTGTCACACTTGGCATCACTTCCTAAATCAACCACTTGGATTCAAAAGTCTTACTTCCAAGTCTGCTTCAAGGGGATCCCAAACCAACATAGTTCTTTTCACAGGCTTTTCTGAAGGATGAGATTAAAAAAATTTAATCCTCACTAGCATTTCTGGTTCTAGCTTCCAATCTCTGACAACTAAGGACAAAAGTTTCAAAGTATATCCTAAGAATAAAAGTCTTTAGACACTGGGAAGTCTAATTCCAAATATAAAAAAGGAAAATCTTTCTAAATCATTAGGAGCCCCCAATTCACCTTATGCAGCTGAACATATAACTTATGTTTCAGGATCTGCATTTGGGAAGAACTTCAGGAGAAATGAGATGTCTTCTCTACAGCTACATGAGTAACAGGGCCCCACAGTTTTGTCGACTTTGAAGGAGCTCTGTTCCAAAGGTAAATTCCAATCTCCATTTCCAGAGACAGACGATTGCTTCAGCTTTTAAATAATTTAGTTCTGCAGCATCATACTTTTCTTTCAAAATTACTGCTTAAAACATGTTTATAGACAGGAATTAAAATTTACCCATCTTTATTCACCTAGCCGCTGGAAGACTCTGGAATGCTTAAGGAATATTTGTTAAGACTGATCGAATTGAGTTGAAATGGCTTCTTTTAAAAGCCTGTAGTTACAATTTGCTACATGAACCAGTCCTTATGGTAAAACAACAGTTGAGTGGTGTTCAACTAATTTTGAAGTCAGTCAACAGTTAATGAATATATAGATTTCAGATATAAGATATACTAGATTTAAAATCAATTATAAAGGTTAAAAATCCAATTGAAAGTGTAATGATTTGTGAAACAATGTAAGTAAAAATCGCATATAGTTTCAAATATCAGATTCTGGAAGTATGCAAAGATGATTTTTACCAGATCTCATTTTAGTTGGATTAATTGGTTAATAGAGTAAATATCTAGTGTAGATAGTGATTTCAATAAGTGGAAATCTGGTAGTTTTGCATAAATACACAATTAATGCATATTTGTAAATCATTATTAAGTATATCATTGGTTTATTTATAAAACCTAAATGAACTTGTTATAATGTATAATACAGAATATATACACAGATCACACCAGCCTATTTAGAGGAAAGAAATCTTATGGTGATATGTTAAGTGTCTGAATATATTATAAATATTACTGATAATGAGGTTTCTAGCTCTTTGGGGGCATTAATGTGTTACACAAACATGCTATTTAAAACCATTAATGCATTTTACATCATTATATCTAAGTTTTGCTTTAGCTAATCTCCCAAAAACATATACCTTGTTCATTATATCCAGACTTTCATGATGTTTATGTATTTTCCATGGTTTATTAATTTTCTCAGATAGGAGAATTCCTGGGCACACCACCACAATTTGTTCTGTTACTATGGCTATAATCTGGAATATATCATATCACCCAGCATTTCACATATTATTAATGTTAATAAAGACTTTCAAATATATGGAAATTAGAGACAGGTTATCTTCCCATGAAAGTCTAAGAGCTACCTAGATATAGCTCTAATTTAACACTTCAGATCCATCATCTCAAATATTATCAATACTGTTTTAAAAGAAGATGTAACCTTTTAAGAAAATAAGTATAAAGGGGAGGATCTTATTTCTTGGAAAATATGCATCAGTATCAAATTGGAATGCATTCATAGGAAATGTGCCCATTCTATAAGACTGCTAAAATGAAACGTTTTAACTGGACTTCTGTAAAGACTGGAATAGGCTTTTTAAAACAGAAAAGATCATAAAATAGTGGTAAATTATTAGGAAAGATAAGAAATATCAATGTTGAAATGAAAATATTTTCATATGCAAGGTTAATTGTTTGTTAGGAAGTTGGGAAAGTGGGCCAACACATTGTAAGGACATTGAGTGTGCTATGGATAAGACAAGTGTCTCTCCTTTGCCTCTACTCGCTGAACACTGTGCCAGTAGGTCTTGTGCGGTTCTCATAACAATCATTTACTCTGGAGAAAAGGCACCTCTCAAGCCTGGGAACCCCTAGGGGCCCATCTCTGCATCTTAGTCCGGGCACACAGACTATACTCAGACTCTCTTGCCTGCTTTGAGCTGGGTTGAACTTCTCTCAGGACTTGGAATATTCGGCCTTCAGAACTCTCGATGTGTTCTCTAATATTATTATCACCAGATGGATGCATACTGTTGTCCTCTTAGTGGAAGCAAAAACTCACTGAAATGCAGTTTCAACAAAAAATAGCAATGATTCTATATTTGCAAACCACCATGTATTAAAATTTACTGATAATGTAGCCTAAAAGTCTGTTTTTTCCTTTTAATTTCAGTCTAATATAAAAACCAGCTTCCTGCTAGGCTGTTTTCATTCCTTTCAGGTCCTTTCAGTAGCACAAATGGGTCAGAATCGTGAAGGAAAAAGGGAATGTATTACCATATATGAGCTTGTATGATGGTTTCCATGGATAATATAAGACAGTTTTTCTCCAATAAGCACATATGGTTCCACCTCTATGTTTATGCCAACTAAATGGGCCAGAGCACAAGAATAACTCTTACTTGGTTCCTACTAGAAAGATCTCATTGATTATTAACCAACAAATGCAAAACAATATTGTTTTTGTTCACATGCTCACTTTTCTAACTGCCCTTTTCTAGAATTTTTAATTCCATATTTTTCATTACTTATTCAAGACCATGCAAGTAAAGCACTTCTTATAATGGCTATAGTCTTCCTGAAATCCCACTCTCTTTCAAAGGAAGGAAAATAGAGTTCCATTATGTGTTTGATTTCTTAACCTTTCTAAAGTCACAGCATAGAATGAATATGAATTAATAATGATTTTAATTACTATCCCAGTTTCTCTCTTCAAGAGAATGTACATGGAGAAAAGTTAGAAAAACTGATGTGTCCAATAGATGTTTCTGTCTTCTGATGCCATTTGGACTTAACATTGGATGATTTAGCACTAGTGTTTTCATATTAAAAAGAGTTTCTACATTTTCGTTGAATTTCCCATTCTCAATACTGAAAAGCTACATTAATTGTTCCATGAGTGAAAGGGGGTTATATTTTAGAACATCATATTTGTTTTGAAGACACAGTAAAGAAAATTAAGTGCATTGTTAAGTGTTCTTTCTTTGATATGTTCTAAATGCAAATTGTTGGCATGTAGAGAGAAGCGATGCCACATTGCAGATCATTCTTGCCGGATGAAGCACACACTGAAGTATCACTTTCTAACAATTAAGAAATTAGTACTAACAATTATGTCATTTCTTCTCTAGAGTTCACAGCACGATTAGTTTATGCCTAATTAAGGGCCTAAATCAGCAAAGAATGCCTGGCTTCAGTCTGAGGGTGAATTTCTGTAGGCTACTTCCTAAGATTTCTCAACTTCAATTAGAATGCCATTCAATTTGAAGTGATGACCGGAAAGGACTCCTTACTATTGTTACAATTTTATTATTTTTAACAAATTTTTATTTTTATCTCCTTTTTCTATGTTTTCCTTTTAAATTATTAAGAGAGAGAAAGAACAACACCAAGATGAAGAAACATTCTTTTAGTAGAGTCTTTTATTTTTCTACAGGCCATCATTCTCTATCATTTCAAATTTCTCAGAAAATCTTTTAAAACTGAAATCTCCAAATCAGTAACACAAGCCACATATTTTCCCTCAATAAAGGGAAAGTGTACATTGAGTGTAATATATTTAAAGTGTTTTATTGATTTTTTAATTGGATATAATTATTTTCAAACACCTTATTAAATAGCAATATAAGGAAACAATTTTTCCTTATATTAAAAATAAGATTACCAGAAAAACAAATGAAACTAAGAAAAATAAATGAAACCAATAAATGACATATATACATATATATATACACTTATAAATGTGAGTATGTTTTTTATGTGCATATATACACAAATTCACTATATATGTATAGTGGATACACACACACTGTATATACATATATGTAAGGCATTTGTGCATGCACATATGGAACTTATCATGCTTTATATTCTTACATGCATTATATCATAATGTCATCTCTATTTTACAGCTGAGGAAACTGGAGACTGAAGCTTAGATGTGTTTATTAACTTTCACGCAGTCATACAGCTAGTAAAATGGCTGAGGCACAAAGTGAAAAAACACAGGACAGACTAATATAAAATAAGGGTCAAAAGAGTGCAAATAAAATTCCACATTTAATGTTGCCTTTATGATTAGTTACGCCCTTTCAAAACTCATTTAACCCTAAAGCAATATCTTATTCAAAAATATAAAACAAATGGCTCTTAAACTTTATCAAAAATAAGAAAAAAGCTTTCTAATTCAATTTTTATTTCTCTTTAGACATTTCTTCGCATGACAAATTAGAAAATATGAGAAAAGGGAAAGCTGTTCTCCCTAAAAGAAAGAGATGAAAAACTCTTATGATATCAATATGGTAAAAGAAAGAAACCAAGAAACCTTGATCTTATGGACTTATAAACAGAAATGCTTGTATATTAGAAACTAACTACAAGAAATTTTCCATGTTTAACTAAAACTATTTTTATCCTCCTCCAATTTCCAAAGTGAAGTCAACAACTTCTAAGGAATAAAAAGAAAATTAGAAAAAATAAAATAAGCAAATTATATTTCTCTAATTAAAAGGCAAACTTAGAAGAGGAAAAATGTTTTTATGTGGGCCACATATTAATCCTGGGCACTCCCTTTCCCTTGAAATTTTGTTACTTGGTTTACCAGAGTCAGGTGGGTTAAATGTTCCCTACCCATAGGCATAGCTAAGCAATAAAACACTTCAGAAAAGTAAAATGAATTGGGTTAAAATCTGAAGATGTGCTCATCTTTTCCAATTGCACAATTTATCTTCAAACTTCTCCTCAAAAACCTTTGAAATACTGGCCAGTTTCTGAAAGTTCACAGAAACAGCATGATTGATGATAGCCAAAAAACTGTTTTAATTTTCCTTAGTATTTCAAATACATTTATTTACAGGGGAACATTGTAGAAATTATTTTTAATATTTTTGAAGATTGTGATGTTAAAGTACATGAATGTATATGCACATATATCCGTGTAGATATATTTGTTAATATATTCATATTTATACACACATATGTGTGCATTTATAAGTATATAATCTAAAATACATACACTGCTGGAGTTGGAATTTTGTCACAGGCAATGCTTTGATCCTGTAAGCCCTGAAAAGCCACATGGTACACAATAGAAAACATACCCATACAAAGCTATTAACAAATATTCAAATAATTAGAGTGAAAAAAGTCAGAGTAGATCTAAGGAAATTAGGAATTTGATCTGAAGCAATTTCTACACAGTTATATTTTATTTATCTCTTTCTGAAGTGGAATTTAACCTAGAGAAAATAAAGCCTGCATCAGTGTTTATGGCATCACCACCACACATGTAAGAAAGTACATGCCACAAAAACTTATTGCAACATGTATTTCATGAGCCTCAAACTATCCCTGCTGAGAAAGAAATAGGTCCTCCCTTTGAGCTTCATATATGCTACAGACAGATCAACATAATAGAATATTTATTCTATCTTTTTGTAATTATTTGTTTCTTAATGATACTCATAAAAAGGCTGATTTCCTGGTATTCATTTTAAAGAACTTAAGGGCAAGTTCCACCTTATACTGATAACCATAAGCTATGTAGATTCTTATATCTGAGGAACAGACCCAAAAAATCACATGTCAGCTTACTTCATACTTACAAATTGTGTGGTTAGAAAATATTTCCACAATGTTTGGCCATTTTTATATCTTCTTCAGAAAATATCCTATATTTTTAAATCAGTGCAACAAAGCTTACCTTTGCTCTACACAAGGGCTATAATTTAAAATTTCTTTGTTTCCCATTTCACAATACCTGTATTTCCATCAAGTTTTGAAGAAAGGGGTTAGGGAGAACAATGGCTTGTTTATTTTACCCAGAGCCTTTCACCTATTAAACAGTCCCACAGAACTGACCCCAGGATTAAGTTGTAGCAAAATTCCAACAGATATATATTTTTTTTAAGTAGGAGTTTTGCAATGCAAATGACCACTAAATCTATTATGTGTGTTTTAACTTAAATATCTACTTTGAATCACAATGCTATTGAAAGAAAGGGAGAAAAGAAAGAAGAAAAAAAATACTTATTTGAGGAATATGGGGTTAAAAGTGCAATTAACTACCTTTGTTGGTATTTTTCATGTTATTTTTATCCTACCTTTTCTCAGTCCATCTTAGAAAGCAGTTTATAATAACTCTTTGACCATTGCATCCAAATAGAAGAACTTTTAATGACGAGTTTCTACTCTACAGTACTATTCAATATTCATTTGATTTAAGAGCATTATGTAGTGAACACAACTACTTTATAATGGGTGAATCAATGATTAATGTTGAACCAAAATATTCATCAATTAATAATAAAGAATACTGGCTGCTCTGTCAAAAACAAAATGAACAACACACACACACACACACACACATACACACACACACACACACACACACACAAGCAAAATTCAGCCCTTCTCATTTGTCTCTGACAGTGGGTAACTTCTAAGAATTAAAGAGGAATGCTAATTCTTCAAGAGAAGAATAATCTGTCTGTGAAATATGAAAATAAGGGAAATAGCCCATGACATGAGTTTCTGATCTGGTTTTGCTCTTGAAAAAGATTGTTGATTCTTGAGACATTATCTTTTTTTAAAATAATACATTCTTTTTATTTTTGGCTGTGGTAGGTCTTTGTTACTATAGGTGGGCTTTCTCTAGTTGCAGAGCATGGGCTTCTCATCAGAGTGGCTTATCTTCTTGCAGCTCTCGGCTTCTAGGCACATGGCCTTCAATAGTTGTGGAACACAGGCTCACCAGCTGTAGCACACAGGCTTAGCTGCCCCTCAGCATGTAGGATCTTCCTAGACAAGGGATCAAATGAATAGCTCCTGCACTGGCAGGAGGATTCTTAACCACTGGACCACCAGGGAAGTCTGAACTATCATCTTAAGTAACATTATATGAAAGTCACTTAGTCATGTCTGACTCTTTGCAACCCCATGGACTATACAGTCCATGGTATTCTCCATGTCAGAATACTGGAGTGGGTAGCCTTTCCTTTCTCCAGGGAATCTTCCCAAGCCAGGGACTGAACCAGGTCTCTTGCATTGCAGGTGGACTCTTTACCAGATGAGCCACAAGGGAAGTCCAAGAATACTGGAGTGGGTGGCCTATCCCTTCTCTAGCTGATCTTCCTGACACAGGAATCGAATCAGGGTCTCTGCATTGCAGACAGATTCTTTATCAACTGAGCTATCAAGGAATCCCAAGTAACATTATAGATACTCCAATAAATGGCTCATTACTTTTCTCAAACTGCTTGTTAATAATGTATGGGAAAAAAGTGTTTTAATAAGAACAGAATACAGTTTTCCATAGTCATCGACAAATATCAAAAATTGAGGAAATATTTGGGTAAATTCTTTATTTTATGTTATTGTTGTTCAGTCACCAAGTCATGTCTGACTCTTCATGACCCCATGGCCTGAAGCATGTCAGGCTGCCCTGTCCTTCACTATCTCCCGGAGTTTGCCCGAGTTCATGTCAATTGCATTAGTGATGCCATCCAACTATCTCATCCTCTGAAACCCTCTTTTGCTTTCAGTCATTCCCAGAATCAGGGTCTTTCCCAGTGAGTTGGCTTTTCCCATCAGGGAGCCGAAGTATTGGAGGTTTAGCTTTAGCATCAGTCCTTCCAATGAGTATAACAAGGTTGATTTCCTTTAAGACTGACTGGTTTGATCTTGCTGTCCAAAAAAAACCTAGCTAAAATAGGGAACTTCATGAAATACACAATAATGTAATTTAATTANAAAATTATTAGCTATTAATATATGGTAGTTATTACATATAGTTAGTAATAGACAAATAAAGAGCTATGAAAGAAAGGAAGAAATAGAGAAAAAAAGAGAGGGAGAAGGAAGAAGGTAGGAAGAAAATGAAAAAAGATACATAGCTAGAAGATACTAATTTTGAGAAAACCATGGCAGAGTGTTTCAAAAAGGTCATTATGATCTGGATGGAGGTGAAGGAAAAGGAGATGAAAAGTATCCCTAAAGATAATTTTACTGCATTGACTTTTATTTCCTCTGCTCTTTTTGTTATAACTCAGAAAACCTGGCTTGAAAGAAAGTTTGTTATACATTTATATAAACACATACAATCATATACATGGAGAAGTAATGTTTGTGACATTTACTGTCATTTTATTTTCTATTGTTTGCCAAAGTGATATTTTTCATTTTAAGACAGTTTTAAAAAAAGCACGATTACTTGAAATACCATACCCCAGACATAAAAAATTACTATTTCTATAAAACTTTCCTAGCTTCCCTGGTAGCTCAGTGGTAAAGAATCTGCCTGTCAATGCGAGAGACTTGTGTTCAATTCCTGGGTAGGAAAGATCCTCTGGAGAAGGAAATGGAAACTCACTTCAGTATTCTTGTCTGGGAAATCTCACAGAGAGAGGAGCCTGGCAGTCTACAGTCCATGGGGTTGCAAAGTAGTTGGACATGACTTACCGACTAAACAACAACATAAAAAACTATCCATGCTTCTCTAAACTTGTGTTGTATGGTTTCAGAGCACGCATATTTTGAGAGCAATATTATTCATTTAGCTGTATACTGATTGATATATTTTTTCATCATTCTAAATGATTGTAAAGATGTCTGCCGTGCTTTCTAAACTAAGTTCTAATTATTGAATGATTAGGTTATTTGCTTAATTTTACTACTGGAAATAAAATCACAATAAGGAACCCAATATATAAATCATTTCCATAGAATAAACTTTTAGAAATGAGATATTTGTACCAGAGCATTTAAAAACTTTATAAATCGTAACTAATCATTTGAACTGAGTCAATTTAAATTAAACCAATTTAAAGTAAACCATAAGGAAAATAAACACTGATCAAGTAATGTGTGTATCAATATGAATACTCCAAGTTAGGAAAAAAAAACTTGGAGGTGTGTCATTTAATGGGTAGTGGAACATGCAGACTTGATGGAAGACCCATTGATCTCACCTTCTTCAACAGAATTTCAGGAGAGCAAAGAAACAGGCAACATAAAATAATTTGTTACTTTTGTTTCTAATTGTTTTACCATATTTTTTCTGGGCATAGTGGAGAAGAAAAAATATTATTGGCTCCAAGTACTGCAGATGGTGATTGCAGCCATGAAATTAAAAGACGCTTACTCCTTGGAAGAAAATTTATGACCAACCTAGAGAGCATATTCAAAAGCAGAGACATCACTTTGCCAACAAAGGTTCGAGTCAAGGCTATGGTTTTTCCAATGACCACGTATGGACTGTGAAGAAAGCTGAGTGCCAAAGAATTGATGCTTTTGAACTGTGGTATTAGAAAAGACTTTTGAGAGTCCCTTGGACTGCAAGGAGATCCAACCAGTCCATTCTGAAGGAGATCAGCCCTGGGTGTTCTTTGGAAGGACTGATGCTAAAGCTGAAACTTCAGTACTTTGGCCACCTCATGGGAAGAGTTGACTCATTGGAGAAGACTCTGATGCTGGGAGGGATTGAGGGCAGGAGGAGAAGGGGACGACAGAGGATGAGATGGCTGGATGGCATCACTGATTCGATGGATGCGAGTCTGAGTGACCTCCGGGAGCTGGTGANAAGAGTTGACTCATTGGAAAAGACTCTGATGCTGGGAGGGATTGGGGGCAGGAGGAGAAGGGGATGACAGAGGATGAGATGGCTGGATGGCATCACTGACTTGATGGACGTGAGTCTGAGTGAACTGTGGGAGTTGGTGATGGACAGGGAGGCTTGGCGTGCTGCGATTCATGGGGTTGCAACGGGTCGGACACGACTGAGCAACTGAACTGAACGGAACGGAACTGAAAGGAGAACCGTGAATGGTTTTCTGTCATGCCTCTAAAGAAGGCGAACCAGGAATGATTTCCTTCACATAAGAGAAGCCATTTTGGCCTAATCCTGGTCGCAATGTTTGCCCCTGAACAGGTCTCAGTAATTAATGGTCTTAAGGGAACAGAGGAATCCAACAGAGAAAAGGCAAACAATAATAAAGTGATAATGCAGAGTCCTAGTTACTCCACAAGGGAAACACATAACAATTTATAAGGCCCCCCACCCAGGTGAAGGATGGAAGGAAGATGTTGACACTCCTGATATCAATCAACTAAAGCCTGGTCTCAGTTGAAGGTTGACCTTTGCCCCAGTTGTATGCTGAAATCATCTCTGCTCAAGCCCCTTCATGAATATGCATATACCCTTAGCTTACAATTCCCCCAGTTTTGGTCCTGCATGCACGCACTCTTTCTTCTCTCTCCCTCTCTCCCTCCCCCTCCCCCGCGCTCCTCCACTCTCTTCTCTTCAAGTCTTTGGGTTGGCATGCCCTCACGCTTTGAGGATGGATTCTNAACTGAACTGAACTGAACTGAACTGAACTGAATGATACCTGTTCCCTCTTGCCTTATTCTACTGTGAAGTCTGTCTTTGGATCCAAGTGGAGCAAACTTCAACTATGAAGGGCATGAGAAGAAGAAATGTGACAGGTGGGCAAGAGAAAAATCCAAAGAAAGGGCAGGAAAGGAAACTGTGAGACAGCCTTTGGAGTGGCTTCCACCTGCTTGAAATGGGAGAGCGGAATTAAGGTTTCTAAGAGCTCCATTTCTGAAGGTTTTCACAGGAATCTTTGAAAAGCTTAGGCAAGTTCCTTCCCCAACACACTCGGTTCCTTCTTGATTGTTCGGTGTTTTTTAGTCACTCAATCATATCTCTTGCAACCCCATAGACTATAGCCTGCCAGGCTCCTCTGTCCATTGGATTTCCCAGGCAAGAATACTGGAGTGGATTGTCACTTCCTTCTCCAGGGAATCTTCCTGACCCTGAGATCGAACCCACGTCTCTCATACTGCAAGCGAATTCTTTACCACTGAATCACCAGGAAAGCTCTCCTTCTTGATTAGAGAAACATACTTACCTATTTGAAAAGTATTTCTAGAAATTTCCAAGTTCTTAGGGATAGTAGCACTAAAGTCCCCAGGAAACAAAGTCGTTTCATTGCTGGATGAAATATATTCTTGAAAATAGACAAAATTTTACTTGAAGTTAATTTTTTAGTTTTTCTAATTCATATATATTTTAATTATACATATTTACATAAAGATAAAATTAAAGTACAAAGAACATTTATTATTTATTAGATGTAGAGTAGGGATAGTTTCTCAGTGTTCATATATGATTGTTAGAGGTGGACCATAAGAAGGCAGAATACCAAAGATTTGATGCCTTTGAATTGTGGTGCTGGAGAAGACTTGGTCAGCAAGGAGATCAAACCAGTCAATCTTAAGGGAGATCAACCCTGAACATTCACTACAAGGACTGATTCTGAAGCTGAAGCTCTAGTGTTTTGGTCATCTGATGTGAATAGACGATTCACTGAAAAAGTCCCTGATGTTGGGAAAGATTAAGGGCAGAAGGAGAAAGGGGTGTCAGAGGACGAGATGGCTGGACAGCATCACTAATGCAATGAACGTGAACTTTGGCAAATTCTGGGAGATGCTGTGGGGCAGGAAGGCCTGGCATGCTACAGACCACGGAGTCACAAAGAGTTGGATATGACTGAGAGACTGAACAATGACAATGACGACAAGGGACAGTTTCAGATTGTGGTTGCTCTGTCAGCTGGGTCCCAGCATGATAGCAAGGTCATCAAGGAGCAGAACCCTTGTCCACCCACCAGGACTGGTAGCACTAATGAAAAAAAATGAAACAAAACAAAAAGCTTTGTCATTGAAAACTATAGCATCAGAACCTAGGTTAGACAAAACGCTGCACATCCCAAGAGGGAAAGAACCAGGAAATTCACATAAGATGAAGCATAAATGGAATACAGATGAAATATGTATGGATAAAAGAACTTTATCCTCATAAGCAATAAAAAGTTAAATCAACGATTGTGTATGTGTATTATTATCTACTTTTAAGAATAAGAATCCATACAATGCTGGAAAAAATGCTACATCTTATCTTTCTAACAAGTAGTGAAGAGCTTTAAACAAATAATCTAAACTGCCTTAAACTTTTATAATTTCTTCATAATAATATTTATTACTGTAAGGAAAACACAAATGCAAAGTCTCTGTTGCACCATTCTTGAGAATAAGAGAATTGTTGATATATATTTTGTACATTCCTATTGTGTTATATAGATACTGGAAGTCTATCCTTGAAGATGAGAAAGTAGAAATGTGGATTGTTGCTGTTATTCAGTCTCAAAGTCTTTCCTAACTCTTTGCAATCCCATGGACTGCAACACATCCATCTTCGGTGCCCTTCCCTATCTCCTGGAGTTTACTCAAACTCATGTCCATTGAGTTGATGATCCAAAAATGTGGATTAATATCTTCATAATTTCTCACACTTTGTAAACCTCTGGTGTGTTGACCGTGTGTGTATACATCTGTGGCAGTGGTTTTTGACCTTGGGTGTTAGATATCTAGATAGAATCGGGCAATGAGAGATAGGAGCACCTTTGGGAGAGGACATTACTGTGAATGTACCAAGTAGAATGCTGTGCCCTGTGCAATGAGACTCATCTCTGGTAAGGCCATCAGAGTTTGTTAAGTTGTAAAAACATTTATGGCGAAGCGTTCTGCATTTCTCAAAAGTTGTCATTATACACATACCTTTCTTGGGTTTGAAATTTGGGGTATTTTTTGAAAGCACTAAATCTGCTTCAAAATTGGGGTTAGTCTGAAAAGCAGTCATGAGGTTAAAGGAAATCTCATTTAGATAATGTAGACTTTCATGGAGTAATAACTTAGGAAGAAGAAAGACAGGAAGTGAGTATATATACTTGTTGACAGTGATATCTCTAAGTGGTACGACTTTAGGAGTTTACTTTCTTTCCTTATGCTTTATCGTTTCATAGTTACCAAGTATTCTATAGCAGGCCTGCATTAGTTTATAATCAGAAAATGAAGGCAACCTTTTAAAGAAGTTTTTTTTAAAGCATGCCTGTTGAGAACCTTACCACAAACTCTAAGAAGTGTATTTGCAGATCTAGACTCTTGTGTTAAAAAATATGAATACAGATTTGTGTCATACCTTCTTCTTTAAATTTATATTAGTGAAAAGCTAGACTCTCCTGATGGTTTAATTAATAACATTATATGTAAAATATTCCTTATGCTTTAATTTTTGCTGCCTAAAAATTCAGAGCTAAGTTTTATGCTTACTTGCAGCCAGTTCTTTTTTCTGGATTTTCTGCCCATTTCTTATTTGAATCACATTTTAACATTATTATACTCTTTCTTTGATAGCTTTGTTGTACATTTATCACATCGGAAGCTGCCTTCATCTATTTGAAAGTGTATATTCCTGCCATGTTCCTTTTTAAAGCATTGCAGTAACTGAGCACACAGCCCTATAAATGGAATACACCTGCATGTCTGTACATATGTTGTTTTCTCTGCCTAAAGTCTACTTTTCATTGTGGCTAGACCAGTAAAATCCTTCTGATTATTCAAGGCTCAGACTTATTATTAGCTCCTCTGGGTCCAACAATAATTTGTATATGAGTCCCACAGCAGTTTCTGTCTTAAATTGTAATGATTTTTATTCTTTCATCAGGCTTTGAGTTTCTCGTGAACTACTAGAGTTAACCTTATTCATCTTCTCAGCATCACTGCACACCACATGGTGAATACTTAATAAATACTCAAATAAAAAATGTTAAAATATAAGACAACTAAGTGAAACTAATGAGCTCAATCAACTACTCAAACAATTGCATTCTACTTCAATTTTAGGAGTTTATTTGTAATTTCTTTGGTATTGCAAATAATAATCAAAACCATGTTGCCTTTTATGAAAATCTGGTTTCTATTTATGTGGTCTGAGCCAGGTTCTGTTCTATTTATCATTGGTCCATTTATCAAATGTTTAATGGGCACCTATGTTGTGCCTAGCATTGAGCTAGGAATCAAGGAATTGGAGGAAATTAACACAGGCATGATCAATGCCCTTATGAAACACTGTGTTTCATAACTGCAACAGAGGCAGATATTAAACAATTCACTACAGTTTTTCTTCACTTATTCACATTTATAAAAGTCATCTAGGAATTCATAAGGGAAGTTGAGGATTTTATTGAGCTGACCAAAAAGTTTGTTCAGATTTCCCATATTATGGAATACTATTGTATTCTGAATTATGAGCAGGATGTTAGTTTACAAAGATGATGGTTAGAGCATAGGAAGCTTATGGGGCTGTGAGAGCATCAGGTGAGTCCCCAGCTCTCTCGAGCCTGAAATGAAGTGGTGGCCAACAGACAAATCATTTTAAGTCATATGACTATGAAAATATAAATCGAAGACCTGAACTGCATAGAAAGACTGGTTTCTTAGTAGAATTTCTGTCCACTGAACACCTTCAAGAGAAGAGATGCTTTTCCATATTTGTGTGCTTCAGGTCTTGCACAGTGCTGGGCACATAAGAGATACATAAAATTTTCATTCATTATTAATAAGAAATTAATTCTTTTTCCCTAGAGAAAGCTTCAGTTTTTGAATTTATTTTTCTTGAGGAAGGTGAGGAAGTCTTGACATAGAACCCTTTAATATAACACTATGATGAATGATCAGAAATAATGCAGAAAAATGTGCAGAAACACAATTATTTAAGGAATAAAGGAGCAAAATCACACCAAGTTTCAATATAACATGAACTTCTTTCCTAATACAAAATTTCTTATTTTGTATGTAGTTTCCACTCAAAGATCTTTAGCATAAATGATCTGCTGCTGTGAAGTATTTCCTCAAGTTTGTCTTATAAATTTCTCACAGAATATGATTTGTATTAAGTCAAATTTGTCACCCCTAAGTTAGGAACACATTACAACCTCATTACTTTTGGTGTTTTTCTATTTTGTCTCCAGTTCTAAAAATAGCACCAAACAATGAGTAACAATACCCCTTGGAACAGAATTGTCAATCAATAACCATTAGCTGATTGACTTATTGATCTTGTTTATAGTTTATCTCTGCTTCTCATCTTAATCTTATGCAATTCAATTAGTATATTTCAAATTTTAAATTCACTTGGACAGGAAATTTTTTCTGTTTCCATACCTTTCTACCGGCCTTTCGATAGCCTACTGACAAGGCCAAGTATCAATATACATATTAACATGTACCAATTAACCAAGAATAAAGCATATTGCTAGCCATTTAGATCTATGTGTTTTGCATATTATGCCAGTTTTTAAATGTATTAATTATCCAGTAGACCAAAATAATTCTTCAAAGTCACTTCAGTCTATCATGTAAATACATATGCTTATATATGAATTAATTTTGACAACAGATTATTTATCCATTAGCCTGAAAAAGGAATAGCAACTGCAGCTGTTACTGTCTAATTATGGAGACCCATATTCTGCCACTTTTTAATAATAAAGCTTTTGACCGAAAATACTGAAATGGCTTTTTCTATTATTTAGATAGGAAATATTGACATAATTCTTCTGTGAGTAGCGTGAAGGCTTACAATATGTTAACTAGCAACAACAACAATAAGCAATCTGCTTTCTGTGTCCATGGAAAAAGATTCTAAAGAGAAATAAAAGACTGACCCTTTGGAAGATATTCTTTGGAGAAAGTAAATTTCTCCTGTAACTCAGGAAGACACCAGATTTAATTGAAAAACTGTAATTTACATATATTTCAGTTCAGTCACTCAGTTGTGTCCAACGATTTGAGACCCTGTGGACTGCAGCCACCAGGCCTCCCTGTCCATCGCCAACTCCCAGAATTGACTCAAATTCATGTCCATTGAGTTGATGATGCCATCCAGCCATCTCATCCCCTTCTCCTCCTGCCTTCAATCTTTCCCAGCATCAGGATCTTTTCAAATGAGTTGTTTCTTTGCATCAGGGGCCAAAGTATTGACATTTCAGCTTCAACATCAGTCCTTCCACTGAACACTCAGGACCAATCACCTTTAGGATGGACTGGTTGTATCTTCTTGCAGCCCAAGGGACTCTCAAGAGTCTTCTCCAACAGCACAGTTCAAAAACATCAATTCTTTGGTGCTCAGCTTTCTTTATAGTCCAACTCTCACATCCATACATGACTACTGGAAAAACTATAGCTTTGACTTGATGGACTTTTCTTGGCAAAGTAATATCTCTGCTTTTCAAAATGCTGTCTAGATTGGTCATACCTTTTCTTCCAAAGAGGAAGTGTCTTTTAATTTAATGGCCGCAATCACCATCTTCAGTGATTTTGGAGCCCCCAATAATAAAGTCTTTCACTGTTTCCACTGTTTCCTCATTTATTTGCCATCATGAATTGATGGGACTGGATGCCATGATCTTAGTTTACTGAATGCTGAATTTTAAGCAAACTTTTTCAGTATCCTCTTTTACTTTCATCAAGAGTCTTTTTAATTCTTCTTCACTTTCAGCCATAAGAGTGGTGTTATCTGTATATCTGAGGTTATTGATATTTCTCCCAGAAATTTTGATTCCAGCTTGTGCTTCATTCAGCCCAGTGTTTCTCATGATGTGCTCTGCATATAACTTAAATAAGCAGAGTGACAATATACAGCCTTGACATACTCCTTTCCCAATTTGGAACTAGTCTGTTGTTCCATGTCCAGTTCCAACCTGACCTGTATACAGGTCTCTCNACTATCTTCTTTTACTTTCATCAAGAGTCTTTTTAATTCTTCTTCACTTTCAGCCATAAGAGTGGTGTCATCTGTATATCTGAGGTTATTGATATTTCTCCCAGAAATTTTGATTCCAGCTTGTGCTTCATCCAGCCCAGTGTTTCTCATGATGTGCTCTGCATATAACTTAAATAAAGCAGAGTGACAATATACAGCCTTGACATATTCCTTTCCCAATTTGGAACTAGTCTGTTGTTCCATGTCCAGTTCCAACCTGACCTGTATACAGGTCTCTCAAGAGGCAGGTCAGGTGGTCTGGTATTCCCATCTCTTTCAGAATTTTCCACAGTTTGCTGTGATGCACACAGTCAAAGGCTTTGGCATAGTCAATAAAGCAAAAATGTTTTTCTGGAACTCTCTTGCTTTTTCAATGATCCAATGGATGTTGGCCATTTGCTCTCTGGTTCCTCTGCCTTTTCTAATCCAGTTTGAACATCTAGAAGTTCATGGTACTATTGAAGCCTGGCTTGGAGAATATTTATATATAATGAATTGCAATAATTCAAATAATTACAAATAAGTGTAAGAAATACTCATAGTCAGTCCCTGGGTCAGGAAGATCCCCGGAGGAGGGAATGGCAACATGCTCCAGTATTCTTGCCTGGAGAATTCCACGGGGCCTGACAGGGTACAGTCCCTGGGGTCACAGAAGAGTTGGGAAAACTGAGTTCCTGAACATATTAAATAACTTCATTTAAAGGTATTTGGTGGTATGGAAAATTGAATTTACAAGAGTAGTCAAGTCCTTTACTATGAAAATTCTATTGCTGTTAACACTGATGAAATGTTCTTCCTCCTCATCAAGGAATTTGTGATTTAGTTGCCTTCTGCATTATACATGAGAGCTTTCTTAGCAGATTGTTCACATCACTTCACTTTCATATCACTTCATTAATAATAACAATTATCAAATTAATAATCACTTAATAGGGAAAAGAACATAAACCAGATTATGTATTAGATCTTAGTATTGCACGCATGGCATCGTTTGGAAATCAGTCTTTCAATAACTGTAGCTAATTTGCAAAGCTTCATCTAAACATCTCCATTACCACTTAGGTAACCCTTACAGTCTGCATCCTGCTTGCTGACCTTCCCTTTGTACTTCAGATGTATTCAGGATAACCTTTCCAAGATACAAACACTGTCACACTCAAAATACACCATTGTCTAAGATCCTCAGGACAAATCCTCAAACTGCTTACCTTTTGTCTTCTTACTTTTTCTAAAATATCCTCATTTCTCAAATATTTACCTATACCTAGATGTCAGTTCAAACATCCCTTCCTGTAAACCCTGTAACTGCCAACTTTGCCTCTATCACAAGGCACCCACGTACCTTTTCTTCATTACACTTACCATATTTATCTTTTTTATTTCACTTTTACTCTCTACCTTCCTTATAAGCTTCATGAATATAGAAAGAGAGTCTGGCTTGGCTCATGCTTATAGATTTTGTTGTTGCTCTTCACTCTCTAAGTTGTATCGAGCTCTTTGCAACCCCATGGACTGCAGCATTCCAGGCTTTCCTGTCCTTCACTATCTTCCAGAGTTTGCTCAAACTCATGCCCATTGAGTGGCTGATGCCATCCAACCATCTCATCCTCTATCATCCCCTTCTCCTTCTGCCCTCAATTTTTCCCAGCATCAGGGTCTTTTCCAATAAGTCTCTCTTCGCATCAGGTGGCCAAAGTATCAGAGCTTCTGGATCAGTCCTTCCAATGAATATTCAGGAATGATTTCCTTTAGGATTAACTAGTTTAATTTCCTTGCATCCCAAGAGACTCTCAAGTGTCTTCTCCAGCACCACAGTTCAAAGGCATCAATTCTTTGATGTTCAACCTTCTTTATGTTCCAACTCTCACATCCATACATGACTACTAGAAAAATCTTCATTCTGACTATATGGACCTTTGTTGACAAAGTGATGTCTCTGTTTTTTAATATGCTGTCTAGGTTTGACATAGCTTTTCTTTCAAAGAACAAGTGTGTTTTAATTTTGTGACTGTAGTCACCATCCACAGTGACCTTAGAGCCCAATAAAGTAAAATCTGTTACTATTTCCACTTTTTCCCCATCTATTTGCCATGAAGTGATGGGACTGGATGCCGTGATCTTAGTTTTTTTGAATTTTGAGTTTTAAGCCAACTTTTTCACTCTTCTCTTTCACCTTCATCAAGACACTCTTTAGTTCCTCTAAACTTCCTGCCATTAGGGTGGTATATCTGCATACCTAAGGTTGTTGATATTTCTCCTGGCAGTCTTGATTCCAGCTTGTGCTTCACCCAGTCTGGCATTTTTTTGTGATGTACTCTGCATATAAGTTAAATTAGCAGGGTGACAATATACAACCTTGATGTACTCCTTTCCAATTTTGAAACAATCCCTTGTTCCATGTCCATTTCTAACTGTTGCTTCTTGACCTGCATACATCTTTCTCAAGAATCAGGTAAGGTGGTCTGGTATTACTGTCTCTTTAAGAAGTTTCCACAAGTTCATTGTGATCCACACAATAAAGGCTTTAGTGTAGTCAATGAAGCAGACTTATACCCTGGTGCCTAGCATAGTTACAGGCACTTAGCAGCTGCTCATTAATACATGCTATATTTGAATGAGAATTGAACCAGGAATTGAAATCTCTGCATTCAGTTTTTGCTTGATTACTTATTAGGAGTGTGAACTTGGACTACTATGTGTGCTTTATCCTCAGACCACAGAAGGGATACTGCTGCGGATTCCAGCCCTATAATTATACACCAATGGTATATGCCTCACATTCATTGTCTAATGTAAAGGTCATGTATTTTCTTACCATAACTAAAATCAAAGGTTCTATTCAAACGGTAGTAGCTGCCAGTCATACAGAGTCCACCAAAGCCCAGTTTGGAATGATGACAAGGCAAATATACCAGGAAGCCAAAATCATTGAGTAACAAAACCAAGAGAAAGCAGGAGTTGTTCTACAGAAAAAGATGCAAAAAGAAGCAGAGAGAGAGAAGAGAATATGTAGCTAAGGAGAGAGAGAGAGAGAGAGAAAGAGGGAGGGAGGGAGATGCAGAGGGACAGAGAGAGCATGTGATTAACTGTCCTGTGACTTTCCAGTTTTCTCTGAGGCCTGGCTCTATTCTCAACTTTACTATCCCATGATATTTACTTGTGTCCTTGGAAAAATTTCTCATTTCTTTCTGAGCTACATTTAGTGAGTTTCTCTTTATTTCAACCAACAATGCCTGACTAAGACATTGAATTTAAGTGATCTGATTCTCAGTTGTCTCATTGTTAAGTGGATTTTATAGCAAGTCTGCTGCCTGTTTCATAGTTTATTATAATAAACTTAAATAAGGCATGTGAAAGAAGATTTATTTATACTATTTTGATTGATATGTTCCTATATTCATTCAATAAATATTAGTTGCATGCCAACTATGGGCCACATATTGGACTTAGTCTGTGATTCAATAATGAGTTAGTTGCTACAATACCGTCTAGTCAAAGCTATGGTTTTCCAGTAGTCATGTATGGATGTGAGAGTTGAACTATAAAGAAAGCTGAGCATGGAAAAATTGATGCCTTTGAACTGTAGTGTTGGAGAAGATTCTTGAGAGTCCCTTGGACTGCAAGAAGATCCAACTAGTCCAGGAATGTTTTACTTTCTGTTTTTTTCTGTAATAAATTATCTAAAATTCTTTGTGTCATTTACTAACTAATCAATCAAGAACAAGATATGAGTTACTTNGGAAAAATTGATGCCTTTGAACTGTAGTGTTGGAGAAGATTCTTGAGAGTCCCTTGGACTGCAAGAAGATCCAACTAGTCCAGGAATGTTTTACTTTCTGTTTTTTTCTGTAACAAATTATCTAAAATTCTTTGTGTCATTTACTAACTAATCAATCAAGAACAAGATATGAGTTACTTCACTGAAATCCATTACCTCATGGCTGTGCAGCTTATTGTCATTGCTGTATGGAATTTAGTATGTTTTACTTAATGTAAATAAGTATTTTATTACTCAGTTCAGTTCAGTTCATTCAGTCGCTCAGTCGTGTCCAACTCTTTGCGACCCCATGAATTGCAGGACACCATCACAGCACAATCGCAGCACACCCTGTCCATCACCAACTCCCGGAGTTCACTCAAACTCATGTCCATCGAGTCAGTGATGCCATCCAGCCNGCTCGTCTCCAAAGGCTCAGAGGGAAGACGCTCACACCAGCACCTGTCGGGGAAGGAGCCTCCTGCTCTTCCATGGTGGCTTCCTCACCACATCTGTAGCGGGGCCCAGCCAGCACCCACCCTGTGCTAGCAGGGAAGACGCTACAGACTTGGCCAGATACAAGGGGCTTCTTTCCCCAAAAGAGATGAGCAGAGTCCAGGCTGGCCTTCTCTCCAGTCCCTTGGCAGCCCCCCCTCTCAGGCAGAGCCTCGGGCTCCTCAGAAGCCTAGAGTGGGCAGCTGTGCTGGAGGGCCTGGGAGGAGCCAACTGGGCACAAGGCTCGGCTACTGGGACAAATCCAGGACAGCTGGTGGCACCTCCCCCACAGGATAGCACCTTGGAGTCCCTGGCATACGTGCCCAGCCACTCTGAGTGAGGACGGTCTTCTTCAGCCCTGCCATTTCTGGACACCATGTTGAGGCCTGTCCTCCTGACCCTGGGCGCTGACCAGAACCAGGCCCTTTGCACTCCTCCTCTAGCCTCTCTGTACCCAGCCCTGCTCTCTTCTGGTTCTGCACAGGTTCCCTTCCTTCCCACCCCTGCCCTTCCTAGCCTAGGGCCCCGGTGCCACAGGAGACCTTCCGGCAGCCCACATGCCTAGTGAAAGGGCATCTCCCTCAGCTCCTGCCTGCAGCCGAGACCTTTGGACCAGTCTTCACACACTCCCTGATTCCTAAGTCACTCGGCTAGTTCATTCTGCTCCAGAAAAGGGCCAGATGGTATTCAGTGCTAGACCCGGGACAGGGCAGGAGAGTTAGTTGGGAGTGTCCTAGACAGGAAATTTGGCAGATCTGCTAGAGTCAGGTGTTACAGAAGAGCTCAGACTGATCGCTCTAAAAGCATGGGATGATGGTCCCCCACTCTCGTTACTATTCCCAGTGCTAAACCACATTTCTGAACCGATAAAGGAAAGTCTCTTTGTTCAGAGTCTACGTGGAAGGGGAAGAAGAGATCTGAGAGGAACCCAAGAGGGGGGAAGGTTGGGCTGGGAGGAGGTTGAGTGTAGGTGGTTACCCACCCCTGACCTTTAAAACGGACAGGTGCCCAGAACGTGACCCCATCGGTTGTGTGTGAACTACCTATCATCATGAGGCCAGACAAATGAGGATGGTGTTGGGACTGGAGTTAAGCTGGTGAGGGAGCTGTTCGGGAGGAGAAGGCTCCTGAGAGAGCTGGCTTCCAAGTAATTCTTCATGGAAATCTTTGGTGTTTTGCTTTTTGAATCATGGGCATTAGATTTGATCTTCGAAGGGAGAATTATGACATAAGGATGTAAGAGACTGAAGATGAAGGTTTTCCCATCCCTTGATTTTTGACTTACGATCTCTGTGACTTTCTCGGTGTACAACCCTCTAGAAGTACTCTTTCCCTGTTAAACTCCTAGTCACCCTTCACAGCCCCATTTTTTAAATTTTCTCCTTTGCTTCTTATCCCAGTCAGTATTCAGTCCTCCGCCACAAGCTTTATCATTTTTATTGCACTAAGTGTAGCTTTCTGCTTTTAATATAGCCTGTGAGCTCAAGAAATATTTGCTGAGTGAGTGATTGACTGAACGATCATTCCTAGGGGACGCCTAGGAAATGAATTATTATTGCACCTTTTCAAAGGAGACTGAAGCTTAGAGAGCACAAGTCACTGGCGCCATATATAGTGAATCTGCCCTAGGTCAGGCCTCCTGAATCCAAGGCCAGTGCTCCACCCACTAACACAGTCACCCAGCACTCACTGCAGAGCTGATGGGACGAGGTTCCGGGAACATTTCAGAGGACATGAGGCTGGCAGCAAGAAGGTCCAACAGAGAAGGATTTCACATCAGTGGGGACTCTCAGAGGCTGTTCTTCTCTGTCCACCTCACTTTTCCTCTCTGAAGTTAGTTTTCCTCTCTAAAACAGGAATGATAAGAAAACCAGCCATGACAAATGAATGAACTAGACTGTGACTGTCTTGACGTCAAGCAAGTTTCCATTCTGCTTTGCTTTCAGCTGTGTCTCGGCACCGAGCAGACTGCCTGCCACATTGTAGGTGCGCATTAAATACACGGTGATAATATGAAGAAGGAAAGGTGGGGGTGCACTCAGCCATTTTCACTGTCAGGTGAGAAACTTTTTTCCCCACTTTTTCCCAAAGTGTATCCTCTGCAGTTAATTGACTCTGGAGGCCCAGTTCTGGATTCTGCCCTCATCTTCACCCTCTTCTAGGTGAAATAACTTTCCATTGTGCTTTCCATATAAAATTCCATATACAATGGAATATTACCCAGCCCTAAAAAACAATGAAGTAATGCCATTTTCAGGAACACAGATGGACCTAGAGATTATCATACTAAGTGAATTAAGTCAAAGATAAATATCATATGATATCACTTAATATATGAAATTTAAAAGGTGGTACAAATAACTTATTTATGAAACAGAGACAGACTCATAGAATTTGAAAACAAATTTACCATTACTAAAGGGGAAAGGTGAGGTTGGAGGGACAAATTAATAGTTTGGGATTAACATATATGTCCTATGATATATCAAAGAGATAATCAACAAATCCCTACTGTATAGCACAGGGAAATCTACTCAATATTCTGTAATAACTTTTATAGAAAAAGAATCTGAAAAAGAATGGATATATGTGTGTGTATATATATATATATATATATATACATATATATATAAATGAATCACTTTGCTGTTTATCTGAAACTAACACTTTGTAAATAAACTATATACCTGTATATAGTTTAATT